>CM024621.1:35404550-35824845 GCA_014182585.1 Eucalyptus coolabah
AAAGTCTAAAGCGAGGTGGTCTTGCCAATTTCGAGGAAGGGGGGGTTTGTTTCGGTGGTCTTGGTCAAAAAGGCAAAGGTTAAAAAAGCAGTACGATTGCCGCGTGACAGAAATGCAATCCTCTCCACAAGATTGCGCGTCTCCTTCGGGGCAAGAGTGAGAAGTCAAGCTTTATTTAAAGTCCCGACTGCTCATGCCCCGGAAGCAGAAACGCCAATCACCATAAATCACTTGAGACGCTCCTCTTTCGCTCTGAGATTTCTGGCTTTGATGGCTCTAGATTGAGGCGTGGAGGTGGTCTCAAAACTGTGCTACTTTTGAGGCTAGGACACGACTTGACGTGATTTAAGGTAACTCCTTTTTAGATATTAAAGCCCATCCGAGTAATTTCATTTCTGCATCACTCCTCCATATGGGCCGGATAGTCTATTAGGACGTGTATGTTTTCGTTTCTGAAATCTGTTTAAGAACAGATTTTTTGTTTTTCATTTTTGAAAATAAAAAAAGAATAGAAACACGTTTATTTGCATTTCCGTTCAAAAATAATTTTTTTTCCGGAACAAAATTGAAACAAAAAAAACTTACTTCTGAATTCCAGAAACACTTCTTGAAGGACTAAAAAGAACAAAACCGAAACACTTCTGGATTCGTTCGTGACCGAAGGCTTTCGTTCGTGCTCTCCCTTTTCCGGCGCCTCCCACTCGGTTGACTCTCCGGTGACTCCCCACTCCGCTGACTCTCCGGCGCCTCCCCACTCAGCTGACTCTCTGGCGCCGACAGCTGGTGCTCCTTCACCGGCTGAAGCTTCCGAATCCAGGTAAGTTTCTGCTACTCCTCCTTTTCCGTTCGAAGAGGGCTTCGGCGAGAGCCACCCCTTGCAAATCTGAGCCACCTTTGCCGATAGCAGGGACGCTCGCTCAAGCGACAGCTCGCAACCTCAAGTGAGCGTTGCTCGCCCAGATCTGCGGCTGCTCGTTGGAGCTGCTCTGCCAAGCTCGAGCTACTGTGGTCGCTCGAGCGGTAGAGCAACCTCTCTGCCAGCTCGAGCGAGCAAAACGAGCCCCAAGCGAGCGTTGGTTGCTTAGATCTGCGGTAGATCTAGGCGACCAACACTCGTTGGAGCTGCTCTGCTTGCTCGAGTTGCTCTGCCGAGCGAGCAGAGCAGCTCTGGTCGCTCGGCAAAGCAGCGACTCTCGCTCGAGCGACAGAGCAACGACGCTCGCTCGAGCTGCTCTGCTAGCTCGCGCGAGCGTCGCCGCTCTGGTCGCTCGAGCTGCTCTGCCGAGCTCGAGTTGCTATGCTTGCTCGGCAGAGCAGCTCTGCCAACTTGCTCGAGCGGCAGAGCAACGACGCTCGTTCGAGCTACTCTGCCAGCTCGAGCCAGCGTCCTTGCTCTGCTCGTGCGGTCTCTGTGTTGAGTCTTGATCATGAATTCTTACTCTTCGATCTTCCATTCCACGATTGAAGCCTAGCAATGGCCACTCCCTTAAACTCATATTGATGCTGTTGAGTGTGAAAACCACGTCGTCTCTTGTCGGTGAGATCTCACCATCGATACTTCTTCGGCCAATTGTGAGGATCTTCTTGCTTCCGACGCAGGGCTGACTCCGTTAATTTCTCCCTCTACAAAATCGTCACTCTTTCTTCGATCAGATCCATCCATTGATTCTCGATCTTGAGCCTTCACTGCTTGATAATTAGGAACGTCATCCTCCACTCGTACTGGGTGGACCCTTGCACTTCGATCATCTCCTCCTCCATCAGCAGCACTACTGCTCTGCCAGCCAAAAAGGTTTCCCTGTAGAATTCGCTTAAAGTAGGAGAAGCCCTTAACTAACCGAACAATTGGCCGGCGCTTTCCAAACTTGCTGCCATTGTTGCCATCACTGTTCGCGTGTTGTGAGCTCGGCATTCTTTCCATCAAATCAGAGACGGAAGAGAATTCTCTGGGTGTGTAGCTTCCGTGGAAAACTTAGGCTCTGAAACTCATTGGATATAAAATATCAAATGGCTTGGGAAGGTTTGACTGGCAACTGCGCATCTCTTATATGAAGCATAGAAAAGCGGTTGAAAAACGTTAATTCAGTTTTCAAAGCTTCGTTCCGTTGGACATTCAAGAAAGATGAACGAATTAAATGCACATATCAACAAAAACAGTTCTCTTCCTTTCTCTTTTTATCAAGACACACATTTTACGCATATCAGTCCATAAAACTACCAATTTACAGCACATTGGTCGATAATCAATTTCCCCACAACACTTAAAACTACCAATTTACAGCACATTGGGGTTTCCTTCGATTGTTGTTTTGTTGCTCATGGTGCTGTGGAATGGACAGGCTGGTGAAGCTCGTGGCGAGGGCGTTCTACGACGATTTCACCACCAAGGGGGTGAACCAGCCGAAGTCGGGGCACAGCAACAACCGCGGCATCATAAGAAGTAAGAACCAAGGGTAATGATGCCTTGTGTTGGCTGAATTTAATGGTTGCATATTATATGTAGCATTACAATGAAATGCTCAAGCTGATCATTTGGATTTCACAGCTCAAAAATAGGTTGGAGAGAGTAGTTGTTTAGGTTCACTTAGAGCAAGATTGAACTTTTCACATTTCCTTTTATGGTAGTGTTTGAAATATGACCTATATTTTGACATGGTAGCTCAAAAACAGGTTGGAGAGAGTAGTTGTTTAGGTTTTCTCACAATGCTATTTATTTTATTTTGAGCATTCTATTTGACTGATCATTGCTAGTCATAGTACTATGTAGTTCTTGTAACTCAAAATGCAACTTATGATCTGTTTTACACAAGTTAGTTCAAGAATTATCATTTTTGTTATTATAGTTTTCTTGGCTTGCATCTCTTAAGTATGATTTTGTGTATGGCATATATAGTATTATGTTATTGATTTAACTCATAACTCATATGCTGCTCAACCGATCAAAAATTAAATGGCATCTGAGAGACAGACATTCAGTGCAAAGTGGACCGAGTCTGTAACCAACCTATTTATTGGTTTGTTGATAGAAGAAAATAAAAACATTTGATCATTACCCATTGCATGACATCTTACATTCTTAAAAGCATGCACAATATAACATGTGAAGTTCCATCGACTTTTTCAAAATCACGGTCGTCACATTTATTGCAGATTTTTCTTACTACGTTCCCCTTATTCAAACTGATCAGTATGAGCGGTTGGACTGGTTAACCCTGGTGGAATTTGATAGTTCTCTCTCTCTCATATTTCTCACTTTCTGTATCTTTTACATCTGGCCTCTCTCTTGCAGAACAATTCAAGGCTATCATCTACAGTCCTCGCTCACTTTCCTTGTTCATTTTCCTCTTGAAAGTTCTCTCCGAACTCGCACCTCTCTTTGCGTCTCAGCTTGCAGAAGGTAATCGCTTTTTCATCTCTTATTAACGTGTCATTTCTATTGATTTGTTGCGGCTGAACTAGCGTGTTTTGGGCTCTTTTTGTCTGATATGGGTGGCTGTTAACTTGGTGTGTCACCAGCTCATAATCGACTTCCGTAGAAAAGAGAAGCCTTTGCTTTCAGACCTTAGATGTGACTAATCATGTGGCCTCTGTCTTATCGTTCGTTTGCATCGTAACTTATTGTCGATACTTTGTCGAGCTAGAATGAATTGGAATGCAAGACGCTCTAGATTCTATTGCGCGCAAAATTGCCAGTATTCGCCTCAAGCCAAGGACCGTATTTGACCGTCCTTTTACGGATTGTGAGGTTTCTTTGTCCCTGAAGGTCTAAGATCAATTAAATACAAAATGAAATACAAAAGAAAAAGTAGTAGGCCAGTTCGCGGGAAGTTCCAACATCAGGGCGGTTCGATTTTCAATTCCGAAAATTGAGAACATGCTCGATAGGTAGGTTTCAGGTTTTTGGTCCGGAATCAATCAATCACCCATAAAAGCAAGTACTCTCTTAATCAGATTTTATTCACAATTTTGCCTTTGACGATTATAGGACATTCTACATGAATAATTTGTTGTCTTCCTTGAATTATTGGACAAGATAATCCTAAAAAGTATATTGCCTTTCACCTCTAACTCATTTTCTTCCTTCAAAGTTTTGAAAATCCTGAAAAAAACAAGGTTGAATGAGTAATGACGAGAATAGTTCGGTGATTAAATGTTGATCAATTATTTAAATTTCAAAGTTTGAAGAGAATAGCTCAATGATGTCATATCAGATTAAAGTGGATTCATTTTGCGTGACATTGCTAATATGTAAGGTCAGCGGGAACAAATAAAAGAGAAATAGCAAAGACCTTTTGTTCATCTCTATCTCGTTTCCAAATTCATTTAGAATATGACAATTTGAAATTAAAATGTAAGATCACATTCCTAATCACTAACTAGGCCCTTTGTTCATATCTTCCACACATTTCCAATTTTGTTTGAACTCTTTTATCAGCTTTTAAATGATTTATCAAATTATGATTTTTAATAATCAAACAAGAACATAACCTTTGCTTATTTATTTTAATGATTGCAACTTGCTTGTACACAGATTCTAGTTTTTATAGCCCAAGTAAGAATTTAACATCGTGAGAAGACCAAGCCAACATCTTTTGACTTGACTAGAGGGTGAGATACAAAAGAAGATGAGGCAAGGACTAAAAGCATCTGCAATTGCTTCTGTTCAATCAATTACAAATTTAATTAAAGATTTCGTGTTAATCTGTTTTTGCTTGGTAAAAATATTTTGGTGGAGTCAAGACCTATGGATGAATATGTATTTTTTTTTTTTTAAATAATTGTGTTTAAGCATAACTTCCGAGAGTTGGCTGGGGCAGGGCACCCTTAGCCCCTCATTAAATCCACCCATAGTGTCAGACATTTTTGATGTGGCAAGAGAAGAACTAAATAAGGAGAAAACTCAGGAGGGCATCGGGAATATATACTGCTGAGAAAGTTGATAACTTAATCAGTGGAGGTTAGGGAAATGAAGAAAATAAGAAAAATAGAAAAAAAAAAAAAAAACCATTAGTAATGAGGGCGAGGATATGGACATGGATGACCCATTTAGCAAGAATGGTTCGGGAAGGCCTACCATTGCTGGGGAGAGCTGACTCTTTTTTTTTTTTTTTTTAATCGGTTGGGTCAAAAGCTAACTCTCATTGAGATCGAGGGAACGAAAATGCTTAGACAGAAAGAGTTTGCCTATTTTGGCTCTTCTCTTTTCTAATTTTTAAATGACAATTTCTTACTTAATGACTCACAAATTTGATTACTATTTCCTTTAAATTGTTTCCTTTTCAATTGATTACGAAGATTTGATATTAGATTTTATGAATATCAATAATCAGCACTTTGATGAAGGCAGAGATCAACGTATATGCATGTACTTTCAAATAGATGCTTACATTAAACCACTGATCAAAGGCATGATTGGAGCAAATATGAAAATTTCCTAGAGGACCCGAGTGCATATGACCTTAATAAATCTGAACCTTTGTTATTATTGAGTCTCATGTGAAAACCACATAATATAAGAGTTGAGATTCATTAGAGGCATATGCATTTGAGAATGCCTAATGAAATATAGGCATCAGCATGTTAGCTTTAGTTAATTTTACATGTGGGCGGCATGTTTAATTTGTAACCAAACAATAAGAGACATGGTTAATGAAAATCTCCTCGATTAGGAAAGTCCATGCATCAAGAGGATGAGGTCCATGGGAAAGAGAAGATGTGCATTACACTGCTCCAAAACAACTTGTAATATTGGATTAATCAATAGATCTCCCCCCCGGGCGAAGAAAACTCATTCATTAAATGTTGTGTACATTCGGAAATCAGGTGCTGTCTATCTAGCCTTTTCACTTGTTATCTACATCTTTTAGTGGAGCAGAAGGCATCTTCTCTTCATTAAACATTTTAGTGTTAGTAATCGTTCATGTGCTCTCCACCAAAGATTAGGAGCCTTGACTATAGAGCACGCATGTAGAGATGAAGATTAGCCATTCTCTTCTTGTCCATGAGTGGACACAACCCAATGATGTTGCCTTGACGAGAGGGCGCGGTCCATTGGAAAGAAAAGATGCACGCCTAAGTCAATAACTTTTACTATTCAATTAGTCAACAGACTGACTTGATCATTAAACATTTTGGATTCGAAATCGTTCAGAAATCATATGCTCTCCTCCCAAAAAGCACGTGCTCTGCCTTTTCATTTGCTTATCTACTTCTTCTTGTGCAGCAGGTTGGCATCCTCTCTTCATTTTTGTCTATAAGATTTCTATGGGGAAAGGGCAAAGTCTGAGCAAAATAAAAAGAAAAAGAAAAAGAGCGCAAAAAAAAGGAGCAGTAAGGGAGAAAAAGAGAAGGATTGCTGAGGAAGAGATCACTAATGGAGCATCTGCTTCTTCGTCCTTACCTTCCATATCCACGGGAGGAGGTAGCGATCAATACGATGTGTTCTTGAGCTTTAGAGGCTCCGACACTCGCAACGAATTCACTGATCACCTCTAC
This sequence comes from Eucalyptus coolabah, assembly GCA_014182585.1. NCBI lineage: Eukaryota > Viridiplantae > Streptophyta > Magnoliopsida > Myrtales > Myrtaceae > Eucalyptus > Eucalyptus coolabah. Next base: position 35,411,046 of record CM024621.1, read on the forward strand.
CGCAGTCTGATTAGTGTAGGAACTGTACCGATTTCTGTGTTCAGGGACGATAACAGCCTTGAAATTGGCAAGGATTTTAATTCAGAGATTCTCAATGCTATCATGCGATCTAAGATTTCGATCCCCATCATCTCTGAAAATTATGCTTCGAGCAAATGGTGCCTCCGCGAGCTAGTACGCATCATGGACTGCCAGAAGAGCATGTCGCACACAGTGTTGCCCATTTTTTACAAAGTGCTCCCATCGGATGTGCGGCATCTAAATGGAAATTTTGGGGAGGCCTTCCGTTTGCGTAAGAAGCGTTTTGATAAGAAGGACATTCAGGAAGGTCAACGAGCCCTTACAAAAGTGAGTTACTTGAATGGATGGGAATCTGAGAAATTTGCCAATGGGTACTTACCTTCTACCTGCACTTTTTTTCTTAATTTTGTTATTTAGCAAAACCAATGTCATATGGATGAATTGCTTCCACTACAAGCTTACAAAACATCCCAAAATGTCCCAATGAATAACCATAGTGGCCCACAGACTACAAACACTTGTACTCCCTGAGATTTCCCCAGAAAATTACACTAACAACATCTAAAACCTTAGGATCCCTTACTCAATCTTCCAAAGCTTGGTAACCGCCGGATAAATCGACCTCCTATTGCTTCACACAGATCATGTCTAGGTTTAACACCCATTGTTGCCAGTTAACTTTCATTGGTAGGCGATCTATAAGTTAATTACAAGTCCTCCATTTAGGCTTGGTCTTAGCCGGATAACATCTTGTCCTCCTAAACTTTTTGCAACAAAAATTATTGACCTCCTATCCTTCAACTATCGGTGACCATTAGCCTCATAACAAACTCTTTACTTCTAAAGAATCTTAATTTGCTAGGTGCACCACCATATCTTAATTCAATAAGATCTATCCATTGGAAGAAAAAGAAGGGGAAAAATCAAATGACTGCTACACCATCATCCTATATTGTCATTTGTAAAACCAAGACATTTTGCATGTTAACTGGTCCCATCCATCCTTCACATATATGTGGGTGTCTTCTGATGAGATTACGCAAAATTATGAAGTTATGATAGAGTTTTGTTGTTTGATAGGCGTGAAGGAGAATTAGTGGAAGAAGTTGTCAAAACTATTTTGAGCAAGTTGAGACGTGATTTTCAGCTTGATATTCCGGACCACTTAGTTGGAGTTGACAATCATGTCAACAAAATTAGGACTTGGGTAGACATTCCTGCCAAGCATGCTCGAATGATAGGAATATGTGGCATGGGTGGGATCGGTAAAACGACTCTCGCCAAGGTCATCTACAACCAGTTGTTGAAGAAATTCGATCATTGTAGCTTCCTTCCAGATATACGAGAAACAACTCACAAAGCAAAGGCATTCTTGAACTACAAAATCTACTAATTAGGGAAATACTACCAAATGAACGTAAAGTATGTAAAGTTGATAATGGAATTAGTTTGATCAAATCTAGATTTAAGGGAATAAAGGTTCTCATTCTTCTGGATGATGTTGATCACCGAGATCAACTATATGCTTTGGCTAGAGAACGTGATTGGTTTTCAAAGAAAGCATCATCATTGTTACAACTAGATATGAAGCTGTTCTTCATCTACCTAAATTCGAGGTAGATTACAAGTATGAATTGACAGAATTAGATGTGGTGCATTCTTCGTGTTTATTTAAAAGACATGCATTTTCCATGGGCGATTGTCCAAAGGATTTTGAGGGTATCTCTCATGATATCTTATCCACCATGGGTGGGCTTCCCTTGGCTATCACAGTCATAGGTTCATACTTGTATGGAAAAACAGATGGAAAAGTATGGCAAGATGTGCTGAAGAAATTAAGAAATGAACCGGATAGAGATGTCCAAAGGACATTGAAGATGAGTTATGATGCATTGGAACCTACACAAAAGGAGATTTTTCTGGATATTGCTTGCTTTTTAATCGGCAAAACTAGCAAATATGCCATTTACGTGTGGGAGGACTGTCAGCTTTTTCCATATCTTGGAATTACGGAGTTGAAGCTAAGGTGCTTAATAAAAATTGGAAATCATGGTGAGTTTAGGATGCATGACCAATTGAGAGATCTTGGAAGGAGCATCTTTTGCCAAGGACAACCACCCGAGAGATGTCTGAAGCCATGGCTCGAAGATAAAGCCTTGAGAGATATGGAAATGGAGGAAATGGAGGTAACATATGGCTCTCTCTCTCTCTCTCTCTCTCTCTCTCTCTCTCTCTCTCTCTCTCTCTCACATAACTCCATAAATTTAATGTGATCCATTTTAGTCTTTTATCTAGTATAAGCAGATACCCCTACTCTTTAGGAAAAAATCTATTCATACACCCATTTTTGTCCCCCTTAGATAAATTGTGATAATAATTGGATTATAAGTGTCCCAAGGATGAAAAGGTTACATTATTTGATCCAAATTCATTGATATAAATTACATCCGTCAATAACTTAATTTTGCAATCAATTTAAGATTCTTTAACTATGATTATACACTGAAAATCTCGTTCACTAAAAGCATGTAATTTTATATCTACTTGAAACTATTGATAATCTAAAAGACTACAATAATTTAATTAAGATGAAGCATATACATCATAGATCATATAAATGAAGATGTTTTGAATTTTTATTCAAAACGGTAATGTACAACATAAGCTGGTTATAATAACTAATAATTAACCAAATCAGTTGTGCTAAAGAAAAATTTCACACTTATGATAGGTGCTTGGTTTCTAGTACGGTCGAATGTATTGTGGTGCTCCTATGAATTAGGAAATCAATGTTTGATACACTTTTATTTTATTTTATTTTTCCATTTTGATTTTGAAGATACCTCTTCCCCCCACGAGGTATATCTATCTCTTTTCATTCTTCTTGTGTCTTAATAGCTATGATGGCAAAAATCACCTTAAGAATCTTATAGGGAAAATCCTTACAATGTTTTTAAGGTCAGATCACGTTGACCTTGTTCATCTCATGGATATAGGTGTGTGATAAAGAGTGGATTTTATTTTTTTTCCTTTCTTTGATTCTTTCATTTCTCGTTGTCTGTTCATTCGCCTTTCTTAATAACATTTCTTTCCTCTCCAACTTGTTTTATATTATTTATATTTTTGGTACAATGCCCTTTTGTGCCAAAAACCCTCAACATATTCGACAATTTGGAGGAAATGTCATGCTTGTTATTATATTGATACCTTTTTCTTTACTAAATAACACTTTCAGCATGCAGTCAATTTTGAAAGTAAGTTTAATTTTTACTTAGAATGTCAATGTTCGTGTTGTTTCATTATTTTATATTTTCCATTTAGAGAAGCGTAGTAGGTTCATGACTGATCAGTGGGGGGAATTAACCTGTGCAATTAACCAAGAGATGTTGGGAAAGGAAAAAGCTTTATTTTCTCGGTTTAATTTGAATTAGTTTGCTCATACCATTATAAAGAGCACATTCTTTTGTTGATTCAATAATTATTCTTAAGAGAAGCAATATTGACCGTGAGTTTTTCACTAGTTAATATATAAAGTACGGATAATGACAAACGAGTCAAACCATAAAATTAATCCCAACCAAAAAAAGGGAAAAAAGACTTCTATCTTTGGTTTGATAGTGTTCATGGAAGTTCATATTTCACAAAACAAATTTGTCTTTCGGCAGTTCAGTTTATTGATAATATTTTCAAGAAACTAACGGAAAAAAAATGCACTCTCAAGTTATGTTGATCAGTCGATAATTTTTTTTTTTTTTTTTTAATGTTTACTGATATCTCCTGCCCTATTGTATCTTTGCACTCGGCCCATAATGCTTTCAATTTGGAGCAAATACCGTTGTCACAAAAGTTCATGTAAAAGAAGAAAGGTGTCGAGTGTTGTGAAATATGGATCAACTAGTCGTGCGCCCATACCATGCATGTGCACAAAACTGACATGAATAAATTTATCATTAAGATATAACTATCGTATCCTTTTCTCTATTGGAAAAGCACATATAGATGGACATATCATGTTCTTTGGAAAGACAATTATAATTTATAAGTAGACAGTTCTTAATCTTTCATTATAGTAATTCAACCAGGAAAAAAAAACATCTCTCATTATAGTAAAAATTCAGGCGGGAAACCGCATTGGAAAGACATTCCTTTTTTTTTTTTCCCAATAACAATGGACATACTTCTTTTGGATGGAGCGCACAAGAAAAAGTTAAATGCGTTAAAAATCGAAATATAAGGATTTAAAAAGATTTTAAATGAAATTGCATGAAACGGAAGTGCGATCAAAGGAAAATTACGAGGAAAGTAAAAGATGAACTTTGTTGTGCCGTGCCTATTTGATCTTACCTCCGAATACCCCTTTTATACCAATGCCTCGTGTTGACCATTCTGTTTCTAGGCCATTCACATGTAACTTCCACATGCATCATAATGTCACATGCATCGATTGTATCCTGCGTTAATTGCCACATACATCCTATGACACCTAGTCCTATACTATTCTTTTCAAGGGAGAGATTTCTCTATTAATCTCTCAACCTAAATTTTCTCAAAACCAAGTTTATTATGAATCATATTATTTAAATGAATACATGGGCTATTTTAATCATTTAGCTCTTAAAAGGAGAAACCACCATCATTAATTGCAATTGCCCACTGTCTAAACATAGTTAATTATATATACACACGTGTTTTGCTTCTCTTTTAAGAGGGAATTGCTCATCATTTGGAACATCAATTGTTGTCACCTGCTCAATCCAATATAAATGGTGTGCATAGCGTGGGTCATGTCTAGTCTATATCTAATATAACATGATACTATAATTATAGAAATGAGATTGGTGTCACTTTAGGTCCCTTCCAATTTTACTATTATTTAAGGATTCTCCTACTAATTAAAAGTATGGCAGAGGAGTGAAGTCTCACTTTGGTAGAGTACTCCTTCTCTAACCAACACATCCCCCACCTTTAACGGTTATATAATATTCTCTTCATCAACATGTTGTACCATCCCCAATTTTTATCACCATTCTCTTCTTATTTTTAAGAGTTTAAGTTACAAAGTTCACATAAAAATAAGCATAATGTTAACATAACATGCACGTAGCATGTGTATAGAGCATTGTGGACATTAAGCAAAGTCCATTTACAAAAATAATACCATTTCTAGGTCGAATTTTGCTTTTTACGTGTTACAAATGCATTTTCTTGAACAAGTCGAGTGAGGGGCACTACTGGCTTGAAATTACTCTGCTCTAGAAGTGCATGTTAACAAATGAGTACTAATTTCTAATTCACCTCTTGAGAAGCATGCCCATGCTAAAAACGAACGTCAATAATTTACATCAACATACCTCTAGAAAATCTATCTGACAAAAGTGGGTACTAACGGCTACCTAAGTTCCATAATGGTGAAATACTCCATTAACTCTCATTGCCAGGTGGGACGCCACCTTAATTAAGTCCGACTGGACGGTGTTTTTTTTTTTTTTTTTGGTCTAAACCGACTGGACAGTTCAAATAGGAAATTATTTGCACTTAATAGTGCAAGGAATCAAACCCATATAATGATACTCAAAAGCGCATTCCTTAACCACTAAATGAGCAGCGTGGGGTTGCCTCTGAAACATTTCTGCCAAATCTTTCAGAAAACTATCAACTGTACCTCATATTGTTTTTGGTAAATCCTAAAGAACCTGACCATAGAATAAATTGCAAAGAAAAAATAACTCACTAGACATGTATCCTTAATGCCTAACTGAGCGTGGCCAGGTGCTTGCTGTGATCCAGAATCGCACGCCCAACGGAGCGTGACTAGGTGCCCACTTTGATCCAGAATCGCATCTCTACGCTGTTCAAGCGACTGAGTCTTGCTGGAGGCCCAGCCACCGACCAGTAGCTTTGCCTACTTGCGATCTCTATTATGGGCATCTTAGTCTGTTCCTCTGAACGTTTACGCCATGTCAATGTGCAAATTGAGTGGTGGCTTGATTTATTTGTGGTCAATCTCGAGATGCTAATCCAATAGAAAGTTTAAGAATTAAAATTTCGATACTCGAACGTTATCCAATTTTGTCACTGATCAGCTAAGCTTTCGGGGGAAAATAAAGAAGTATTGTTGTTAATGTCAATCAAGCCATCTAGGATTTTGTCACCATCTTCTTCCAATTAAATGATCTCCTTTAGCAACAAAGTTTAAGCGGTACTTTTGACTTATAAGATGCGGAAAGAAATGGTGCCAGTCTTGGGAAATGGACATATGTACCTTCACTTTTCTGTTTAGGTAACATAAGTAGATTTTTCCAGAAAGTTTCATGTGGCAGAGTTTGCCAAAAGATGTTGCCAAGCATCGACAAACCTACTGTTCCATATGTTAAGACCTTAATCTAACTATAACACCATGTAAGGAAGTTAATTAGTTCATTTTTAGTTGGTCTAAAGCCAGCTCTCTTCCAATTTCCATCAAAATCTAAAATATTATTCAAATGCTAAAGGTGTATTGCTAAAGAATGATTAAACACTTAATAACAATAGTTAACAAATTGAAAATCAGGTGCTTACTTAGCTATTTAACAAGTGACCGGGTACTGTTTAACAGTCGTATGTTTTAAAAGGTTTCATGTATTTCCACTTTAATAAAAATCAAAGTACATGCACTACAAAATTCCAAGGGTTAATACCTTAAAAACCCCGAACCGGGTACACTTGTGACAAATTTACCCCAAACTATTTTTTTGACCATGAAAAACCCCAAACCGGTAAACTTGTGACAAATTTACTCCGATCGATTATAAAAAAACCATAAACCGGTACATTTATGACAGATTTACCCCAAACTAATTTATTCGACCGCAAAATCCTAAACCGGTAAATTTGTGACAAATATACCCTATGCTAAATTGAATTAATACTACAAAAAAATCATAAAAATTGTAAACTGTGACAAACAAAACGTAAAATCCTAAATTGGTATCTTTGGTTAACTATCACGTGTCATTTAACTTAATAATTTGAGAATAAAATTTAACGAAAACTAACATAGGTAAATTTGTCACAAGTGTACCAGTTTGGGATAAATTTGTCAAAAGTATGCAAGTTTGGGGTTTTTGGTGGTCAAAAATAGTTTTGGGTAAATTTGTCACAAGTGTACCGGTTTGGGGTTTTTAAGGTATTATCCCAAATTCCAAAAAAGGAAGAGGTAAAGATTGAGGTGTTTCGTCTTTAATTTTTTAAAGCAAGAAAAAGTGATATTTTTATTTAAAATATCGTTTGAATTTTAAAAAATTTATCAAAATACTACATGTGTGTGTTTATCTCGTCAACATTTATGTTTGGCAAGGGGTAAAAAGATGACAAATTGTGAAAGTATGGGGTTTAGAAAAGCAAAAGTAAAAAATTAGAAGTCGATTCAGACACTCAATTGATTGATTTGACATGCAGTATTGTTGCGACGATTATTGGCCCTCTGGCTGTTCCTCTACATGGACAAGTGAACTGTTAAAAGACTTACCGAGCTCAAGGTTCCTTTCATTTCACGAGACAACCATAAGTGGAGACTTTAGTGAATTGTTTCTGAATTAAGATGGCTTCGATGGTTATACATTGAACCCGATATATTTTCTTCAGCAATCAATTTGCATCTATCTAAATTAGTGGTGTTGGAATTGTTACAAAACAAGCTTACAGATGATTGGGGAGGATGGAGTTCGATCATGGTAAGATGGAAAAAAGACATCCTTTATGATCTTTGCTTTGTTTTTTTTTTTATCAATTAAACTCCTTTTTGACAGCTTTTTCTCTTTTGTATAGGCGGCAAAGCAACTAAAAGTTCTCGACCTTTCAAATAGCAGGGAGTTAAGATATACCCCTAATCTCTCGGCTTTCACAAAGTTGGAGATTCTTATCTTGTCTAACTGTTACATGAATTGAAGCAAGTCCACCCTTCTATTGGCAAACTCAAGAGTCTCATATCTTTGGACTTGTGTCTTTGTGAAAATATGAAAGAGCTACCAGAGGAAGTGGGGGAATTGCAAGAACTTAAAGAACTCCTTTTAAGTGGGAGTGGCATTACAAAGATTCCTATGTCGATCTACTCTCTAAGGAAGCTAGAGTATCTGGATATCACATTTTGTTGTTCATTGGTTGAAATCCCTCCCACAATTGGGAATCTTTCTTCTCTCAAACTACTTTATCTATGGGGTTGCAAGTCATTGATAGAAATCCCTAGCTCAATTGAGAATCTTTCTTCTCTCGAAAAACTTACTCTAGGGTGTTGCAAGTTATTGCCAGAAATCCCTAACTCAATTGGGAATATTTCTTCTCTCAAACAACTTAATCTACATGGTTGCGTGTCCTTGATAGAACTCCCTAGCTCAATTGGGAATCTTTCTTCTCTTGAACAGCTTAATTTATGGGGTTGCATATCATTGACGTAAATCCCTAGCTCAATTGGGAATATTTCTTCTCTCAAACAACTTGATCTACGGAGTTGCAAGTCATTAATAGAAATCCCTAACTCAATTAGGAATCATTTTTTTCTAGATTTTGGGTTATTGACAGAAATCCCTATCTCAATTGAGAATCTTTTTCTCTCAAACAACTTGATCTTTCTTCTCTCGGAGTACTTGATCTACATGGTTGCATGTCATTGATAGAAATCCCTAACTTAATTCGGAATTATTCTTCTCTTGAACAACTTAATCTAGCGGGTTGCGTGTCATTGACAGAATCCCTAGCTCAATTGAGAATCTTTCTTCTCTTGAACAACTTAAGCTATGGGGTTGCGTGTCCTTGACAAAAATCCCTAGCTCAATTGGGAATCTTTTTCTCTAAAAGAACTTCGTCTAAAGGGTTGCGAGTCATTGACAGAAATCCCTAGCTCAATTGGAAATCTTTCTTCTCTTGAACAACTTCATCTAGAGGGTTGTGAGTCATTGACAGAAATCCCTAGCTCAATTGGAAATCTTTCTTCTCTCAAACAACTTAAGCTATGGGGTTGTGTGTTATTGGAAGAAATCCCTAACTCAATTGGGAATCTTTCTTCTCTCGAACAACTTGATCTAGGGTGTTGCATGTCATTAACAGGAATCCCTAGCTCAATTGGGAATCTTTTTTTCTCTTGAACAACTTAAGCTATGGGGTTGCATGTCCTTGACAGAAATCCCTAGCTCAATTGAGAATCTTTATTCTCTCAAACAACTTGATCTAGGGTATTGCAAGTTATTGACAGAAATCCCTAATTCAATTGGGAATCTTTCTTCTCTCAAACAACTTGATCTACGGAGTTGCGAGTCATTAATAGAAATCCCTAACTCAATTGGGAATCTTTTTTCTCTCGAACAACTTGATCTAGGAGGTTGTTGGTCATTGACAGAAATCCCTATCTCAATTGGGAATCTTTCTTCTCTCAAACAACTTGATCTAGGGGTTGCGTGTCATTGACAAGAATTCCTAGCTCAATTGGGAATCTTTCTTCTCTTGAAAAACTTAAGTTATGGGGTTGTGTGTTATTAGAAGAAATCCCTAGCTCAATTGGGAATCTTTCTTCTCTCCAAGAACTTGATCTATGGGGTTGTGTGTCATTGACAAAAAATCCCTAACTCAATTGGGAATCTTTTTTTTCTTTCAAACAACTTGATCTTTCTTCTTTCGAGGAACTTGATCTACAAGATTTCGTGTCACTGACAGAAATCCGTAGCTCAATTGGGAATCTTTCTTCTCTCAAACAACTTGATCTATGGGGTTGTGTGTTACTAAGAGAAATCCCTAGCTTAATTGGGAATCTTTCTTCTCTTGAACAACTTGATCTATGGAGTTGTGAGTCATTGACATAAATACCTAGCTCAATTGGGAATCTTTCTTCTCTCGAACAACTTCAGCTAGGGGGTTGTGTGTTATTGAGAGAAATCCCTAGCTCAATTGAGAATCTTTCTTCTCTCAAACAACTTGATCTATGGGGTTGCAAGTTATTGACAGAAATCCCTAGTTCAATTGGGAATCTTTTTCTCTAAAAAACTTGATCTAAAGAGTTGCGAGTTATTGACAGAAATCCCTAGCTCAATTGGGGATCTTTCTTCTCTTGAACAACTTCAGTTAGGGGGTTGTGTGTCATTGGGAGAAATCCCTAGCTCAATTGAGAATCTTTCTTCTCTTAAAGTACTTGACCGGAGGCTTGAAAGTCATTGAGAGAAATCCCTATCTCAACTAGGAATCTTTCTTCTCTCGAATACCTTAACCTTTACGGGTGTTGTTCACTAAAAGAAATTCCTACCTCAATTGGGGATTTACCGAATTTGCAAAGCATTGGGGATTTTTGACCTTGAATAGTTACCTATTGCTATTGGATGGTTGAACAAACCGAAGGCTATTTCTTGAATCTTGTGATAGTCTAAAAGGGGGAATTCCAAGAGAAAACGATGACTTGTCTTCGTTTGTGATTCTCCATATCGTGGCACATTGATATTTGACCCGCCAAAAAGCATCCGGAATATTTCTTCTCTCTATTGCCTTGACCAAGAGGGCTGTAGGGAGCTTGATCGTTGCTAGAGCTTCCTTCCGGCTTAACATATCTTCAAATTCCTAGGTTGCCAAAGCTTTCTTACCTATTCCACTTGGAAGAACTTCATTTTTATGGATACGATCAACTTGAGTACTTCCCAGAGCTTACCTCAAGACTCTTGAAACTTTGTGTTGACTTCTGTCCCAAGTTGATATTGCTTGAGCTTGACGGATTCAAGTACTTGGAAGAGTTGTCAATAAAACACTATAATCCATTGAAAGAATGGACCTCTCACAATCGAATCTTATGAAAGAATGGAGGATTGCGATAATCTAGTTGAAATTTAGGGCCAAGGTAAATTGGAGTTCTTGGAGACAATACGTACATATAGCTACAAGTTCATTAGAAGGCCGATCCATCCGAAACTACGAGGGCTTGAAGCAATTAAATACTTGCTATTGCGACAATCTAGTCAAAATACAAGGTCTTGATAAGGTGGAGTTGTTAGAGATGTTGAATGTATGTAATCGTGATTCTATCGAAAGATTACCTGACCTATGATGCTTTTGGAACTTGAAAGAGTTGAATATCAATGGTTGTCATAATCTACGTGGTGTCGAGACTCAATTCCCAGTCTTATATAAGTGCAAGAGTGGGGAAGTCAATCCTAGAAGCTAACATGATGCTTCAGCCAAGATCAAAATTTCGATCCAATTGTGGTTCTTCATACGTTAGAAGGCGTTGGTCATCTGGTAAGATTCTTTGTCCTTTAACAACTAGAACGAGCCAAAAGTGTAATACTTTTCTAACAGATATATCTTTTAAGAATTATTTGCTCGACGCTTGGTATCTATTTGATCTGGATTTGCCTAAGTATATTCGCTGTTGATTGCATCACAGCAATGCTTTTTCAGTTAATCTTCAATCGGCAACTTTTGCAGATAGATTGGCGGCTTGTGAGGCAACAAATGAAAACTAACAACATAGGTAAACAAGAATTACTTAGTGATTTGCAGTTTCCCTCTTGGTAAACCCAAGATGAGAATTTTTCATCAAGAGGTTGATCTTCTGCAACTCAATTTATAAACTCCACCCAGATCCCTTTTTTCTCTGTCTCAAACTAATATTTTCCTTTAAAAAATCCTTCGCCTTTTTGAACTCCTTTTTGTGAGCAATTTTATGTGTCAAATTTGACTATTGGTAGATATCCTGTTTAGGACAAACAGCTCTCGATTTTTCGTGATGATGGGAAAGCCTATCCATTGTTCATTCGAGCATGAATTCTCATTAAGGAAGAGAAACTGAGCTAAAATAAAAATCAAGGTTCAATTTTTTTTTGGTGCGTGATTTAAAAAAGTAAAAATTAGTTTTGGCTAGCCTTTTTCATCTATGATTGTAGGCAGGCTTTCCATAAACAATTGTGAGACTGTTGAAAGATTATCAAGCGAGATAAATTGGTGCTACTTTTGTGACAGGTTGGGTTGGTCTATGTAATGATCAAGGCTTACGTTTGGACTTTAATTCAAAGAGCTGTATGGATGACCTTTTGCATAATTGGGACAATTTTTTGCCTGCTCTATAAAACAAGCTAGGCGAGGAGCTTAAGATTTTGCTTATTATTGTGCATCCCGTTTGATCCTGATGTTGTCATGGAATCATTTTATCAAATGATTGATCTGGGTCTGGTTAACTCGGCTGAGGCAATTTATAGTCCATACCAGAGAATGATCAAATGAAGAAGAGGGATTTTGCTGAGGTGTCATTAGCAACAGCTGAAGGCTAGCTTTTGTGCGACCTTGAACAGGCTCATGGGCCAACTGGAGTGTCCTAAGGAAGTTTTTTATGCCTGTGAAGAGCAAAGCACTTGATATGGTTTCATCAGCACAAAACTAAATGATTGTGAATGTATTATTTTTCAGTTGAATCTACATTTTGTATTCTCATTAGGTTCTACCTCTATTAAGCAAATACACTACATGTTAACCAGATGCTGAGTTCTTTGATGCAATGCGCTCTAATGGTATCATTCCCAAACTCAAAGCAGGCTCTGCAGATAGAGGTATGCACTGCCAGTCCTACCATAACTGTGAAAGAGTGACTCGTGTACTTATATTTAATTGAATGTGCTGTATGCTTCTTAGGTTCTACCTCTCTGTTAATCGAATATGTATGTGCTGATTTTTCTGCATGTTACCCTGATGCGGAGTTGTTTGATGCGATCTCATTCTAATGATATCACTTTCAAACCCAATGAGGCTCTGCAGATAGAGGTATGTACTACCAGTTGTACCATAATAGAGTAACTTGTGTGCTTATACTATGTGAGCTGTGGAGTTTCACCAGAAATCCGTGAACTAGGATGCATGATGACAATCTCCTCTTTTTCTGTCAGTTCATAATATCTTTTGAATGTTGTGATAAAGGTCTCTGATACGACGAGCTTAAATCTCATGTATGTAGCATTAAATTTGTAAAGTTAAATATAGCCTCCTAGCAAACAATTCCATATTGCTAATTTCGCTAATTGGATGTTGCAAAATAACCAAGTAACAAGTACGCCTTTCTGCTATGTAGTTGGGCACTTTGCCTTTTCAGCATCTGTTTGTTCATAAACACAAACAAGGATAATGGTGCTAATTGCTGACTTCTCTTCTCTTAAGTCCGTTGTTTTCTATTTCTTTGGCTGATAATGAATTCTGTTGATTGCGATCCAATTGCGAATTAATCAGAGACCCTTGGAATGTGTGGCAAAACTAATGTCCCCAGATTTTGGTGTTGATAGGTAGGATTCATTGAAGAGGTCACTCGTAGATCGCCAGAATCTGGACCAGGTCAAAATAACCTTGTTTATATTGATGGACTCTCAAGTCTATGCTTATTACTTTCGGCTAATTTTAGGTTCTTCATTCCAAATACATCTAAAAATAGACAGAACCAAGGATCCATGCAGCCGTGCCTTTATCTCTCTTCGAGATCATTGGAAAGTGTGACACAGTTTTACTCTCAACCATCTCGTGTAACACATGCATCGCCCTCATTTTCTGACCATCTTTGGCAAGTGCCCGGGTGGAGACCAGTTATAAGTCTTCTAAGGTTGAATTTGTTAGTGTTCGTAACTTTTGATGAAATATCATAAACAACCTGAATTTATCATTCATTCTTTTCCTAAATCTATCACGAAGTACATATGTAGCTAGTAAAATTATAATTATTTTCAAAATCTCATGTGACAACAGCTGATTGGAAAAGCCAATGAGTGTGAGACCCAAATACAGGGTTTACATTTGATGATGCGGTTCAAACTATAAGAGACACACCTTCGGGTCGTCCAAAACTTCTTAACGACTTGCCTCGAAGGACACCACCAAGAGAAGGGAACAAAATCTCACCAAGGAATGAAGAAGGAGAAGGAGAAGGGGAAGGAGAAGAAGAAGAAGAAGATTGCCTCAACTGAGTTGAGAACAAAATTGCAGCTACCACTGCTACCGGGACCTTCTCATGTGGACTCCGGTGCCACCTCTTCTGTGGTATACTGGTATGATGACTAATTCATGAAATATTTGCTATAATGCCAAAGTGCTAATTTCCAAGTCCCCTTCATTTATTGAGTAGTATAAGCTTGCACAAGTTCAATTTCCTTGCGCTCGTATCAGCAGCAGCATCACAAAGTCCGGTCTTCCAATTCCCAATGAAATGTTCTTTTTTATTCTTTGCAGGGTTTTATACCGATAAATTGTTGATACTCCCTGCAATAAGCTCCGACGATCGTGGTGTACATGGTCACATCTAGCTCTCAGCCTGTGTCTTCCAAATTCTTCAGCAATCGAACGACTTTTCCAGTATTGCCGGTTCTGCACAATCCCTCATCATGGCTTGGCACGTGGTTATATCTACCTCGATTGTCTAACCAACATTTCATCCGCCAAGCTCATGGCTTTGGCGATTCTCCCTCTCCAACGAGCCCCTTGATCAAAGTGTTAAAAGCTCGCAGTTGTGGGTTCAAGTCCAAGTTTGACCATTTTACACAAAACTGAGGACCCGAGATCGGATCTTTTCAATTGGCAGAGGTAATTTATCAAAATGTTGCGAGTAGAACTGTTGAGAGTCGTTCCTTTCGAACCCATCCGCTCGATCATGTCATTGGCGACGGGGTAATGCTTCATCTTGGCGCCAACCCCAAGAGTTGGGCGAAACAGGGAGGTAAAGTCAAGAGGGTTCACTCGAATTGTCCTCTCCAAGAAGAATAAAGCATCTGCAGCTTCCACCAATCCACCATTTCTTCATTTGTTCACCACAAAGGTCACAAGTTCAGATTGATCCATTGAATCACTCACTCCAGCAGTGGATGGGCAACCGTGGGAGCAACGTGAAAGAAAATGGTTCGATGCAAAGATGGGATGACGGATGAGAAGTGAAAGGTTTAGCAAGATCGCCAGATTCTCGAACAAGACAGTGAAGAGTGGAAGTGAAAATGGATCGATTCATTCTCATTAGTTTTGCCAAATTCTCTCCTTCTGAGTTCCAACAATCCACAAATTGACGCGATGACGTATGGAGAGGATGATTATTAGGCAGTTTAATCACTGAAATTTTAGATGTCTGATAACAACATAGTTTTCGGTTCAATCATTGAAAACTACTTGATTGGCAAACTAAACATTTCTAGAAATACTCTGATCAATTCATTCCCTACTCGGCAATTGAAGAGAGGTCAGGATGCATAATCATGCTCAGGATGCATCATCATGCTCTTATACTGTTGTAAAAACAACTATGAAATCCACATGTGGAACCAAATCTGAATGGATTGAAATCTCACACGACAAGAACGGCGAACACTAGCAGAGTTAAAGTATCGCCTGTCGACATGAACGTTTCAAGTCTTACTACTATAGGCCCAAAAAATGAGAAAACAATACTAACGTTTTCTACTATTGTGTATAGAACATACTTTTGACATTATACCAATTTAACAATTTGTTTTGGTTTATTCGATGCTTTCTTACTCATCGAATAAGGCAGGCATCCTGGCTCACATGTTGCAAAATGAATTTTTCTTATATGAATTTTTGGGCTGGATGGTTTACATACTTTGTGTTTCGCATATGAAGTATGTACTTCAAGAAGGAAAATAATAATTATTTTTTTGGCCCTGATAACATAGGATTACTCATCCAGTGGCTAAAACTCTAAACATGTGAAACGGATGACGAAGCTAAATCAATAATTTCTCTTTGAAATTGAAAGTGTCTTCTTTTTGTGACTAGCCTTTTCATGCTTAGCTTATCATCTTGTCGTTCAATTGAACAAAGCATGCAACTGATTAGAAGTGCCGCTCTACGAGGACATAGAAAGACAATAGTTTACGAAGTAGATAGGAACCCGAACATTACATGGAAATAATTGATAAAGAGAAAATGAGAAAGTCGTCCATATGACATTCATAACAGGTAATTACCACTAGATATGCAATATTTGGGAGGATAGAGTTTTCTGTTTTACATTTCTATTTCAATGTGCCATCAGATTCGGTAATTCTAGATTTAATTCATATTGTGATTCCTATCATTCTTCACCCTGATCTCTTTTACGTCATTTCAGTTGCTTCGTTCTTGTACACCAAACATGCCCTTGTGGTTTTCTAGTGTAGGCATGGGTAGTTTGTTTTCTTCTAAGATATTTTTGCTTCTTGGAATTAATGTTGACAGAGTAGAGTTTTCTCCATCTGGCGATTTGGGTGTATTGAGGTGCTTGTGTGGTGGTGATATGGGAAGGAAGTTTCACAGTGGAGACATGATGTAATGCAACGTTGTCGACGTGAATTTTGATGAAAATGCATCTAGACCATAGAGTAGTGGTATAGGAACTCAGAAAACTCTCCGTCGCAGCACAATATATGATTTCTTTGATAGATTTTCCTGTGGAAACTTGTCTAAGAAAGGTATCTGACTTTGCGTTCTGAATATGTATGTAGACAGTTATTTCGCCCGACGTATTTGTTTTTCTTCAGAGATTGTATGCATCTTCCGCCTTTTCTTTTTCTTTGTTTTTTGTTTATTTTGTTGTTGTGCGTCCATGTGGTAGAAATTCTGCATTGCCAAATAATAGAAGTGCTATGCCATAATTTCAAATTATTGGGGGAAGTTATGAGTTGTGCGTCCAGTAGTCCTTCCTCGAGGATGGGATAACGCGGGTCTTGAATGAAGCTACTAATCAAGATCCTTTTGTTCCCGTGCACGTGAAGACGCAAAAACAATTTCGACCTATTTTCTATGGGATTGCGCAGCCACCTGATCCCGTTGCAAAGAGAACTAGCAAAAGGTGAGGAGGGTTCATTGAGTAAAGAAGTAAGTTTTCTGGTCAAAGCTGAGCAGTTGCGGCAGGATCGCGTGTATCCCAAGCACATCCGGCTCATCTTTTAAGGCAATAATAGAAGAAGTAATTTCCAATATCAACACCTTACAAATGGAAAAGTTGCCAAGTACAAGGAGATAATTCCGTACCTCTTAAAGATGGTATCCTGTAAAAAGTTAATCTCCACCGGGATTGGTGTGGCGATGGGCTCCAATTACAAAGAGACCTAACAAAAATATCACAGCGGGTAGTCTTGCCAATTTCGGGGAGGAAGGTTTGTTATGGTGGTCTTAGTCAGAGGGTTAAAAAGAAGTAGAAGCGCCATCCTCTGCAAGATTGTGCGTCTCCTTTGGGGCAAGAGACTAAAGTAAAGCATTACTTATGACATGTTTGGTAAAGCTCCCGATTCTCAAAATTTCTATATTTTCATTCTCGAAAATAGAAAAAGAATGGAAATTTATTAAGTGAAGCCAGTTAATTTTTCGATTTCTTGAAATAAAGAATAGACTTGGAACAAAAATAAAAAGTGAAAAAAGTTATTTATTTATTCTCGAGAACATTTTTTGAAACAAATCATTTTTTCTTCTTTTCTTCTTCTTTCTCCTCTAGTAAGTTGTTGGGCCTCTTTGATGGCCGGCGATCAGCTAGAGACGAGGTCTGGCAACCTCGCCAGTGATTGGGCGAGGTCAAGCCTCGCCGGTGACTAGGACTGGAAATAGTCCTGTCCTTTTTTTTAATCGATTAATTATTTTCCTTTTTTATGTTCTTTACATAGTGGCCATGAGTTTGGGGGCATGACCAACTCCCAAGTTAATGAAAAGAAGACTAAGGTTCACTCGTAAGCACACGGGATTATAAAGTTGGGCTTGAGG
Organism: Eucalyptus coolabah; assembly: GCA_014182585.1. NCBI lineage: Eukaryota > Viridiplantae > Streptophyta > Magnoliopsida > Myrtales > Myrtaceae > Eucalyptus > Eucalyptus coolabah. The sequence continues at coordinate 35,428,788 of CM024621.1, forward strand.
TTGAGCTAAAGCTAAGCTTTAACTAGTCTAGTTTTAGTGTAAGAACCTTTTTTTTTTTTTTTTTGTGGGTAGATATTAAATCAAAGTACATTGAAAATCATTTATTAGGTTATAGTTATGTTTAATTAATTGAGCAATTCTAGTGAATAAATGAAAAAAAACGACGTCAGCTTTACTCCTGAAGGGAGATAGAAATTAACATGCTGTTAGCACTTAATTAAGGTCATTTATAAACGTTTTTTTTTTCCTCCACTGCTCCCCAGTACGTATTTGGTAATTATAATCCTAAATAGAATACGCATTTTCTATGTGGCCTTATAGTGGGCATAGAGCTTCGTATGGTCTCTTCAAAGGTCTTCCCCAGTAATTCAGTAGAAATTGTTATCAAAAGTTGCCTCTGGTGCTGTGTTTTGTCTGTGTGTCCAAACTTCTTTTGTTCGTATCCTACGGTGGCTTTTTGTTCATGAAAATATGCTTTATTTAACAAACTGTAAGCTAACATGCTTAGAGAAAAATGTTTTAGGAACCGACAGTGTTTTGGACTTAGTATTCAAACCAAAAAAGATACCGATCCAGAAGCAATTATCGTACCAAAAGGGAAAAGAGAAGAGAAACGGAGAATATATATAACAAGTCTTGGTCGGGTTGTTTGTGGGGGTCAAGAGGTATCATTCCTTCAGACGACATAAGATGCTAGAGATTTTGATTTTGTATGCCACTTTAGGACACGTTTGGTAACGATTCTTCTCCCGAAAAACAAATTTGACCAAAAATGATTTTTTTTTTTATTCAGGGAATAGATTATGAGTAAAAAATACGTTTGGTAATCGTAAAAAATTTCGATTCTAGAATAAAAAAAGAATGTAAATGCATTTGGCAGAATCGTATAAAATTTCTATTTCAATTCTTTTTTAATTACCTTTTTAGATGAGTATAAATTTGATATTGAATTCTCATAAACCACTCACTAATATAATTGTCTTCTTTTATGAGTGAAGAAATCATATTATATTTTATTGTATTTTCAATTTCAAAATAATTCGAATTTAGAATTCTATTATATTTTAAAATTCTATCAAATCATAGAAATTCTATTGATTAATTATATTTATACTAAGTAACAAAAATATTAACTAATCAATTTTTTTTTATTAAATAGTAGGTAATAAACCATAGTATAAACTATACTAATTATAAACTATCCAGACTTGGCACTTGTGAGTGGGATTGAAGCAGCACAACCACTCGGCTACGGCCACCAATGCCCGCGGGTGGAAAGCCATACTCTATGCTTTCTTTCATGTGCCGCTTGAACAGAATCGTTTTGCAACCAATCCACACAAGATCCACGCAGGAACGATCGTCGCTTCCACTGTATGTCAAGAGAATCCCGACTCGAGAACTCTTTCGCAGGTTAAGACAGCCATCGCGCAAAGGAATCTTTAATGAGTAGAAAGGGACAAGCTTCTTCCTTTCGAGCAACCAGTCGAGCATATAGGCACGCGGGCAAAGGGAGAAAATGCGTCAGCTGCAAAGGTCAAAGGTCAATATTATCTGCAGCAGCATCCACATCACCTCCTATCTCATTGAAGCCTGATTGAGTATTTGCAGAGTCTGTGATATCAGAGACAGCAGAAACATTCAAAGATGGTGGATTTTCACGAATGTCTATCAAGTTTGGTACAACACTCTTGAGGACATATCTGCAAACATGTTTCAAGAAATTAATCTTTACAATCAGACCGAAAACCAATAAATGGATCTTAAATAATTTCTAATTTACTGCCTTACATCCTTCTCTGTGTGAGCATCTTTCACAAAATTTGAGTAATACTCAATAGCTTGAGACACTGAGTCGCTGTTGATCACTTCCAGAATTCTGCTAAATGTGCTCGGAAGTGATTTTGCAGTTTCCAAAAGTTCAAACCTCACATTTGTTCCCTGAAAAGCAGACATGGATGCCCTTTAATCCTATCTAAAGAGAAGGTTGCTATTCTTTAGCTTGGTAGAAGCACACACCCAATATCTTAATAGACTAGATTCAAAAGTTTAACCTGCAAACCAAGCTCTTGACAAGCCTCCACATATTTAGCTGCTGACAGAGCTGCATTTCTTTTGATATCAACTTCTCTATGCTCTAGCTCTGCCAGTTGCTGCTGAATCTTCTGAACTTGTTTCCTCTGATAGGGGCTTCACATCGTATTAATTATCAATGATATGATTATGCCTATCACAGAAAAACATATTGCAATGTACTCTACACATCCTATCCTCTCGGAAAAACATATCATTGAATAGACTTACATTTCATAATTGACATTTTGGACCATTATCTGAGCAGCTTCGCCTAAAAATATATGATCTTTCTCGAAAGAACAAACAATTGTCTCCCAAGCACCCTGCCAAAATTATAAATCCAATACGAGAATTATCCTTTAGATCACAGAAGAGTGTGTGTGAGCGTGAGAGAGAGAGAGAGAGAGAGAGAGAGAGAGAGAGACAGAGGGGTCTTACGGCAGCACCTGATAGCCAGCCCGATCGGCGCGGGCGCCCGCCGACTCGAGCCCGGTGGAGCTCCCGCCAGCCGTTGCAGACGACAAACGACGGTGATGGTGAGCGAGCTGTCACCCAGATCAGCCGACAACCACCCATAGCTGCGAGTGAAGGAAACTCACCTTGACGAGCAGCTTCAACAATGAAGAAGCAGCAGTCGCCGTGTGTCGCAGTTCTCGAGGAGAGAATGACTTTTTGTGATGTAAGAAGAAAAATAAAGGGTTTGAGCAGAGGAGAGGCGAGGAGAGAACGTATGGAGAGAACGTCTAGCAAATGTGAGAAGAGTTCCACTTTTTTTATTCTTTTTTTTATTTATTTTCGGAACAAAAATCAATTTTTCATTATTCTTGATTTTACTTCAAATCTATTTTCGGGAACAAAAATTTTATCAAGCGCGATTCTATTCCCAAACCGATATGAAAATGAAAAATCGGAATCGGCATTATTTAGATGATTACCAAATAATGCCTAATAGTTAATACTCGCAAGGTTGATTCCCCGGCTGTCTACATAGACTTTGATTCTATTTCTCCGAAGCTCAAGACAAGTCCAAGTTTTGAGCCAAACTCGAATCTACAAGTACTAAGTTGATGCATTGTCAATTTATTTCCTTTGTTGCTTAACTAGTGCCTAAGTATTTGTTTGAAATTGACAAAGTACTACTTTTTTTTTTGTTAATTTACCTTTCTACTTTTATATTCGTTTTCATCTAACGATCTCCAAAAAATTGAAAAATAGCGTTTCCAACACTACTTTACCGTCTGACCAGAAAAAGGAAAATGGATAATTATGTACACCAAAGGAAAATTAGGATCCGCAAGGTAATTTACTAACAAACTGAAAATAGAAAAACCATACGACCCATAGCAAAATCACCATCGTTAGACAGGATTCGGTCCCATCTTCCCTTCTCATCTGGTCACTGTCGATCATTCGACTAATTCTTGCCATTCTTTAGGTGGCTTTGGGTTGTCCCCAAGCATTTTGCTAGCGAACCGAACTCGAGTCAAGAAAACAATACTCGATCAAGTTTCGATTTTTGAGTGCCACGACCCGAGCCGAACACACGCATTTGTGCACATTTTCTGTGGCAAGTTTCGCCATTACGAGCGAGACAGATAATGACATTCGGGGACGAGTCCCATATAAGAAAGCAAATGGTCGCAGCGAAAGGAAAGGATACCGAAGTCAGAAATGCATGTTGTACACATTGCACGGGCTAGTTAGCTTCAAACTTCAGACTTGCGAACACTGCAGGGCCACCCTGCCTAGCCTTGCATAAAACCCAAAACTTATATATATGTAAGAAATATTGATATATATATACACAAAATATATATTATGGAATAGAAAGAAATTCAATATATATTGTTATTTTAAAATTTTCATTTTATATTAAAATACAAATATTATTTATATTTAATTTTTCATTAATTTAAGAAGTTTATTATTTGAGAAAAATAGATTTTATACCATAAGTATAAGAAATTCTATTCACCTTTAACGTACTTCATATAGGAATTTTTTTAATCTAGACTATATTTCTATATATCCAACTTCATTTTATCTTGATACACAAAAGATGATACATAACACTATCATATCTTGATTTTTAATTAGGTTCATTCAATTATTGGTCAATTGTAAGATCGAGTACTCAGACTAACTTTTCTACCAAGTGCCATGGCCATCTGATTCTTGGGGTAGCTTCTACTGTATACCCAGCATCTAAGCTACCCAGAGGCTGCCACCTCCAACTTCCTGGGATCGTAGATGATATCCAAACAGGAGTCTCCAGGTGGGCATCCCTACCCAAGTCAACCTAATGAGGAACTTCCAAGTATCATTGACTATCCACAAACATACGTACCTGTATATTATGAAAACCATATACAATATGAAGCATAAAAAGAAAGACGGTCTTGTATGGCATCCGCCATAAAAGAGAAGATAAATATGACTTAAAAGCAGCAAACATGCAATATGACTTTGCCATCACCTGTCTTCCTTGATCATTATCAATACATATCTTTGGAGCAAAAGTATCTGGTATTGGATGTCGAAACCTTATTCTCATTAGATGAAGAAGACCCATCCCAAATAAGTTATAGTCAACCTGCCATTAATTAACCTCAGGTGCATCAAGAAACACACATATGAAAGATAGCAAGTCTGGGCATGAGGGCATTAATGACCCATCCTTGCAAACTCACCCACTATAGAACCAGAGAAAGGCAAATTTGGATAAGATAGAAAGATAAACTGATGTCGCAAGATAATACCAGAAACTGAAGCAGATAGGGAATATGCGATTCATGCGGCTGCAAACTTCTGTCAAATACTGCTCCTCCCTGGAAAATGATGTTGGACCATGAATAAAAAAGAAATAGACAAACAAGATGACTATAGGCACATGTATTGCATGACACATTTTTTTTTTCAAAACTAATATATTGATCACAAGCTTTTCTTACAAGAAAACCTTCCTCATAGAAGATAACCTTTTGGAACAAATCCAAATACCATCCCAACTTTCATGCACATACCAATTTTCATCCACTACTTTTAAAACCACCAATTCAAAGTGTTGTTAATATTGAGATGGGGGAGGGGGGGAGGGGGGAGGGGGGGGGGAGGAGAGAGAGAGAGAGAGAGAGAGAGAGAGAGACTGGCAATAGAGGTTTAAGACAGCTAGAGCGCAGCCAAAGATGGCAACTGGTGGCTGTGAAGCCTTTGAGTGGTGTGATTGGTGGAGATGATTAGGTTTGGGTTTAGAATTTGGAAATGATTTTGGGATAATCTTTTCTAAAGTTTGTTGAAGGAAGGGCAATTTGGTCTTTGGACTATGCAGTTTGGGCCTAAGATGCAATTTGCGAATTTCAAAATTCGAGTATGTAAAGCGATTTTTGCATGAAATCTTAGCGTGGTATTCAGAGGTTTGCCTTTTTTTACCAAAACTAATATCTCCATTTACAAGGTTTTCTTTTGAGAAAACTTCCCTGCATCTCAGAAAATGTTCAACAGAACATACTCCAATGGCCACATTTAATGACTAGTGGACTTCCACTGATACATTTATATTACTCTGTCGAAGAACAAAATATATGCTAATTTTCTCAGGCCTCTCAATAAATCAAAACTTAATTGCCAAATTTTGGCCCATATATTTCTGGGATGCCCCAAATAAAATATGAATAGCAAATGCTTTCTTTTTATGATAAAACAAAAATTTAGTTATCAGGCATGCGCACTCCAGATCAAAACAATGAATACACTTGAAGGCATGCAATTGAAGAAGCCAAAGATGACAAGTACCAAATCTAGAGCAAAATGGTGAAAACTCTTTAGTATTCCAAAGCAATACCAATTCCAATAAGGCACTATTGATAGAGAAAGAAGAATACCAAAAGAAGCTTGGCAGCACGTGAGACATCATGTGGATGATAGCTAAAGCTTCAGTCAAGGTGCCACAAAGATGTTGCTTTGGAATATTCAGGCAGAAAAATATATATACACAAGCTGTCATTTATGGATACAAGTATATCTTGACAAACAGCTCTTCAGATGCATGATAACCATAAAATCTCCTTGCTCGTACAAGGCCGCAACCATGCACATGTTGCCGTTTTACGCCAGCATTGCCTTTGAGCTGCAGTAACTCACAAAACAATCCTTTCAGATACAAACTAGCAAGTGAATCGCACAATAAGTTAAAGCCAGGACTTAATATTTTTGAAGAATGACAAATTATACCTTCAACGCTTTCTCCATGGCTAGAGAGACAGCATTTGTAAATGCATCCCCTGTGCAATTCAACAGTGACCAATTAATTCCATGCTAGTAGCAGAACAGTAAGAAACTAGTTTAAAAGGGACATGAATTCGAAATATATAAAAGCACGAATAATTCAAAGAAATTGAGATAAAGTCCACAACAACATTATATTACGAGGACATTGACAAAAACTGGTCAAGTAAAACCACAGCCATGTTGCCAAAAGAACATATCACCCTGAAAACACACAAGCTACATGCTAGAGGTATTGTGAACTGAGAGAAACGTTGATTAATTTCTTCAAACCAGGATATGCACAAAGCAGCATGCATCTGTAATATGCACAAGTACCTTCAGACGTTGGATGGACTGGAATATCTGTACATGGTACATACAAATAGGGTAAAGCCTACAAGAAAAAAAAAAAAACATAATTTAGAATCAGTATGAAAAAAAAGCACAAGATATTGCTGTCTCATAAGCTATGCCATGGACAAGCATCATGTACTTTTCACAGTAGATTGCTTGGAGCCACGTAAGCTCCTCATTTGTTATTTAGACATTCAACTAGTGTCCAGCCAGTCAAAGAAAGTAGACTGTTGCCAATATGGTGCCTCTTGCGAGCAGAAAGTGGAAGAAACTTTCTGGATCCTGAATTTGCCTTTCATCTTGTAGCATATACCTCAACTCAAGTCTGTAAACCCATGCTGGTTTAAATTCTTCATCGGCAGAAAGGAAGTTACTTTCATTGCTCCACAGCTCAAGGGGGTAAAGCAAGTACTTGGAACAATTAAAAAAACTACAAATAAACAAGGATTGCACTCACCTTATGCACATGTAAGCAAGTTTTTTGACCAGCAGGAGTTGAACCATATACTCTTATTACAGGAACCTCATTCACTTTTTCACCTTCATCAATCAATCATGAACAAGATTATGAACATAAAAAGTAGATATTTCTAGCTAAATTTCTAGCTACTGTATAGTAAATGTAACTGTTATTTTTGCAGGTTAAAGGTCAAATCCTCACACAGAATTTTAAAGATTGACATGGGACCACGCCACATGAAAACTGTAAGCGCGCCTTCTTCTCTTTGCATCAGCAACAAAAAAGCGAATTTCAATTATGTCATCATCAAGACAAGTACACTCTCCAAACGAAAAGTAATCATCAGTCTACGGAAGAAGACGATGAGTTGAACAATGCCCACCAAATATTAAGAAAAATATTCAATACTCTCTGGATTTTCTAAGCAACCAAACCAATCATGTAATAAATTATCAAGACACCAATGTGCTGATTCCATGACTCTGTGCTACAATTTTAATCAATCCTTGCGTATATCCATGCCAGGCAATTACTTAACATCAATCCAGCAGCCCCAACAAGAAGTCCAAATAAGACATCCATGGAAAAACTGATAAGTTCTTCATAACAGAACACTAAGCCAAGCATATTCCTCGCACTCATAAGAAAGCAAACAAACTTTTGTCTGAAATGCAGTAACTGATTGAATCCTACTCTAGCAAACAAAATTAACACCTTCCAGATTCAAACCACAGGCTTCTCTGGCATTTCCTACTTACCACTAGATTCCATAACCAAAGAAGCAAACACAAAAATTATGCTTCAAAAGATGAGAGCAGACTCTCGTTCTCTTTTTACCGAAGACGCGTTACATACATTTTATTACGACAAAAACATAGAATAACTTCAAAAGCATCACTGTTCCTAGGAGAAGACAACATCAAGACCCATTCTAAGACCCCAATTCAGCCACAGCTCCAGGAAGCAGCAAGACCCAACAACATTACTGTGTGGCAACTACCTATTACCATCACGGGCACAGTAAAAAAAAAAAAGTCTTTCCATCTGTTTTCGTGCTTCCCCAAAGCCCATATTCCCACAGTCTCATTCTTTTTACTAAAGACACGTTAGATACAAATTATTACCATGAAAACATAGAATAACTTCAAAAGCACTGCTGTTCCTAGGAGAAGACAACGTCAAGACCCATTCTAAGACACCAATTCAGCCACAGCTCCATGAAACAGCGAGACCCAACAACGTTCCCGCGCCACGACCACCCATAACCGTCGCGGCCACAGTTAAAAAACGAGTCTTTTCCATTCATTTTCATGTTTCCCCCACTGCCCATATATCCCACCGTCCGAACTGCCCGTACCTTGAAAGCTGCTGTAACAAACATCGACGCCCGGGATCGGGCGCGCCATGTAGTAGTCGATGGACACGATCCGGACGCTGAAAATCGCGGGGTCCTTCTCCGGACCCGACGCCGTTGTACTGGGCTGCGAACCTTCTTCCTCCGTCGGGAGTGGCGGCTCCTCCATCTGCGGAAACCTTCCCACGACCCTCGCTGGGGAAAAGCGCCAGAACCCAGGGCGCGGTTAGCCCGAAAGTCGATCGCCGGTGAGAGCTCGGAGGCGCTTGCTGGTGTTTAACCGACCGCGCGAAAGTCAAGAGCGTCTTCTCCAAGCTTTTCCATTTTTCCCTCTCGCTTGTTCTCGTGCAGTGCAGTAACGGAAGGCCGGAACAGGAAAATGGACCGAGAAAACTCTTTGGGCCGATGAACTCTTACAAGTTACCTCCGAAACGGTTATTTTACTACTGTAAAATATAATGATAGATTCCGACCAAAAGAAAAAATTTATGATGGATTCGGTCAAAAAAATATTTAATGATAGATTAAAAATTGGCTTTAATCTATCTTATTAATTGGTTTTATATACTAAGTAAATGCTAACAACAATGTTCAATAAGAGATATTAGCTATTAATAATTCAACGACCAAATTACAATTTTATAACTTTCAGATAGATTAAAGAAATAAGAGTATTGGAAATATTAAAACTTTCAAAAAATGCAATCAAATTAGAAAATTTATCATAAATGTACAATTGAGTTTTAAAATTTTTAAAAAATACAATCAAGTCTTAAAATGGATTAATGACTTTACGATGAATTAAGATTTGTGTATCAAATTTGAATCAGTCAAATCAAAACAAGTTCATAACTTAATTAAAGAAAATTTTTGTATCGCTTGAATTAGGATATGTAAGTTCATAAAAGAATTAATGACTTTAAAACATTGACAAGTTGTACGACTTAAATATTTATAAATTATTAAAACGAACAATAATTTTGGAACAATCAAACAAACCCCAATGTTTTTTTATGAAGGTTTGGTACAAACATGTCCAAGCCAAATACGTTGCCGATCTTTTTTTTTTAAACAAACTGAACTTACTGATTCGGAACAACTGAACAATTTGGAACTTACTGATACGGAACAACAGAACAATCCTGATCAATGGTGATGCTCCCAAATTATAGACCTTCAAGAGGTTTGTTCAACAACAATAGTCATCGAACTCCAAAGATCTGTCCACCCATAGCTACATCTACAAACCCAGCTGAAAGTTTATCAACACCTCGGACCATTCGCTAAAACATTAGTCGATCCACACACAAATTACTCTGTAAATATATTAGTCAGTCCACGCATAAATAAATCATATGCTCCATTCCTTTGCAAAAGGCTAAAAATATATGTACGTTGATCACTTGATCAGAGAATCATACAATAGCGACCACCCTTTTCCTTTAGGACACTATATTTACTATGAAATGCAAATTACAAATGCATTATACAAGGTTCTATCCATAGAGTGATGGGGAAACAAGCTCATCGACGCTTGGAGTTGCCCTAAGAATGCAAAGAAATAGATGCGGCTTGGTGGAATTGAAGATTCACACACATGGAGAAATAGGTTCAATTCCAGTCCCGTGCTTCAAGCTGCCATCACCATTCATTTCATCTTATTAAAGCAGCCATAATCTTGCCTAACCATTTCATTTAGGCCAATCCCACCTGTCTCTCCCACCTAAGGTCTTCAGAGAATTTCGAGAGTGCAGCCCTCGGGTCACCATCAGAGATAGACAAGTAGTACTGAGCAGTCCCATCATCAACCTGCATGCTCCTCCTAAGCGAGTCAAGTATTCTCTTCTTCCCTCGTTCAGAGGTTGTCCTCTTTAGCAAAGAACTTATCTCTATGTCCTGGACGCCTTCTGGGTAAAGCACGGCGACTTCCCTCTTTGCATGGTTATCTCGCTCTATGTAGCATGTGGAATCGATAAGAATGTCAGGGTTGCTTATGGGGATTAACAATCTCTCCCTCGAATATATACCATGATCACTCATCATGTTGTTCAAGCGCTTTATGTCCATGACCTGACACCACAAAAGAAATTTTTGAAGCATGTGACATGCGGTATAGACAGGCACAAAAAGGATATGCTTGACAGAAACATTGAAGCAGGGAAGAAAAAAATTTCAGGGAAGCCATTCTAAAAGTAAGTCTCGGACAACAGTTATCAAAACATTGAACCCAGAGAGATCTAACTACATGACATCATTATTGACACTTCAGGGATTATTATGACTACAACCATGGAAAATTTCCATATAAAGACATATTCATTTCCTAGTTGCACAAACAATTTAAGTTCTGCTCTCAGAATTTGAGGTTCACATTCAACCATTTCGATGAATCAATACCACCACTGCAGAATCATCTACTATTTCTATGTCAATGTTATTAAGTCAGAGGAACTATCATGAGGATCACAAAGTGCATTGCCCATCATTTCACACTGATTACTTGCAAAATCTGAGCATCATTTAGCCTCGTGTGTTCTGGCAACTAAGAGATTGTGATTATCTATTAAGATAATCAATATATAGTCGTCAATCAAGCATATCTTTTTGCTATTAGTAACCGGAGATGCTTCTTGCTCGGCAAACTTAAGACAACTTTACCACATGAAGAGATTTCATAATGTTTTACATGAAGAGGACCCTATGCTCCCTAAAACATAACATTTTGTCCAAGCCCCAACCTTCCTCCATACCTCCAGAAGAAACCACGACAGTGACTTCCAAGTGTAACCGTTTCCTTTTCCTTCTTTATATTTTAGGCTTCACTAAAAGATGAAGTCACTCCAAAATTACAAAATTCGTATGTCAATTAGTCTGGCCTTCTCCAATGGGAATAAATCTATAAGATTTGCAGTAGTAAATTCCATTGAGCATCTATCCTACCACCTATTTGATACAATATAGAGCCACAGCGTAAAATTATAACTAACCCCACTCAATGGGATAAATCTGTCATTAACGTTGAAGTCATTCAACCGCCAGCCTGCACAAAGAAGCTTTGAACATCATCAAATGATATGTACACTGTGTAGCATCTTGTCAACATTTTTCTTCTCCTAGTAAATTCCCCAAGCTAACCTTTATCAAAGAGGCCAGAACCCAATCGAATGGAGGTATAAAAGAGCCATGCCCGAAATTGAACAAAACTATGTACTTAGACAATCCTGCACCAATCAACAGAGCTATCCAACTTTGGCTGTTGTAATGGAGGAATGACAGAATGCTTCTTCACAGAGAAAAGCCTCTGCAAAGACCTGATAATTGTTGCTAGCTGTACAGCATTCCTCAACCAACAAGTCCTCAGCATTCTTCGGGATTTGCCATTTTAACAATCAAACTCAGGATCACAAATTAGTATATTATGAAAAGCACCTAACCCATCCCCACCCATCCTCTCAGCGCCAATGAATAACCAAATAGACAATCTATGCTGGAGAAGAAAACCAGATGGATTCCAAGCCATCAGCAAAGCAAACCCACCAGAAATTCCATGAAAATTCACAATAAGGCTCCCAGCTTCCGTCCACTTCACTCAAACGGACCGACCCACGTCTAACCCTGGCTACACATGACCACATGCAGAACAAACCTACATGACTTCCGAAACATCAGAAGGACACTACCAAGGAACCTTCTTCGTAAAGTTTCAAAAGCTGTAGCCGTACTACTTTAGCTAAATTTTAAATGAAATCGCAATCCATTTGTTCGCCAGAATCTGCCAAAAGTGAATCTCCATCGAAAATGCAGCGCCAAAGCATGTCATTTGCAAACGTTTAAAGTATACCATGCAAGAATATCATTACGCCGCCAACACATTTCGCAGTATTGCTCACAATCAATACAGCAAAAGGGACAGAAACTCCATTACCTGAACGGAGTACTTCACGGCGAGGCTCGCGACGCTATCGCCGCGCTTAATCCGGTGCGAGATCGCGAACTTCCCTATGCCGGTATCCCTCCAGAAGCTACCCGAGCTCGGGACGCCGACCACCTCCTTCAACCTCCAGGGGGCCGCGAAGGCTCGGGTGACCATGTCGCGATCGGAGGCGACGGAGCTCCAGATGCGGCAGACGCAGCTCGCGCGGGCCAGGTCCGGGACGGGGAGCTTCTCGAAGATGAGCCGGAGGGTGTCGCGGCAGGCGAGGGCGGAGAAGTGGGAGTTCATCGGCGAGATGGTGGAATCGTCGGCAGCGGAGGCGGCGGCGGAGGCGGCGGCGGCGGCGGCGGCGGACGGGCGGAGAGAGATCGGGGTCGGGGTGGATGCTCCCGGTCGTCGTCGTCGTCGTCGTCGTCGTCGCCCGCAGCAGCCCATAGAGAGAGAGATGGGAAATGTCTATGGAGTCGGTTTTGATGGTTTTGGATTTTTGGTTTTGAATGGTGGATGGTAGGTGCCTGAAATATGGTTGAATTATGGTTTTCTCGCCCGTGTTTGTCATTTATTACAAATTGCCCCTGACTTTTCGATTTTTTGCGATGTCTCCCTAAAATTTGAAATCGGTTGCAATGTCGGACTGGGGTGACTTCCATCACTTTTCAGTTTGAGCACCGACCATGTGCTTGTCACGTGACTGAGTTGATCTTTCATGGAAGGGAGAAAATATCGGCTGCCCTGTAGCAAATAAGATAAGAAGGTGATAAGAAGGCGACACGTGTTTTCGTGGAGTCCACAGTCTAAACTGATTGAGGATAAAATGAGGCGTCATTTTTTTTTTTTTTTTTTTTCGTCATTTAGCTACTGTAGAAGGGACGGTTTTCTGCGAGTTCTCTTTCTTTGCGCCTCTCTCTCCGACGAACAGGATCGCGACCTCCCCTCTCTCTCTCTCTCCCTCCCTCTTTCCGATCAGCGAACCACCGCGCGCAACCCACAAACCACCGCGCGGGATCGGCGAAAGGGCCGCGAGCAACTGACAAACTACCGCACGGGACCGGCAAGAGGACCGCGACCTCCCTTCTCTCTCTGCCCTCCCTCTTTCCGACCGGCGAACCACCGCGCTGCCCCTCCGGCTCCAGATCCGGCCCCGACTCGTCCGTCCCTTGCTCTTTCTCTCCCCTCGCGTCTCTGTCTGCCCTCCCTCTCTCCGACGGCGATCCAGCGCGTGACCGGCGAATTAATATTTTCTCCTTGCGGTAGAAGCAACGAAAATATCTTTGAAGTCTACAGCGAGGTAGTCTTAGCAATTTCGAGGAAGGAGGGTTTGTTTCGGTGGTCTTGGTCAAGAAGGTGAGGGTAAAAAAACAGTACAATTGCCGCATGAAAAGACGCGCAATCCTCTCCACAAGAATGCGCGTCTCCTAGTACTTGTGCCTCAGGAGCTTAAACGCCAATCACCATAAATACTTGAGACGCTCGTCTTTTGTTCTGAGAGATCTGATCTTGGCAGCTCTAGTTTGAGGCGTGAAGCTGATCCTCAGATTGTATTGTTCTTTCGGAATCCAAACACAACTTGATCTGCTTCAAGACAATTTCTTCTCAAACACGAAAGCCCATCACAATAATTTCATCTTTACATCGCTCCTCCAGGTAAGCTCGACTTTCATTCTCTTGTCCATTACAATTGATAGGTCGAAGAAAAAACATTTGATTTTTACTCATTGCATAACACCTAGCATCCTTTAAAGCATACAAAATTTTGCATGTGAGGTTCCCTCAACTTTTCCAAAATAATCACATATATTGCTAATTTTTCCTTGCTCTTCTTATTCAAACTGATCGGTATGAATGGTCGGATTGGTTAAACCCGGCGTAATCGCATGCTAGCCCTTTACCTCAATAATGTTTCAAAATATTACCTTTGACTAGAGACTGGAAGATTGACTGAACTCCTTCGGACCAAAAAGTCCATTCGATAAAATTACAAACTCTTCTAGACCCAATTTTGGGTCCATCGATCCTATACGTATCCCAATTGTATAAATTACTTAAAGCCATGAAACATCCAAAATACTCGATTTTTGCAGAAATAATTCCTCTTTTTCTTGAAAAAAGCTAAAGATTAAAATTTTTCCAAATATCGACCGTTTCTTTTCAATAATTGCATAGAGCCCTTCAAAGGCTACTAATCAAAATTTTCAACAACAAATATTTATCTGACCAAATCATATCAACTAGAGAATTTTTGGATGTCTGGAAAATTATCCATTATATTTTTCCAATTCTTGTAATTTCTGGAAAATGACAAAGAATTCAAATGTTTTCCAAGAATTATGAAAAGTTCACAATTGTACTATGTTTTGTGCTGGTTTGAGTGGAAAACTTGAAAGCGAGCAAAGCTGCTATCGTATTGAAAATTCCTTGCCGTCACTGGACAAGGCCGTTGTTGATTCCTCTTCATGTTGCCGGTTTCACAATTGAATTACGACTCTTATTTGAAACCACATGCATTTTTCACTTTTTTCTATAACCACGGAGTATTCTAATTTGTCTTCACATATGAGTTTACTTTCTTTTTTTCCTTTCGAACTTGGCATGCTGCAATTGAAAAATGCAAGTGTGGGTAGCAACCACGCCTATCGTGTCCATAACAGAACAAGGAATGTGCGTGATCGCAAACGCATCCTCTTCATAGTTTACTATGTTTTGTGAGAAACTAATTTTTTAGCACTTTCAAAAACATGGAGAAAATAAAGGATATGTTTGTAAAGTTGATCTCTTTATATTGATGGACATTTGAGACGAAATTAAAGAGGACAAATGGTTTAAACAAAAGACAAATTAAAATTGTGATTTCTAAATCTAATAAATCAACCATACAAAGAGTCAAAGAAAAACAAATTGCACCGATTATACCTTGAGCACAAAGCGCACGAAATGGGACTTCGATGGAGTGCAAATTTAAGTGAAACCATATATTGAGAAAAATAAAAGATTGCAAGAAAAAACGTAAATTGCATTGAAAATGTAAATGTTTATAATGAAAATGTAAATTGTTTAATGTTTCCCTTAATTCTCAAATTACGTACCATACCATAACATCAGATTTTCCTTCTGATAAAACATGTGATGCACTTTTTCACGAAAACATAGGCTAAACACACATTTCCTCGGTCCCTAAACATAATTTACAGCCAGATATCAGAGATTGCACTCTTGAAATTAGCGACTAAACCCACTTGGGCCAAAAAAGCAATTTCAACAAAATTACGAAAATGCCCTTCTAGCCTGATTTTAAGTCCATGGGCCCAGTTCGCATCCAAATGGTCCAAAATTATCACATCAGTTTTGCTGAAAAATAAAAAAACTTACGAAAAATTATTTTTTGTTTCTCCTCATTTTAGAAAGATGATGTATTATACTAAATAAATAGCAAAGGATATTTCACTTTTTGAATTTGACTTATGACTAACTTTATAATTTTTAAAGAGGGTAATAGTTCTTGAATTTTATTTTCCCTACATGACTAACTCTTGACTTTTTAGATTATTAACACATTCAACTTCTTTCCTAAAGAATCTCTCATAATGTGTCAATAGTGTGTATGTTTTGAGTGGATATTTAGTATTGCCAAAATAGAGATAGACCTAATAGTAAAGGTCACTCAATCCATTTACACCAATGAGTCTAGTCATTTCTCAACCATTTATACCAATACCTCATTTCTCAAGTTTGGAAATAAGTCATGATTTATCATATCTCACAGTTGGAAGCATGATTGTTGCAAAACATAGCTATTAAATTTGGATGACATCTTTGCAAAAAGTTTCTACCAATAGATTCTTAAACTTTAGAATGTAAAGTAATTGGAACATTTTTGTGGGGCCAAGAATTATGGATGAATATGTGAATTTTATCAAATCAGTGAGCATAAATATAATTTCGAAAAGTTAAGCGGCGCCCCCTCAACCCCCTTTAAATCCACCCATGTTGTTCGACATTTTGGATGTGGCGGGAGAACAACTAAAAAAAAGGAGAAAACTAGGGGGATGAGAATATATAATACAGAGAGTTAAATGAGAGGATATTAGGGAAACAAAGAGAGAAGATCCAGGAAATAGACATAAATGACACATTTAGGAGAATGGTTCAGGAAGGCTGCCATTTTTAGTGTAGAGCAAACTAGTTGGGAGAGAGCCAAATGCCAAATATGCTTAGATAGAGAGAGTTTACCTTTTCGTCTTTTTATGTTTTAAATTTCAAAATGAAGTTTTATTTAACGATTTAGCCATATAATTTTCTAATAATTATATTTCCTTTTTGATTGATTACGGACACTTCATTCTAAATGTTATGAATATCGGTAATCAGCACTTGATAAAGGCAGATATAAGGTACGCATGTGCTTTTGAATAGATGCTTACGTTAAACTACCGATCAAAGGTAAGGTTGAAGGAAATATGAAAAAAACTTAGATGATCTGGGTTGATATTAGTGGTCCTCACTTGAAACTCACATTATGCAAAGGGTGGGGATGCATTAGGCTTACATGCCTTAAGAATGTCTCAAAAAATTTAAGCACCACCCATTTAATTTTAGTTAGTTTTTACACGTGAGCCATGTTTATATCTTGTAGCCCGCCAAATTTCCTCCCATTAGGAGAGTCCCGCTTCTAAAGACCAAGAGGACCCATTTTCTTTTGGTCCGCGTGCGGACGCAGCTTTTGATATTGGATTAACTAGTAGACAGTAGACACTCGCCTCGGAAGACTCGTTCATCAAACATTTTGCATTGGAACCGTTCAGAAAGCATGTATTCTCCATCCAGAAAGCATGTGCTTTCGATCCAGCCTTTTCGTTTGTTTATGTACATCTTTTTGTGCAGTAAGAAGGCATCCTCTCTTCATTTTTGCCTATCAGACTTCCATGGAGAAAGGACAAAGTCAGAGTAAGGCAAACAAAAGGATGCACCGTTTCAATTTAGGCCGTCCCTTTGCGGTATTCAATCATCTCAAGAAGAAGAAAAACGGTGCAGAGAAAGAGAGCATTGAGGGAGCATCCATTTCTTCCTTTATCTCTTGGATACCCACAGAAGGCAGTGATCAGTACGACATATTCTTGAGCTTTCGAGGCTTGGACACCCGCAAGGGATTCACCGATCACCTCTACCGCAGTCTGATCAATGTAGGGACCGTACCAATTTCCGTGTTCAAGGATGATAATAGCCTCGAAATTGGAAAGGATTTTGATTCAGAGATTCTTGATATCATCACGCAGTCTAAGATTTCAATTCCCATTATTTCCGAAAATTATGCTTCGAGCAAATGGTGCCTCCGTGAGCTAGTTCGTATCATGGACTGCAAGAAGAGCATGTCTCACATGGTGTTGCCCATTTTTTACAAAGTGAACCCATCCGATGTGCGGTATCTAAAGGGAAAATTTGGGGAGGCCTTCCATATGCGTAAGAAGCGTTTTGATGAGAAGGATATTCAGGAAGGGAGACAAGCCCTTACAGAAGTGAGTTACTTAAATGGATGGGAATCTGAAAAATTTTCTAATGGGTACTTCTCTTCCACCTACACTTTTATTTTTCATAAGTTTTTTTATTCAGCAAAACTGATGTGATATGGATGAACTGCTTTCACTACAAGCTCACAAAACATCCCAGTATGTGCTAATGAATAACCATAATGGCCCAAAGACTACAAACCCTTGTACTCTGCTATTTTTCCCCTGCAAACTACACCACCAACAACTAAAACCTTAGGATCCCATACTCAGCCTTCCAAAGCTTGATCGACCCCAGATAAATTGACCTCCTATTGCCAACAGGTGGCTCGGTTGATGTGAATGGGACACTTCACATTGACCATGTCATAGGTTAAACTTCCGCTGCTTCCAGTAACCACCATGGGTAGGCGATTATAAGTTAATTACAAGTTCCCATTTAGGGCCCTCGGATACGCTGGCCTCGGAGGGATGGCCTCCCCTCCTCCTAAGTCCTAAACTTTTTGTAATCAAAATAATCGACCTCCTATCCTTCAATTAGCAGCGACCATAGGCCTTATAACAAACAGTTTACTTCTAAAGATTCTCAATTTGGTCGGTGCAACACCTTATCTTATTTCAATAAGATCTATCTATTGGTAGAAAAAGAAGGAGAAATTGAAATGACTACTACACCATCATCCTTCATTGTTATTCATAAAACTGAAACATTTTGCATGTTAATTGGTTCCATCCATCCTTCACATATATGTGGGTGTCCTTTGAAGAGATTACGTGAAACTACGAAATTATGATGAGTTATTGTTGTTTGACAGGCATGAAGGAGAATTAGTGGAAGAAGTCATCAAAACTATTATGAGCAAGTTGAGACATGATTTTCAGCTTGATGTTCCTAAGCATTTAGTTGGAGTTGGCGATCATGTCAACAAAATTAGGAATTGGGTTGATACTCCTGCCAATCATGCTCGAATGATTGGAATATATGGCATGGGCGGGATCGGTAAAACAACTCTTGCCAAGGTCATCTACAATGAGCTGTTGAATGACTTTTTGCATCGTAGCTTCCTTCCAGATATACGAGAGACAGCTCACCACAACGGTATTCTTTATTTACAAAATCTACTAATTAAGGAAATACTACCCAATGAACATCAAGTTTGCAAAGTTGATGATGGAATTAGTTTGATCAAATCTAGATTCAAAGGAAAAAGGGTTCTCATTCTTCTAGATGATGTTGATCATCAAGATCAACTAAATGCTTTGGCTTGAGAACGTGATTGGTTTTCGACAGGAAGTATCATCATTGTTACGACTAGATATGAAGCTGTTCTTGATCAACCTGAATTCCAAGCAGACTACAAGTATGAACTGAGCGAATTAGATGAGGTGCATTCTTTGCTTTTATTTAAAAGGCATGCATTTCACATGGGCCATTGTTCAAAGGACTTTGAGGGTATCTCACGTGATATCTTATCCACCATGGGCGGGCTTCCCCTAGCTATCAAGGTCATAGGTTCATACTTGTATGGGAAAACAAATGGAAAAGTATGGCAAGATATACTGAAGAAATTAAGAAACGAACCGGCTAAAGACGTCCAAAAGATATTGATGATAAGTTATGATGCATTGGAACCTGAACATAAGAATATTTTTCTCGATATTGCTTGCTTCTTTATCGGCGAAGATAGCAAATTCGCCATTTACACGTGGGAGGATTTTTATCCATATCAAGGAATTGAAGAGTTGAAGTTGAGGTGCTTAATTAAAATTGGAGATCGTGGTGAGTTTAGGATGCATGATCAACTAAGAGATCTTGGAAGGAGCATCTTTTGCCAAGGACAATCGCTTGAAAGATGTCTGAAACAATGGGTTGACCAAGAAGGCTTAACAGTGAAACCGGAACGTGGGGTAAGATATGGCACTCCTTTTTTTCTTTCCCTCTCTCTCATAATTTCATGTTTAATTTGATCTATTCTACTCTTTTACCTAGTGTGAGCAGATGCTCCTACTTTTTAGGAAAAAGTCTATTTATATGTCCATTCATGTCCATCATACATGAATTGTGGCCGTAATTGGATTATATGTGTGCCAATGATTAAAAAGTTACACTATATAATTCAAATTCATTTGCATAAAGTACATTAGTCAAAAATTTAATATACAGTCGATTCTTTAACTATGATTCTATAGTAAAAATCTCATTCACTAAAAGCATGCAATTTTATATCTAGTTGAAAATATTGATAGTTTGAAAGACTATAATAATTAATAAAGATGAAGCATATACATCATAGATCATATAAATAAATATTTTTTTATTCAAAACAATAATGGACAATATGTGCCAATTATAATAACTAATAATTAAGCAAATCAGTAACATTAAAGAAAAATATCACATTTACAACGGGTGCTTTCTTTCTATTACAGTCGAATGTAAAGAAAAATATCAATGTTTGGTATGCTTTTTTTTTTTTTTTTTCCATTTTGATTCAAAAGTACCTGTCCCTCTACTAGTTATATCTATCTCTTTTCATTCTTCTTTCCTCTTAATAGATATGATGGCAAAGAATCTCCTTAATAAATATATTGGGAGAACCTTACTATCGTTGTATCACGTGGACCTTGCTCATCTTATGGATTGGATTAGGTTAGGTGTTTGACAATGAATGGATTTCCTTATTCTCCCTTCTTTGCTTCTTTCATTTCTGTTTTCTTTTTCCTTCGCTTTTCTTAATAAACATTTCTTTCCTCGCCAAGCTCTTTTATAATATTTATATTTTTGGGACAATGCCCTTTTGTGCCAATAGCCACTAGACTAACTTGACTATTTAGAGAAAATGTCGTGCTTCTTATTATTATATTGATATCTTTTTCTTTACTATATATGATTTTCAGCATGAAAGTAAGGTCAGTTTTCACTTAGCTTGGTTTGATATGCAGGCACGCTATTGTTTGAAAAACTACGATACATACTTTCAATGGCCCCGTGGCTGTTCCCCTGCATACACAAGTGAACAATTTAAAAACTTACCGAGCTCAAGGTTCCTTCAATTGTGCTGGAAGGCTTTAAGTGGAGACTTTAATGAACTATTTTCTGAATTAAGATGGCTTCGATGGTTTTACATTGAACCCAACATGCTATCTTCAGCAATAAATTTCCATCTATCTAAATTAGTGGTGCTAGAGTTGTCACAATTATGGTAAGATGGAAAAAAACAAGCTTTGTTTTGTCTTGTCCATTAAATTCCTTTTTGAGGATTGGTTTATGCGGATGGAGTTCAATTATGGAACAAAAAGACGGAAACAAAAAGACATCCTTTGTGATCTTTGCTTTGTTTTGTCTTGTCCATTAAATTCCTTTTTGACATCTTATCCCCCTTTATATAGGTGGCAAAGCGGCTAAAAGTTCTCAAAAACAAACTTTCATTTTTTATAGCCAGGTTTTAAGATGTACGGAACAATTTTTAAACGAAACACAACCAAACGCGATTTTTATATAGGTTGCAAAGCGGCTAAAAGTTCTCAACCTTTCATATACAGGTTTTAAGATGTTCGATTTCTCGACTTTCACGAGTTGGAGATTCTAATCTTGGATGAATGTTGCAAACTGGAGCAAGTCCACCCTTCTATTGGCCAAGTCAAGAGACTTGTTTCCTTGTACTTGAGGAATTGTCTCAATCTCAAAGAGCTACCAGAGGAAGTGGGTGAATTGCAAGAACTAAAAGAACTTCTTTTAGATGATACTGGCATTACAAAAATTCCTATGTCAATTGGTTCTTTGAAGAAGTTGCAAAAGTTGAGTGTCCCACATTGTTTGTCATTGGTTGAAATCCCTCTCTCAATCAATAATCTTTCTTCTCTCGAACACCTTGACCTAAGTAGTTATTCACCATTGAGTGAGATCTCAAGGTCAAATAGAAATCTTTCTTCTCTCGAATGCTTTAACCTCCTTAGCTCAATCGAGAATTTGTCTTCTCTTCAACACCTCAACCTCTCTCAATATTCGTCATTGAGAGACATCCCTAGTTCAATTGGAAATCTTTCTTCTCTCCAACACCTCAACCTTTCTCAATGTTCATCATTGAGAGACATCCCTAGCTCAGTTGGGAATCTTTCTTCTCCCGAATGCTTTAACCTCCTTAGCTCAATTGGGAATCTTTCTTCTCCCGAATGCTTTAACCTCCTTAGCTCAATTGGGAATCTTTCTTCTCTCTCAATGTTCGTCATTGAGAGACATCCCTAGTTCAATTGGAAATCTTTCTTTCTCCAACACCTCAACCTTTCTCAATGTTCGTCATTGAGAGACATCCCTAGCTTAGTTGGGAATCTTTCTTCTCTCTTACACCTTAACCTCTCTCATTGTTCATCATTGAGAGAAATCCCTAACTCAATTGGGAATCTTTCTTCTCTCCAATACCTTAATCTCTCTCATTGTTCGTCACTAAGAGAAATCCCTACCTCAATTGGGGATTTACACAAATTGCAACATATGAACATTGATAATCCTTTGATTAAAGAGATCTCCGATGCCATTGGAAGGTTTAAAGAACTGCGGAGGATAGTTATTATATCCCATGATAGTTGGGGAATAGGATCTGTCTATTGCTCTCGTTCACTTAGTAAAATCATTGACACGTCCTTATCTACTCTGCCCGATTGCAAGGATAAATCTTTTCTTCAGAACCTCCTTTCCCAACGCTTTAAGGTGCTTCGATTGATGCCAAAGCATCCTTTTGGTTTAACATATCTTCAATACAATTTCGCAATTCCCAAATTCCTACAGCTTTCTTGTCTAATCGACCTAGAAGAACTTCATCTTTATGCATGCAATCAACTTGAGAGCATCCAGGGGCTTCCTTCAAGGCTCTTGAAATTTTGTGTTGACTCATGTCCAAACCTGATATTACCCGAGCTTGGTAGATTCAAGTACTTGGAAGAGTTGTCGATAAGACGGCTACAATTTCATTAAAAGAACGGACCTGTCACAATGGAATCGCTTGAAAGAATTGGACATTCAGGATTGCGATAATCTAGTTGAAATTCAAGGCCATGGAGAATTAGAGTTCTTGGAGACAATAAATATATATAGCTGCATGTCAATTGAAAGGTTGATCCTTCCGAAATTACAGTGTTTGAAGCGACTACATGCTTGCTCTTGCAACAATCTAGTTGAAATACAAGGTCTTGATAAGGCAGAGTTGTTAGAGGCATTAGATATTTCCAATTGTTGGTCCATTGAAAGATTACCTAAATTAGGATGCTTTGCGACCTTGAAGGAGTTGAACATTAATGGGTGTCACCATCTACATGGTGTTGAGAGTCTCGAGAGATTCTCATCTTGCCGAAGTATATTTATTAAGGATTGCAAAAACCTAGAAAAACTACCAAACTTGTCGAAATTTGAAAATTTAGAGAGTTTCATAATCTTGGGTTTAATCCGGCTTAGGGAGATTCCTGGGATTGGGGAATCAAGATCACTAACAAAAGTATCAATCATAGAATGTCAATCCTTGGAGACTTTGCCAGATTTGTCAGGATGTGAGAAGTTACGATATGTAAGGGTAGTAACATGTGACAAACTTACTCAACTTTGGGGACTTGAAAAGTTGGATTTGACTCTTTTGAAAATTTATGGGTGCCAGCATGTACCGGAATTATTTAAAACATGCAACGGGAGATATGAATATGAATGCTTTTGTATTCCCGAGGTAATTAAATTGCAGTGATAATAATGTGATGAACTTTATACCAATATTACAAGAGCAGGCTAGTCATGTTTCCTTGACAGAGGTAAATAAGCAGCAAACTACCATTTTTCTTTGAGTTTCATGACCTACTTTTCATCATTATCTTCTTTTGACAATAAGGTTTTCCTTGACAGGGTTTTGTTCTTCCTAAGTTCCTAGACTTAATAACTTGAAGGAATGGTGGAGTTGGTCGTAGAAGCTGACATGATGCTTCAGCCAAGATCAAAATTTAGATCCAATGGTGCTTCCTCGTTCATTAGAAGGCATTGGTCATTTGGTAAGATTCTTCATCCTTTAACAACTAGCATGAGTGAATAGAGTAATACTTTTGTCAAGGATATATCCTTTAAGAATTATTTGCTTGACACTACGTATCTCAGCGATATGGATTTGCCTAAATCTATTGTTGTAAATTCCATGACAACAATCTTTTTTTAGCTATCCTTCCATTGGCAACTTTTGTAGACAGATTGGCGGCTTGTGAGGCAACAAATGAAAATATCGACATATGTAAAATAATTACTTAGCGATTTACAGCTCTCCTCTCAATAAACCCGGTATTTGAATTTTTTATCTAGAGGCCGATGATCTTCCGCTACTCAATATTGTAAACTGCACCCAGATCCGCTTTTTCGCTCTGTCTTAAACTAGTCTTTCTTTAACAAATCCTTGTTTGAACTCATTTTGTCAGCTCTTCAACAGGTCAAATTTGACCGATGGTAGTTATCCTGTTAAGAGCAAACACCTCTCGATTTTTCGTGATAATAGGAAAGCCTATCAAGGCTCTTCTCATTCGCTTGAGCATGAATTCCCAGTAAGGAAAAGAAACTGAGCTAAAATAACAATCAAATTTCAAGTTTTTCTGGTGGATGATGGAAAAGGAAATGAAAAGTAATTTTGGCTAGTCTGTTTCGTAAATGATTGGAGACAGGCTCTCTATAACCGATTGTCATACTGCCGTTTGATGATCAAGCAAGGTAAACTGGTGCTGCTTTTGGGACAAACCTGGCTTTCTGTTTAATGATCAAGGCTTACGTTTGGACTTTTGATTCGAAGAGCCGTACTGATGACCTTTTGCATAATTGGGATGATTTATTTGCCCGTTTTATAAAACAAGTTGGGCAAGGAGCTTAAGATTTTGTTAATTCGTTTGCACGCTGATTGATCCTGTTGTTGTTGTCGAATCATTTTATCACATGATTAATCTGGGTTTGGCTAACTTGGCTGAGGAAAGTCAAATTCCATACCAGAGAACGATCAAAATGAGGAAGAGGAATTTTGCCGAGGAATCATCAACAGTAGCTGAAGGCTTTTGTGCCCACCTTGAAGAGGCTTACGGGCCAACTGGAGTGTATTGGTAAAATTTTTTATGCCTGTGAAGATCAAAGTACTTGATCTGGTCTCAACAGCATGTACTTGAATAATTGGGATTGTATTTTTTTTCAATTGAATCTGCTTTTTGTATGCTCATTAGGTTCTACCTCTGTTAATTAAATACACGTGCTGATTTTTCTACATGTTACCCTGATGCAGAGTTCTTTGATGCGACTGCGTTCTAATGATATCATTCCCAAACTCAGTTAGGCTTTGCAAATAGAGGTAACACTGCCAATCCTCCCATAACTGTCAGAGAGTAAGTTGTGTGCTTATACTTAATTGAATGTGCTTTTTTTTAAGCTTGTTAGGCTCTGCCTCTCTGTTAATCAAATACGTACTTGCTAATTTTCTGCATGTTACCTTGATGCAGAGTTGTTGGATGCAGTTGCTTCTAATAATATCATTCCTGAACTTAATGGGGCTCTGCAAAGGAAGGTATGTAGTGCCAGTCATACCATAACAATGGAAGATTAACTTGTGTGCTTTAAACTGTATTCAATGTGCTTACTTTATGCTCATTAGGTTCCACCTCTCTGTTAATTAAATACATACCTGCTATTTTTTCTGCAGGTTACCTCGATGCAGAGTTCTTTGGTAAAAGCTGAAAGAAGAAGAGAAGCTCTCTTGTGCCAAACAGCATTTTCTGGTCATGTTCGATGAAGTTATTCGAAAGTCCTTGCTCATGAAATTTTACGGTCTGATCTCACTTTCTAGCCAAAATAGCACTTTTCACTATACGTGTTCAATTAATTTTATAGAAGCCATTGGTGATGACCCAGGAAAAAGGAAATGAAGCGGAACATCAAGAAGGTGGTGTTTGTGCCATTTTTCCTATTTCCTAGTTAGTAATGCAATTGGAAGAGAATGTCTTCAAAGTTCTGGCATAATAGAAGGATTGGTGAGGATTGCAGCTACATGTGCTACTGGGACCATCTCATGTGGACTCCAATGCCACCTCCTCTGTGGTATACCGGTATGATGACTAGTTCATGAAATATTTGATATAATGCCAACGTGCTAATTTCCAAGTCTGCTCTGTTTATGCAACAGTATAAGCTAGCACATGTTCATTTTTCTCTCATATAAGCAGCATCGCAAAGTCTGGACTTCCAATTCCCAAGGAGATAAAGGTTTGTCTTGTTTTTTTTTTTTTTTGCAGGGGTTTATACCAATAAATAGTCGATACTAGACACCAAGGATCCAAGCAATAACTGCCGATGCTCTTTGCATTAACTGCCGATGATCGTGGAGTACGTGATCACATCTGGCTCCCCGCCTTCTTATTACAAATTCTTCAGCAATCGAACGGATTTCCTGGCATGTGGTTATATCTACCTTATCAAAGTGTTAAAGCTCACAGTTGTTGGTTCTAGTGCAAGTTTGACTATTTAACATCAAAACTGAGAAACCGAGATCGGACCTCTTCAATTGGCGGAGGTGATTCATCCAAATGCTGCAAGTAAAAACATTGGGCGAAGTTCCTTCCAAACCCATCCTCTCGGTCATGTCAATGGTGATGGCGCAATGACTATTTTACTAAAGACACGTTAGATAGAAATTATTACTATGAAAACATAGAATAACTTCAAAAGCACCGCTGTTCCTAGGAGAAGACAACGTCAAGACCCATTCTAAGACACCAATTCAGCCACAGCTCCATGAAATGGCAAAACCCAACAACGTTCCCACCCGCGGCTACCTATAACCGTCGCGGGCACACTAAAAATATTTAGCGCAGTAACGGAACGCCGGAAGAGGAAAATTGACTGAGAAGACTTTCGGGCCGATTTGATTATTATAAGTTACCTCCGAAACTGTTATTTTACTACTGTCAAATATAATGATAGATTCCGACCAAAAGAAAATTTTAATGATGGATTCGGTCCAAAAAAAAAAAATATGATAGATTAAAAATTGGCTTTAATCTATCTTATTAATTGGCTTTATATACTAAGTAAATGCTAACAACAATGTTCAATTAGAAATATTAGCTATTAATAACTCGGCAACCAAATTACAATTTTTTAACTTTCAAATAGATTAGAGAAATAAGAGTATTGGAAAAAGTTAAAACTTTCAAATAGTGCAATTAAATTAGAAAATTTATCATAAATGTACAATTGAGTTTTAAAATTTTTAAAAAATACAATCAAGTCTTAAAATGGATTAATGACTTTAATATGAATTAAGATTTGTGTATCAATCGAATCAAAACTAGTTCATAACTTAATTAAAGACAAGTGTGTATCGCTTGAATTAGGATCTATAACTTCATAAAAGAATTAATGACTCTATCATGTTGACAACTTGTACGACTAAATATTTGTAAATTATTAAAACGAACAATAAAATTGAAACGATCAAACAAACCCCAGTATTTTTAATGAAAGTCTGAGTACAAACATGTCACAAGCCAAATACGTCGCCGATCATCTTTTTTACAAACTGTTACTAACCAATATTTATGAACTTACTGATAAGGAACACCAGAACAATCCTGGTCAGTGGTGATGCTCCCGAATTACAGACTCTTGTTTGTTCAACAACAATAGTCATCAAATTCAAAAGATCTGTCCACCCATAGCTACATCTACAAGCCCAGCTGAAAGTTTATCAACACCTCGGACCAGTCGCTAAAACATTAGTCGATCCACACACAAATTACTCCGTAAATATATTAGTTAGTCCAGGCATAAATAAGTCATATGCTCCATTCCTTTGCAAAAGGCTAAAAATATATGTACGTTGATCACTTGATCAGAGAATCATACAATAGCCACCACCCTTTTCCTTTTGGACACTATATTTACCATGAAATGCAAATTACAAATGCATTATACAAGGTTCTATCCACAGAGTGATGGGAAAACAAGCTAATCGACGCTTAGAGTTGCCCCAAGAATGCAAAGAAATAGATGCGGCTTGGTGGAATTGAAGATTCACACACATGGAGATATAGGTTCAATTTCAGTCCCGTGCTTCAAGCTGCCATCACCATTCATTTCATCTTATTTAAAGCAGCCATAATGTTGCCTAACCATTTCATTTAGGCCAATCCCACCTGTCTCTCCCACCTAAGGTCTTCGGAGAATTTAGAGAGTGCAGCCCTTGGGTCACCATCAGAGATAGACAAGTAGTACTGAGCAGTCCCATCATCAACCTGCATGCTCCTTCTAAGCGAGCCGAGTATTCTCTTCTTCCCTCGTTCAGAGGTTGTCCTCTTTAGCAAAGAACTTATCTCTATGTCCCGGACGCCTTCTGGGTAAAGCACGGAGACTTCCCTCTTTGCATGGTTATCACGCTCTATGTAGCATGTGGAATCAATAAGAATGTCAGGGTTGCTTATGGGGATTAACAATCTCTCCCTCGAATATATACCATGATCACTCATCACGTTGTTCAAGCGCTTTATGTCCATGACCTGACAGCACACAGAAATTCTTGAAGCATGTGACATGCGGTGTAGACAGGCACAAAAAGGATATGCTTGACAGAAACATTGAAGTAGGGAAGAAAAAAATTTCAGGGAAGCCATTCTAAAAGTAAGTCTCTGCCAACAGGTATCAAAACATTGAACCCAGAGAGATCTAACTACATGACATCATTATTGACACTTCAGGGATTATTATGACTACAACCATGGAAAATTTCCATATAAAGACATTCATTTCCTAGTTGCACAAACAATTTAAGTTCTGCTCTCAGAATTTGAGGTTCACGTTCAACCATTTCGATGAATCAATACCACCACTGCAGAATCATCTACTATTTCTATGTCAATGTTATTAAGTAAGAGGAACTATCATGAGGATCACAAAGTGCATTGCCCATCATTTCACACTGATCACTTGCAAAATCTGAGCATCATTTAGCCTCGTGTGTTCTGGCAACTAAGAGACTGTGATTATCTATTAAGATAATCAATATATAGTCGTCAATCAAGCATATCTTTTTGCTATTAGTAACCGGAGATGCTTCTTGCTTGGCAAACTTAAGAAAACTTTACCACATGAAGAGATTTCATAATGTTTTACATGAAGAGGACCCTATGCTCCCTAAGACATAACATTTTTGTCCAAGCCCCAACCTTCCTCCATACCTCCAGAAGAAACCGCGACAGTGACTTCCAAGTGTAACCGTTTCCTTTTCCTTCTTTATATTTTAGGCTTCACTAAAAGATGAAGTCACTCCAAAATTACAAAATTCGTATGTCAATTAGTCTGGCCTTCTCCAATGGGAATAAATCTATAAGATTTGCAGTAGTAAATTCCGATGAGCATCTATCCTACCATGTATTTGATACAATATAGAGCAACAGCGTAAAATTATAACTAACCCCACTCAATGGGATAAATCTGTCATTAACGTTGAAGTCATTCAACCGCCAGCCTGAACAAAGAAGCTATGGTTCATCTGATATGTACACTGTGTAGCATCTTGTCAACATTTTTCTTCTCCTAGTAAATTCCCCAAGCTAACCTTTATCAAAGAGGCCAGAACCCAATCGAATGGAGGTATAAAAGAGCCATGCCCGAAATTGAACAAAACTATGTACTTACACAATCCTGCACCAATCAACAGAGCTATCCAACTTTGGCTGTTCTAATGGAGGAATGACAGAATGCTTCTTCAAGGAGAAAAGCCTCTGCAAAGACCTGATAATTGTCGGTAGCTGTACAGCATTCCTCGACCAACAAGTCCTCAGCATTCTTCGGGATTCGCCATTTTAGCAATCAAACTCAGGATCACAAATTCGTATATTATGAAAAGCACCTAACCCCCAACCCATCTTCTCAGCGCCAATTAAAAACCAAATAGACAATCTATGCTGGAGAAGAAAACCAGCCAGAAATTCCATGAAAATTCACAATAAGGCTCCCAGCTTCCGTCCACTTCACTCAAACGGACCCACCCACGTCTAACCCTGGCTACACATGACCACATGCAGAACAAACCTACATGACTTCCGAAACATCAGAAGGATACTACCAAGAAACCTTCTTCGTAAAGTTTCAAAAGCTGTAGCCGTACACACCACTTTAGCTAACTTTTAAATGAAATCGCAATCCATTTGTTCGTCAGAATCAGCTGAAAGTGAATCTCCATCCAAAATGCAGCGCCAAAGCATGTCATTTGCAAACGTTTAAAGTATACCATGCGAGAACATCATTTCGCCGCCAACATGATCCACAGTATTGCTCACAATCAATACAGCAAAAGGGACAGAAACTCCATTACCTGAACGGAGTACTTCACAGCGAGGCTCGCGACGCTATCGCCGCGCTTAATCCGGTGCGAGATCGCGAACTTCCCCACGCCGTTATCCCTCCAGAAGCTACCCGAGCTCGGGACGCCGACCACCTCCTTCAACCTCCAGGGGGCCGCGAAGGCTCGGGTGACCATGTCGCGATCGGAGGCGACGGAGCTCCAGATGCGGCAGACGCAGCTCGCGCGGGCCAGGTCCGGAACCGGGAGCTTCTCGAAGATGAGCCGGAGGGTGTCGCGGCAGGCGAGGGCGGAGAAGTGGGAGTTCATCGGCGAGATGGTGGAATCGTCGGCAGCGGAGGCGGAGGAGGAGGCGGCGGCGGCGGCGGCGGTGGAGGACGGCGGCGGAGAGAGATCGGGGGTCCGGGGTGGAGGCTCCCGGTCGTCGTCGTCGTCGTCGTCGCCGCCGCAGCAGCCCAGAGAGAGAGAGAGAGAGAGAGAGAGAGAGAGATGGGAATGTCTGTGGAGTCGGTTTTGATGGTTTTGGATTTTTGGTTTTGAATGGTGGATAGTAGGTGCCTGGAATATGGGTGAATTGCGCTTTTGACCCCTTGTGTTAAGGAATTTATTACAAATTTCCCTGAATTGATGTCCCCCTAAAATTTGATATCGGTTTCGACGTCGGAGAGGAGTGACTTCCGTCATTTTTCAGTTTGAGCACTGACCGTGTGCTTGTCACGTGACTAAGTTGGTCTTTGAGGGAGGGTAAATTTGTCGAATAATAACTTGTAAATTACATTTTAACCCCCAAACTTTGGCATGTACGGGATTTTACCCTATCTCTCCCTTATATTTCTCTTCCACTTTTTATTGGCAATAGAAATTATAAAATCGTTTCCTTCGATTTTATAAATATATTGCTCATGCAAAAACTTCATGAAAGGAAGTAGTTATATTAATTTGGTTTTTTTAAATAATATAACTAGAGACATCATCATACCGCATGAACATATGATGCTCATATCATGTTCCTATAGATCGATGTTAGTGCTAAATTATGGTGTCTTTTATTTAACAATTAAAATGATTGACTTACTGAGTAATCACTTTAATTTGTGCTAATAAACAAGTTTTGCAGGTTCTATTGTCTCGCAATGTTAGGACTTCTGTTTGCATTTTTTAATTTGCTTTTATGTCTAACCTTGTATTGCATGCCCTAAGATGTCATTTCTAGAAATGGTGCACAAATCTTTTGGTTGATTACATATACTTTTGAAAGTTTGGACGAAGTTTGGAGGCTATAATAAAAATCAAATGCAACATTTATCATTGACTAATTATTTTAAAAGTATAGGTGTCACACCCCGATCCTCGGGCACGCACACATCCTTCTCACTTGGTCGATTTTATAATGCGATATCCCAGGACAAAGTATCGCCGACCCTTTCGTTTATTAAGCACATGCGGAAGCAGTTAAAATCCCCAGACAATAAAACGATGGGATAGAAAAGCAGGGCCATATTTTTCATTTTGAAATTTATAACCAAACTTTTATACAAAACACAAACCAATTCATAACTATTCACTTCAAAAGAAATTCTCAAAAGAAGATAGGCTCTCAGCCCATCCAGGCCATACTCAAGGCCCCTCTCGGGATTATTTTCTTCTTCCAAAAATCCTTCTCTTTAAGTTTCACCTCCGAGTTCTCCTTCTTAGACTCCTCCTCAGCTCCTCATCGGGGTCCTGAAATGTTTTTCCCCAAACTGGGATGAGACTACGTCTCAGTGAGTTCTACCCCACTAAGCCCAATTAGTAAACTATTATACTATAGACTGCCTATACATGCATAGGGCAGAAGACGTACCTTGGCCTCATATCCCACCTGCAAATCAGTACAATTCATAATAGGCACCCAAACAATCATATCACTGATCGAAGCATCGATCAAATCGACCTAGTAGATTAAATGCCAACAAGACCACTCACGGTCATTTCTAATCAGTCAATCAATCCACGACATCAAATCAAATCAATGATCAATCGACCTAGTCAATTACATATCAGCCTAACTATTTCCCGGTCTTTTAAGCTATTGTTATATAGCCTCAATTGATAAAACCAATTACCGAGCCATGTGCATTCTCCGAGGTAATGTATTAATTTACCGAGCCCACGTGCCCTTTAAAATGCCATTTTGAATCAGCGAGCCCACGTGCATTCTCCGAGGCGATGCATCAAGTCACCGAGCCCACATGTCTCTTCAAGATGCCAAATGTACTCATTTGAACCACGTGCATTCTCCGAGGTAATGCATCAAATTACCGAGCCCACGTGTCCTTTTAGATGCCAAATGTACTCATTGGGACCACGTGCATTCTCCGAGGTAATGCATCAAATTACCGAGCCCACGTGTCCTTTTAGATGCCAAACTTAATCACCAAGCCAAATGCATTCTCCAAGGCGACATACTTCGTCACCGAGCCATGTGCATTCTCCGAGGTGATATATCTAATCATCAAGCCCCGCCTTTCATGATGATTCATCCCATTTCTAAAGTAATTATCCATAATTAAATCAATTCAGCACAAATTAAAGCTCAATTAAATAAACGGACTGCGCCACGATGATCAGCACAAGATTTCGGTCGTCGGCCATCTCAATCTTAATTTCTGAAAATTAATTATTAAATATTAAAAATTCCGTTTAGCTCAAAATAAGGCCCAATTGAATAAACGAACTTCACCACGGTCATCAGCATAAATTTCCGGTCACGGGCCATCCCAGTTGAATTTTCGGAAAATAAATAATTATTTAATTAATTTCGAAAATTAATTAATATTAAAAATTCAATTTAGCTTAAAATAAAGTCCGATTAAATAAAAGGACTTTGCCACGATCATCAGCATAATATTCCGGTCGCTAGCCATCCCAATTGAAATTTTGTAAAATAAATAAATAATTTATTTAATTCCGAAAAATAATATTTAAATACCAAAAATCTCACTTAGGCCCGAATCGCCAAATTGAAGCCCGATTAGGGGTCAGAAAATTCTCGAGATACTTCCAATAAATAGTAGACCACGTCTACTTGCTAATTGCACAATCAATTTATCTAAATCGCATCACAATTGACTAATAATTGCTAATTTATTCTAATCTAAAAACCTAAACATAATTAATTAAAACTAAACCAACATTAAGCATAATTAGCCAACTAATCCGGAATTAGTGAGATTACTCACCAAATCGCGCGCAAATCGGATCAATCCGACGGCGAAGACGCGAGGAACAACGAACTCCAAAGCGGGCCTCGGGTTCAGGGCCCGGAAACGGCCCAAAATGGGCCAAAACCTCACTGCAAACCCATTTTCTGCACTCTCTGTGCGCGGCTGGATAAGGGCGAAGGAGGGCGGATCCGGAGCTGGGTTGGGTCAGAAATGGACGGAGGGGCCGAACCGAACCTAGGCGAGGCTTCACGGTGGCCGGAGGTGGTCGGAGGGAGCTCCGGTGGGTCTCTACCGTCCCTCATGACCACCGAACAGCAGCTGGCCAGGCGGGGACGCGCGGGGTAGCGCGCACGAGGAGAGCCGGAGGGCAAGCGCGCGCGGCCGAGGAGCAGCGACGATGTGCGGCGTGAGGCAGCGACGACGGTCTTGGCTCCGGCGCGCCTGAAACCCTTCAATGCAGCTGGCCTCTGTTTCTGCTTCTACTTTGTTCGAACAAGAGGGGCGGAAGAGAGAGGGACGAAGCTGGGCGAGAGAGCGACCAAGGCGCACGGAGGGCAACCGGTGAGCGATGGAGCACGCGGGCGACACGCGAGCAAGGCAGAGCAGTGACGGCAGCTCTGGTTTTCTTCTCTCGGCACCGTTGTTCTGCTTCCGTTTTTGCTTCTCTTCAGTCGAACAAAACTGAGAGGGAGAGGAGGAGAGAGAGGGTCAGTTACGAGAGAGAAGAGAGAATAAGATAAGAGAGAGAGGATAAGTGTTGAAAAGTCAAAAAAAAGGAAAAGTGAAGGGGAAGCAAAGTGGAGGACAGCCGTGTATTCGGTGGGAGGGGCTCATGCGCGAGGGAAAAGAAAAAGAGAGAGAGAGAAAGAGAAAAAAGAAAAAGAAGAAAGAAAGAGAGAGAGAGAGAAAAGAAAAAAAATGAGTGTTTGGCTAAAAATGGAAAAGAAATGGGAAGATCACAAAAATAAAAGGATTTCCTCAAATAGAAAATCCTAATCCCAATTTCTTTTAAATAAGCTAGTAGACTCTCAAAAGGATTTTCCAACTTAGAGTTCTTCATCCCCACTTGCATATCTGCATCCAATTTCTCTCTTAATTTCTCTTAAATAACTCTCACAAAAATCAATTGATATCTCCATTATCAAATTGATTATTTTCCTCATCCAAGAATTCCTCATCCTTCTTAATTTCACAATCCCCGGCTTCAACTGAACGAAAACGGCCATATTTATCCAGGTCAAAATTAAAACCCAAAAATCCTGGATGTCACACAGGGCTTTGTGAAAATTGGCCCGAGCCAACACTTGTGAGGCTTTGCAACCAATTTCAAGACTTCACTGAACATTGTGAAAATTGAAAAGTCATAGGGCATTTTGCAACAAGTGCCAAAATCCAGAGAACGGAGAGTAATTCATTACTCAAATGCCGATGCCGCGAAACACTTTTTCTTTGCAATTTTTTTTTTTTTATCAGTTTTTTTTTTTTTTGCTATACATAATGAAAAAAAAAACACACGTGAAATAGTTTCTGATGATGATCACTGTAATTTGAATAACTTTTCGCCGGATTTTAACAGTTTTGCCGATACAAAGATTCACTATGATAACTAAATATAATATAATGTTTGACTTATGATTGATAATGATGATTCACGTTTGCTTAAACTATTGTAAAACTGTCAAGCCCCCTTTTTGAGTTTAGAGTGTGTAATGTAACTTTATGGAAGGAAATCGTATTACTGACTGGCTTGTTAATCTTGGGACCAATAAGTGTTAGGATATTAGGTTCTTTCCCCTGCCTTCCAGAAAGTAACTTCATGTTTAATTAATTATCAAACATGGATAGTAGGCTCTCAACATCAATTTATGCATTTGACTTTACCCTTTTTTCATTAAAAAATAAATAAATAAAATTTAACTAGCATGGGTGCAATGAAAGGTATTACCATTTAAGGAAAATTGACATCACTACCAAGCTTCTTTATTTGGTGTCCTCCGTAGAAACCGAAATTCGCCCTTGCTGGCAAAAACTAAACTGATCTTTAACAAAGATCTTATCGACCGTGGTTTAAGTAGAGGTTCATTGAATTAAACGGATCGAAATCTAAGAGAAACCGATCGAAACTTTTACTCTATATAGATTAGCATGAAAAATAGACGTTGTGGCTCACTCCATTAAGATCCCCATCTACCCCTACTCCCAGATCAGACTTCAGCTAGAATGGAATGAACAACATATGAACATTAGTGTGGATTCACGTGCAATGTGTATGAAAGAAAAGGCAGAATCAGCTTATGTTTTTCTTATGGATAATTTACTTTGAAATTAGATCCCGAATACGGGCGAGACCTTTGAAAAATTAGTCTTACACCGTAGATGAGTAAAATACTTATCCATTTATATCGGGACTGCATAGAGAGAGAGATTTGGGAGAATGACAAAAGAGAGATTTGCAAAATCTTTAATAGAATTTCATGAATATCGATGGATTGATTGAGTGATTAAACGTTTGATTTGGATGTAATAGATTTCAAATTCAAATGGTAACCTTGGAGGTCATACCTGCAATATGATACGCATGGAAGCAGTGATTTGCATTCATATGTGAGATTAATCGAGCCAAAAGGTTTGGATACAATGTGTTATAAAAAAATCATAGGAAAATTTTTAGACCACTGTCCAACTTTCTTTAGTTCTTAATGGATATGAGATGGTAAGCCCTTGCTTAAGAAGAATTCCATGGCAGACAACTCCTATATTTTGCGCTTTAGATCTGGATCGTGCAAGCAAGAACTCATGCAAACCACCTCGCCTTGAGTTGGCAACGGTTTACATTATAGTAAGTCAAGTCAACAACATGGCATCTGCTTATCAAATGCCCATGAGTCGATTGATTTTCATGAGTAAGAACGCAGATGACTGAGAATGGGCAGATCCAGAGTAATGCAAGCACCGGAATGCATCGCGCAAAGAAGAGAAAGAGGGCCAGCAGTGACCCCGCAGAAACTGAAATAGCCACCGGAGCATCTGCGCTCACGTTCGAGACATTTTTCTAGACATTGCTGGCTTTTTCATTGGAACGGACACGGAAATTTCTAATGATTTTGCCTTTTCACTTATGGGGAACGAAAAGGATTCAGGCCATTTGTCTTGACAAAGGCTCAGAAGAAAGAGATGACAAAAATGACCGGACATACACAAATGAACAACTTGAGAAGTTCCTGGGCTTAAGGTTCCTCCAGGTGAGCGATGTGAATTTTAGCGGAGATTTCGAGAAACTATCTCCTGTATTAAGATGGCTTCAGTGGAAGGAATGTCCTAAAACTTTGAGGCGACCAACTTGGGTCTAGAGAAACTAGTCATGCTGGGATCGACACAAAGTGCAATTACAGAACACTGGAATGGATGAAGCTTAATCAAGATAAGCCGGAATGACACATCTCGATGTCTATTTTGTAATACTGATTACTCCTTGAAGACTAAATCCTATTATACTTTTCGTTCTTAGAGACGGCGAAGTGGCTCAAGTTCTAGACCTTACCTTGTGTGTGATAATTTACAATGTACTTCCAACTCCTCGGCTCTCCAAAATTTAGAAATTCTCATCCTTAATGTGAACATCCGGAGCAAATTCACCCTTCTACTAATGAATTAGGAGAATTGAAGGAACTTGTTTTAGATTCAACTGCTATAAGAGAGATTCCTGCTATCAGTTCGCTGAGAAAACTGGAGAAGCTTAGTGCCAAGCATTGTTATGGTCTAGTTCATCTTTCGAACTCCATAAGCCATCTAGTGAATCTATTAACCCTCGAATTTATGCAATTGTCCGAGAGTGGCCAAACTTCCAGGCAACATTGGGTACCTTAAGAAGCTGCGGAGCTTGCTATTTGGCGTGACTTGTGCACTTTCTTGCCCATCGACACAGATCCCAAACTCAATTGGGAAGATGGAGTCACTGACTAAACTCAACCTATCCAGCAAACATAATGTAACTACCATCTTCCACTGGGGATTTGCATAATTTGGAAATCCTGAAAATTTCTCCTACTAGGATCCAAAAGTTGCCAGGTACTATTGGAAGGTTGGGGAAAATCCTGAAGAACCTTTCTGGGAGTCACTAGGCAGAGTTGCGCTTCACCTCCTCTTTTTACCTAATCCGTCAAAGAGAACTCTCTGTTTATGATTGCATAACGCTGGAATCTCTCCCAGAGCTTCCTCCAAGACTATTGAAGCTTCATGTAGTAGGATATGGCAAGTTGAAATGGTTGCTAAGATTAGAGCTCTGTGAATGCTCTAGACTGATGCAAAGTGAATGCCGGCAAGTATCAATATCCCCAACAACATTGGCCATAGCAGGTTGCATGAGGTTGACTAAGCTGGATGGCCTTAGACAATGTGCAGAGTCCTTGAGATGCGTGCCAATGAGTCAAAACTACGGATCGAGTGATTTTGTCAAATATGGAAGACAATCTAGTCCAAGTTCAAGGTCTTGACAAGTTGAAGCACTTGGAAGAATTGGATGTAGATTTTTGCCGTTTCATTGAAAGATTGGACCTTTCAAAACCAAATCATCTAAACGATTGACTACTAGATATGCGAAAATCTAGTTGAAATTTGAGGCCATTGAGAGATTGAACCTTGTAAAATCAGGGCGTCTAAAGGAAATAAAGGCCACAAAATGCAAAATTCTAATTGAGATTCGAGGCCTAGATAGGTCAAAGTTCTTGAAAAAGCTGGATCTTTGGTCCTGCGAGTCCCTGGAAAGATTATCAAAACTGTCATGCTAAGAGACCCTGAAAGAGTTGAACATCGACTGGTGCATCGAGCTTCGTGATATTGAGAGCCTGGAGAGGTTCTTGTCCTGCCAAAGCATATACATTGACACATGCCTATCCTTAAAGATACTGCCAAACCTGTCAAATTTTGAGAATTTATAGAAACTCCCTATCAAGGATTCGCTTGATGTTTTGGAGATACCCAGAATCGAGGATTTGAGATATTTGACACATCTAGATATCACAAGATGTTAATCAATTGAGACTTTACCAGATTAGTTGGCATGTTAGAAGTTACAATTCCGGTGGTACAAGACTGCGACAATCTTACTGAACTATGGGTACTTGAAAACTTGGGTTTGATTTATTTGGATATTTCTGATGCAACTCATTGGGACCAATACCAAACTTGCCTAGAACACACATCGTAAAGGACTATGAAGAATGTCAATTTGATTATGGCTTACCAATGATTGAATTCCAAAGGTAACGTTGTGATAAATCATGTATTACAGTAGGGGACAATTGATGCTTCCCTAAACTAAGGAAAAAGAGTAAGTAAATTGACGTTCTTCTTTAGATTCGTACCAGCTTTTTGACAAAAAAACATTTTCCTAAACAACCAGCTCTCCGTTTCTTCATTATGATCCTGAAGCATTGGAATTTTACGCTACACAAGGTGGATTTGTTCCCTTGATGCTTGCCTTGGACATTCCAACTTGGCAAAGTTAATCTCATCTATACCATATGTGCTCGTGGTTTCGATGTGAGCGAGTTAAATCAATCAAGAAAAATACTATACCAATTTCGCTGGAAACCCAGTCTAATAAGTCAGCTGCCGCAAGTCCAAACAACTCCAAGAAGTCAGGAACGACCAACGTACTAGCCAGAAGGAACGATGCTTAAAGCTTGTGGGGTTAGTAATGTTACCTTCCATTTGCTTGTGCTATCTTCCATTTGCCTGAACTGAGTTGACAACAAAATGCACTGAAAATCTCAAGAAAAAAAATCGAAGAGAATGTCTTTGAAGATGGAAGATAACAAACGGAACGGTGAGGATTGCAGCTACCACTGCTACCGGAGACTTCTCATGTAAACTCTGGTGCTGGCCCCTCTGCGGTGTGATGACTAAGTTTATAAAAAATTCGATATAATGCCGAAGTTTATGTAAACACGGCAAGCTGTCAATATTGCTAATTTTCCAAGTGCAAACTATCTATTCGAAAGTATAAGCTAGAACAGAGTCATTTTTCTTACTCTCAAATCAGCAGCATCAAAAGTCTGGTTTTCCAATTCCCCAGGAAATGAAGATTTCTTTTTCTCTTTGCAGGGGTTCATACCAAGAAATTGTCGATACTCTCTTTACGTTGTCAAAATGTCA
The DNA here is from genome assembly GCA_014182585.1 of Eucalyptus coolabah. Taxonomy (NCBI): domain Eukaryota; kingdom Viridiplantae; phylum Streptophyta; class Magnoliopsida; order Myrtales; family Myrtaceae; genus Eucalyptus; species Eucalyptus coolabah. Next base: position 35,468,448 of record CM024621.1, read on the forward strand.
CAGTTGGCATCAAAACTGATTTGCATATTAAGCTTATTATCGATAAGAAAATTAACGATAGATTCACTTATAACGTCTCAGCTAGAGACGTCAATCAGTTTTCTGACTCAGCTGATTGAGAGGGATGACGGTCTTCATTGCTCGAGCTTTTCCTAGGTGTTTATTGTTGCACTGAAATTTTTTTTTTTTTGGTCAGAATTGTTGCACTGAAATTTAAGTGTAGCTGGATATGATTTTTACTTTGCCAGAGCTGTCACCGTCTATAAGCAACATCTCGAACCCCATAGATTCCTTGCTGACAGGAATGTATAGCTGTACCATCAATCGAGTAGTTTAATGGCACTTCACAGCATGATCAAGTGCTATTAAATGGCTGTCCCCTAATTTGCGTAATTATCGTATGGGTATTTACATGTAAATTAATTGCTTCCTTTAGGTGTGATTGATTGGTTTTTGAAGCGCCCATTCACATCGAAATAGTTCATGGAGGTTGTGATTCTCGTTGTCATAGTTTGGCAATTAGGATTGCTGGAGACTCTTGAATTACTCATCTAGTTCCTGATTTGCTGAATCATTACCACAATCTTCTCGCTGAAGATTGGACATCCTAGCGATTTGTGAGCCGACAATTTATGCATAATTGAGATTTTTGCTATTTTGGCAAAAATAACTTCAAACAGTGCTAATGCTAGGGGAAATCTTGTCAAAGTTGGAAATGTTAAATTCATTTTTCTAGGACATGATAATCGTCATCACATGTAGAAATCCATCCGCACTCCATCCAAATCCGGGACCAGTACAAATTCTGTCCCTTGGAGCATTATAAGGAAGAGGGGAAGCAGAGTAGAATGGTCCTACGAAAAACTGAATGAGAGAAACATCACGTGCAATTCCAGATAAATGTCATTTGACCACAATGCAGTTCCAAATATCAGTCGAAACCTGAATTTCATACGTACAAGTATGAATCCAAAGGCCATCTGCACTTGCAGCCTGCATCCTCTTTCTGTCAAATTACTTAGCATAAGGTGACATCAAGCCTGGGATCTGCATTCTGCAGCCTCTTTATGTTGATATTGTTAGAAATCTGACAGCCTCATCCAAACCTTTTTATGGTTATTTTTCAATTGATTATGGTAGATATTACACCAAAACACATCGAAAATCACTTATAGGGTTATAGTTTTGCCTAATTAAACGAGCATTTCCAATTGACCAATGATTAAAAAAAAAATCTTTGGATTTACCCTTGAAAGAACTTCGACATCAATATGTTGTTAGCATGTGATTAAGGTCTTTTGCGAACCTTTTTTTCCTCCAACAGAACGTATTTCGCAATAATATTCGTAAAACATAATAGGCGTTTCCTTTGTGGCGTCATAGTGGGCGTACAGCTTCGTAGTCTCTTCAAAGTTTTTCCCTGATAATTCAGTAGAAATTGTTATCGGAAGTTGTCTCTGGTGCTGTGTTTTGTGTCCAAACTACTTTTTTCGTCTCCATTAAAAAAAAAAAAACAATAATTAGATTCAATAGAAGTTAATTTATATCTAGCAAGTTAAAAGTTAGCACACCTAGATTTTTGAAAAATGATTGCTTGTATCTCAATTGCTCCAAAGATATTTTCCAAAAAATAAATAATTTGGAAAATACACTTTTCTCATTAGGCATAATATAATTCGAGCAAAAACAATATGCCTAAAAGATTCAAGATATATCATGGAATCAAGCTACTTACAAGCTTCATATCATCGCAGACGGAACCTTTAAACCATGTAGAGGTCCTTATTATCCCAAAAAGTGGCATGTGATTTGATGCCGGAAATGGAGTTCTTGTGTGTGTTTTCATCGGTAGCCATCACAACATCGAGGCATCGAATTGAATTGGTAAATTGAGGCATCTACATTATCTCAATTTTTCTTATACTAATATTGAAAGGCTTCCTAAATCAATTGTTTGACTGCACAACCTAGAAGCTTTAATGTTGCATGGTAATGAAAATCTTACCGAATCACTGGAATATATTGAAAAACTAATCGATTTACGATTTCTCGACGTTAGAGAAACTCTAAGCCTAATAGCAATGCCATTGTTTATAGGTAACCCTGTGGGTCTTGAGATGTTGCTATCACTTTTTATAGGTAATATTGTGGGTCTTGAGATGCTGTCCAAATTTGTTGTGGGAACAAAAAATGGGTTCAGATTGAAGGAGTTGTAAATAATGCCGAATGCACCTTGTAGGGAACTTATTCACCTCCAAGTTGCATAAGGTTGGAGAGCATATGTCAATTTACCCACGAGGGACAAAATATGCCAATGGATCACGTAGTGAGTGAAGATTATGAAAATTTTTGGAATTCATTTGCAATTTTAACACAATGACTAACTTTTTTGACAGAAAAAAAAAAGGAAAAAAAGAGAGAGTAACTTGAAAAAGAGAGAGTATACATTAAGAATCATATTGGCAAAAAAAAAAAAAAAAAAAGAGTATAAGAATGACATTGAACAAATTGTAAAAGTACAGCGACCGGCGGTTTATTATCTCTAAAATTTTCGCACAAGTTTTGTGAAGAGAGTCTCCTAAAGATTTTGTTAAAAGTGAAAGGGAAAAAGGCACAAAAAACCCCAAATTTGTCTAAAGTGACAAATTTACCCATTTTTTTTTTGTGACATGAAAAACTCCAAACTTTACCAATTGTGACACATTTATCCCTATTAAGGGCATTTTCGTCTTATTCTTTTTATTTTTTGTTTTTTGTTTTAATTTTTTCTTCTTCTCTCTTCTCTCCACTAGTCATGGCGGAGCCGCGGAGGGAAGCCGGCGTCCGGCGAGGCCGCCCTCGCCGGTGTCGGGCGAGGGTGCCCTCGCCGGATCTGGGAGGAGGCCCTCACCGCGCCGGGCGAGGGCCGCCCTCGCCGGACTCGGGCGAGGGGTGCTCGACGCCGATAAGGGCACCACTCGCTCGATGCCAATGGCGGCACCACTCACCTTACGTAGGCGAGGGCAGCCCTCGCTTGGCATAGAGCGAGGGTTGCCCTCGTCGGCATCGGGCAACCCTCGCCAAGCCCTCACCGGCCTTAGCCAGCCCGGGCGAGGGCGGCCCTCACCCGACGCCGAGTGACCCTCGCCAAGCCCTTGCCAAGCTTAGCCAGCCCAGGCGAGGGCGGCCCTCGCCCGACGCCAGGCGACCCTCGCTAAGCCCTCGCCAGCCTTAGCCAGGCCAGGCGAGGGCCGCCCTCGCTAGACTCAAGCAAGGGGTGCCCTCGCCCAATTTGGTGAGGGCCGTCCGACACTAGCTAGGGCAGCCCTCGTCGGATGTCGGCTTCCCTCCGCTGGCTCCGCCATGGCCGGCGGAGGGAAGAAAGAAGAAGAAGAAAAAAAAAGAGAAAAAATTTTAAAAGTAAAAAGACCAAAATACTCCTATGATTTAGGGTAAATGTGTTACACAAATGAAAGTTCAGGGTTTTTTGTGTCACAAATAAAAGTTTGGGGTAAATGTGTCACGACTAGTAAACTTCAGGGTTTTTCATGTCACAAAAAAAAAGTTTTGGGTAAATTTATCACTTTGGGCAAAGTTGGGGTTTTTTGTGGCTTTTGCCCAAAGTGAAATGTATTGCTTTCTATTATTTTTCCACAAAATCAAGGGAATGACACTTTCAAGAAGATGATCTACACGTCTCAATGTCTTTTCCCGTTTCCACATGCATTATTTTCTCTAACATGGCTTTTAGAGAGTATCATCATATAAAATTAGTCTTCACTATGAATACATTCACTCTTACACTAATATCGATTCTTCATTGTTGGCCCAAGGCCTAAGTGTAGATTAAATGCCTCTCATCAAAAGACCAATTTTTCACCTGCATTATTCTAGTGCATTTTGCCGTACGTCACATTTGAATTGTTTTAACTCATAGATACTTTAACAGTATGCAATGAAAGGCTGAGATTTATTCTTTAGCGGTTCAACAATCAATGAACTTTTAGGTGAGGGCAGGTTAGGTTCCTGAATACAATGTAGAAAAATGAGTAAGGAATAAGCAATCCGGTTGTCGTACCACATAAGTTGCGTTCGTTGGGCTCGATTGTACTACACCCGAGTGGGGAGGCCCACTAAGAAGGAGCCATATAAAAAGCAAATAAAAAAATCATCATTACTTTCCTTTTCTTTTTTTTTATTAACATGAACTACGTGTGAATGTGAGTTGGACTCATGAAAGTTTATATTGAATCAAATCTTGTTACTTTAAATTCACAACAATCTTTTCTTTGAATTTTAACTAACCCATGCTATTTGGCTAATTAAATGTGACTTAGACCACGTCAACGCTTCTAGCAAAGTGCAAGACTTATATTTTAATAAATAAGGAAAGTAAAGGTTGTCCATTTTCACTTTGATTTGCGCGTCCATGTAATCCTATTACAAAGAGAACTAATAAAAGGGAAGGGCTAGTGGGATAAAGAAGTAAATTGCCTCATCAAAGACAGTAAGATTATGTGTGTCCCGTAGGGGTGAGCAGCGGTCTAGAGTCGACCCTGGACCGACCCTGGACAGGCCCAACCCTCCTAGTCCTAGTCCGGTTTCCAAGGGGACCAGGTCAGTGCTCGGTCCTAAGATTCCGGGATTGATACTGTGCGGATTGGTCCTCAGTCCTGGAAGTTTAAGGTCACCCAACCCAAACCAACCCTAATATAATATATATATATATATATATATATATATATATATATATATATAGGTAAAGGAAATATATTTATATATAATATTTTAGATAATTAATATATAATATTTTTTAATGTTTTTCTTATAAAGAGCAAACCCAGCCAGCGTTCTTCACGCTATGAAATAGGGTGAATAGTGCTGTGAAATGGCTTAAAATGTCCTTAGCCTCTTGTCTTATTCTTCCCTCTTTATCCTGTTCATTTTTCACCTAAAAACGAAACTTTCCCTCATGAGCAAGAGCAACCTTGCCTTATTCGCCGTGCACACTCACCCACTTGCCGATGGTTGCTCGTGGCTTGTTGCTCATCATTCGTCGTTGGCCACTTGACTTGCTCACCGCTCGGCGCTGGCCGTTGGACTCTTGCCTCTCTCAAAGCTCACGCCGCTTGCCGTTGGCCGCTTGCCACCGTTGGCCACTTGCCACTTGCCTCGCTCAACGCCCATGCCACTCGCCGCTTAATGGTCCCACTGCTTGCCTCTCTTAGCTGGGCTCGCTCTTTGCCGAGTAAATCAGAAGAAAATAAAAAGCCCCAATTAGAAACCCTCTTTGCTCGTGAACTACACTTGCCATTCATCGCTCGCCTCGCGGCTCGCCCCTATTCGCTCACCTTTACGAACACAACTTTACCGGTGGGTTTCATTTTTTGCTTGATTTTAGAGCTTCAAGCTCATGTATGTTCTTGATTTTTGCTAGATGGGTGGTGGGAAATTAGATTGGTTTAAGAAGTAGGGTAGATGCTTGATTGAGGTGATCGAGCTCTGCTGTTGCTCGAATATGGTCAAAATACGTTCATGGAATTGGCAACTCTGCATAGTAGTGTTGGGTTTCTCAAATTTTTGTGTCTGCGTGTGCTTGGGGGGTTTGGTTAGAACTGGATCACCGCATGATTCCTGTTAATTCCACGAAAGGGATAGGATCCTCTTGAAACTTCTGTTTGGTTGATGGGTTACGGCATGCACGATAAATTCTAGAATGGTTGCTCAACAATGAGCAGAGTTAAATTTAGTGAGTTGGATTTTCCATGAACCAGACTTCATGAATTGAGACAGCTGCCCATGATAAAGTAAAAGTTTTTGCCTTCAAATATTTCCTATTACATCAGTTTGGAGGACAGGGATCTAAGTGGAATTGAGCTGGTGGTTAAATAATATGCTTGAACATCTGTGTTGGTTTTGATTCGGGAAACGGATTCCCAAAAACGGTGATTCGACACAAAATCAATCACGAACGTAGCGGAAGCGAAGCCCAAGAAATTCATGAATCACCGATCCTAAGGCATGTCACATAAACGAACATACCTTGTTTTCACGACTAAACCCCAGTGTTGCGAATCAAAGAATGATAAACCACGCCGTTCTTCAGAGGATAAACTGTTCTTCGGGAGAGAGCGGTCTGAAAAGGACGTAAGTTCTTCTGAGAGAGAGGACGTGCGTCAAAGAGCGAACTTCAGTTAGAGAGCCAGAGAGCGTAATCTCTCTTCTTCCTTTTTGGATACGTAACCCTTCAATCACTGATTAACCGTTTCTCTTAATTTTTCCTTTATCTTTAATAATTTCCTCCATGGGCCCTCAACTCATGGGTCGAGCCTTTTGGACCCAACATGGGCAAACAAGCCAACTCAGGCCCATCAAAAGGAAAAATCCATCATCTCCCACTCGCACATGGTGGTCTAAAACCAACATGGGCGGACGAGCCCTACTTAGGCCCATCAAAAGAAAATCCATCATAGACTATCATAGACTCCCACTCAACATGGTGGGCCAAACAGAATCCTCTTTTCCTCACTGCAACATCTATACTGGTGAATAGTCCGTGCGACCAGCATACTTTGAGAGCTCGTTGCCATACATCTGTTAGGAATATATAGCAGCTCATAATGGGCATCACATCTTGAGTAGATTTAGTATGCAGTACCCTAGATCAATCGATCACATTTATATCTCTCTTGATCTCTTTTAAACAATGATATATATATTGTATTCACAATTATGATTATCCCAAAGACAGTCATAATTGGTCGACTAGTGAATACAAAACTATAATGTGATTCTCCAAATTCGATCTTCCTCTTTCCTTCAAACTCTCAATTTTAGTTCAGATTGCTTTTCTAGAAATGTCCCATTAGATCGAATCAATCTATGACCATTGGCAACATCCTAAGATAGCAAATGCTAAATAGAAATCTTGAGAATAAGTAAGAGTCATGAGAGGAATTCTTTTCCTCAAGAGTCTCACATGGCATAAAAGTTGAGATCAAACTTTTTGCCACTCTTATTGGTCGTTTCATGCATACGTAGTATGAAATACTTATTACGGTATTAACTCATTTCCCATGGAGTGTATGTCTACACCTTCAATACCGTATAGATAACAGTTCAGACATACCCAATGTCTAACTTGAGTTCACGTATCTACTTATTCACAAAATTCATTAGAACTCACATCTGGCATCATAAACAGATAAAGTAAAATATGTGGGTTATTTTATTTTCGGACATAGTAAGTATTATGTCCTCATCTTAACACTCAATTAAGGCGACATACGTATTTTAAACTTGAACTCTCGATTATCACCTAGATAATAAGCTTAAAAACAGTCTTATCTCTATTTATCACACAGTAAATAAAGGCAATTACCCGTGTGAGTGGGCTAATCTTATATCTGTCCGACATACTTTCTCAACTTAAAATAATGCACTGAGCATTAAGATGCATAAAGATCAAACAAAGATTCATAGGCATTAATGATGAAAACACAAATTCATCAAATGTGAACACTTAAGAAAATTACAATATTCAGTACATTAGCCTCTACGCAATCCTAGAGATTTCATATGGCCACAAAACACATCTCTAGGTATTGGCTTTATCATAGGATCTGCTACCATACTATGCGTAGTATGTACTCTAAGTTCACATCTTTTCGTGCAATCATATCATTGACAAAAGTTATACTTGGTACCTATAGGTTGGTCTTGCCATAATATTTTGGATATTTGGTGTACAATTTTGCTGCTTGGCTATCACAGTTAACCAACAATGAATCTGCAGCACTTCCAATAACACTTAAATGACCCAAAAAATCTCTTAAGTCAAACACCTTCTCATACTGTTGCTGATAATGCCACGAACTCAACTTTTATCGTGGACAAGGCTATACACGTTTGTTTCTTACTGCTCCAACATATGGTGCCATTATTCGGTAAGAAAACAAACCCAGAGGTAGATTTTTTTCATCTAAATCTCATCCCCAATCAGCATCAAAATAGCTTTTGAGTTGCAGATCATTTCCTTAAAATTCAGCGTATAATCAGCAGTCCATTTAGATACCTTAGTATTCTTTTAACGGCTTTCCAACATGCTTGACCTGGATTGGATTGGTATATACTCACCATTCCAACTTCAAAACGTATGTCAGGTCTTGTATACATCATAGCGTACTTCAAGCTTCCAACAGCACTAGTATAAGGAATATGTTTCATTTGTTCCTTCTCTTGTGGAGTTTTTGGAGACAGTTTATGGCTCAATCCTTCACCTTTTGCAATAGGAGTGTCTATGGGTTTACAATCTTGAAATCTTAACTCCAAGAATGTATGCAACATCACCCATGTCCTTCATCTCAAAGTCAGAAGACAACCAACTCTTGACAGTAGTAACAAACTCCATATTGTTTCTGGCAATTAGTATATCATCAACCTATAATGATATGATCACAAATTGATCTTTGGATCTTTTGATATATACACAATGATCCTCGTCTATCATTATAAAGTTATATGCCATTATGATATTATAAAAACGTAAATACCATTGTCTTGACGACTGCTTAAGGCCATATATTGACCCCCAAAGTCGATATACCTTTTCTTCTTGGCCTTTCACTATGAAACCAACAAGTTGTTCCATATATATTTCTTCCTCTAATTCTCCATTGAGGAAAGCAGTATTTGCATCCATTTGATGTAACTCAAGATCCATACTAACCACTATTGCTAGAATAATGCGAATCGAAGTAAATCTCACTACAGGAGAAAATGTATCTTCATAATCAATTCATTCCTGTTGATTATATCCATTCGCCACAAGGCGAGCCTTATGCCTTTCTATCGAGCCATTAGCTTTTCGCTTTATTTTGAGAACCCACTTGTTCCCAATAGCTTTGTGTCCTTTAGGAAGATCAACCAGTTGCCAGACTTGGTTTGATTTCATTGACTCCATTTTCTCTTTCATTGCATGAATCCATTTTTCCTTACTAGGACAATCTAGAGCCTCATTAATATTTCTTGGTTCATCCTCATCTTGTGAAGCAATAATAAAATTTTCCTCTTCAATGTCAAAACGTCGACGATGAATATTTTGGCGACTTGTTCGCCGTATGGGAGATTGTACACTTAGCACATCATTTCCCATTATGCTCCCACTAGGATTAGATAATGATGACGTCGTCTCATTATGTAGTTGCAATTGAGAATGAGTTGAATTCAATTCATCACTTTTCATATTACTCCCACTTGGACGAACTCCACTAATATCATTATCTTGATTCAAGGTTTCAAATAAGGAGTAATATTCCCCTATTTCACCATTCTTAGGAAATTCATCCTTTAAGAATGTGACATCTCGTGATTCAAATTCAGTTATACTCCCACTTTCCTACCACCTATGAACACATACCCTTTCGAGTGTTCGGAGTATCTCATTAAAATACTCTTCTTTCCTTTGGAACCCAATTTCCCAAACTTGTGAGATGACTCATGAGTATAGGCAGTACAACCCCATGACTTAAGAAAACTTAAGTTCGATTTTCTACCTGTCCATAACTCATATGGAGTGGAAGTAACTGATTTGGAAGGCACCTAGTTAAGTATATAAACAGCATTTAACAACTCATCACTCCAAAAAATAATCGGTAAGTTAGCATGCGCCATCATGGACCTAACCATTTCCAGTAGGGTTCTGTTTCTTTTCTCCACAACACCATTTTGTTGAAGAGTCTTTTTATTCTTTTTTCATCACATAATTTTCTGAACTCATCAGATAAATATTCTCGACCTCAATCGGATCTTAATACTTTTATTTTCTTGTCTAATTGACCTTCTTCCAAGTTCATAAACCTTTTGAAACAACTTAATTCTTCAGATTTATGAGAAATCAAATAGACATATCCGAATCGAGTATAATCATCTATAAAAGTGATGAAATAAACAGCCCCATGCCTTCCTCTCACATTCATTGAACCATAGACATCAGAATGGATTAAATGCAGAGGAAATTCAGCTCTTTTATCTTTTCTAAATGGTTTCCTTGTTGTTTTCCCTACTAGGCAATGCTCACATATGAGCAAATTGACTTTTTTAATGTTACCCAACAAGCCCTCTTTGGCTAGTCTATTCATACGTTGTTGGCCAATATGACCAAGTTCAGCATGCCACACACTCACATCATTATCATATGAAGTAGAAGACGGGAAAAGGGAATAACAAACATTGACATCACCACAGTTAACATTTAGTACAATAAAACCATCCAGAAAATGACAACAACCATAGTAGTTTGTATCCAAATACAAATCTACACCGCTATTATGGAAGTTCACACTAAAACCAAGCTTAACCAACATCAAGACAGACACTAAATTTCGACGAATATCTGGGAAATATAGAACATCATATAGGAACAAGGTGCGTCCACCACGCATATTTGATTGGCAGGTGCCAATCCCTTTAACTTCAGCTCTTGAGTTATTTCCCACATTGATCCACTTAATTCTAGTTGGTATCGTCGGAATTCCACGAAGGATTCTCTATCCTTCGCTACATGGTCTATCGCTCCTGAATCTACAGTACACAAAGGATTGGATTCATCCAATAATGCAGAACTTGACACATAAGTAAAGTTCTCAAATGTACAAGAAGTGTTTACCTTTTTTGGCTCACAACAGTTGCGAGCATAGTGACCTTTCTTATCACAATTGTAACACCTCACCCTTGATATTTTCTTCACTTGAGGACGTTTTCCTCTCTTGTGTTAGTTAACTCTTGATTTCTTGCAATAAGGACTTGATCCTTTGCATCCCACATATTGAACGAATCAATACGCTTGCGCTTAGAGCTCAAAGCCCTTTCTGAGCTAGAACTAGCATTACAAATGTCTATTTTCGACTCAAATGCCGTTGGGCGGTCCTCTACTAGCTCAAGGTGGCGCACAGCATCCTCTAGATCTTCCATAATATGGTCAAGAGCTTCTAGTGCTTCTTGCTTTTCCAGCACATATTGAATCTTCATATTCAATATTTTACAATTATTACCGTTCATATCAGTAGTTACGTTTTTAGTTGCTGAAACCATCGATTTGAACACATCAGACATATATGTATGAATAATTAATGCCTATTATTTATGCATCCACTTTGCATAGACCCATCATATCAATAAATAATTTCAAGTAAGGTTTTAGAATCAAAAGGTCACTATGTTTTCAATCATCCTCCAAAAATCCCAACTCAAAATTATTATTAATATAATTGTCTTATGCAAAATAAATTCTATGAAGTTACAAAAACTTCTATAAACTATCAACAGCAGTCAACAATAATAGAAAACAAATAATATCTAACATCCAATAGAATAACAATGCTTTCACATAATACAATTATCCATTACATTAAGTAATATATACAAAGAAGAAATATCAACATAGAAAGAGATATTCACACTCAAAAGCATCTCAAACTAATCTAAGAAATAAATAGGGAATGTCCATTCTAATCTATTAGTCAAAATATCTAAGAAATTTGAAGGCACATTTGCCAACCATGGAAAAACTTTTGGAGAGCTTTCATGTTGCCTCCAAGGCGCATTCACTCTGCGCCATGTGGCACTCAATCTAAGGATTGAAGTTTTGGTTAACTCAATCCTATAGTATTCTCTAACAAAAGCTACCACTAGCCTCTTATAACCCGGGACCACGTTGACCTTCCATAACCGATCTAACACTGCTTGCCATTCAGGTGGAAGAGTGTTCATCAAAGCCGGCACCTTCTCAAAATCCGACATAAGATAACCATTCCAGATGATTTCATGTATCATCCGATTGACCCTGACCACATGTGATACTAAATCACCATCATGCCACCGATAATCAACTAACTCTGTCATCAGCCTTTTAAGTCTAGCTCTTCCTTCGTCCGTTCTCGGGAATGCAGGTATCTGTACATAACGCATGATAGTTCCTGCAACAAATGCTGAACAAAAAAATGGATCACTTATAATCCATAATGAACATAAGGGAAAATACATAATTTTCCATGATTTATACAACAAATGCAGAATAAAAATTGGATTACTTATAACCCACATAGACATAATAGAAAAAGAAACGGGTTTTTTTTTTTTTTTTTGGGTCAACGGTCAACGCCAGTCAACGTAGGTCAATGGGTCGGGTCGGGTCAGTCGGACCAATGAGGCCGGTCGGACGTGCCCTGCGCGTGTGTGGGCAATCGCCGGCCGACGTCACGGTGACATCAGCTGGCACGTGCCCTGCACGCGCAGGCGGATGCCGCGCGCGCATGCGGTTACCACGTGCGTGCGTTGCACGCCCCTGCGGTTTCAACCACTCGCGCGTGCGTCGCACGTGCCCGGGCACGCGCCGATAGGGCCGAACTCTTCGGCCGCGCGTGATGGCTCATCTGGCGGCGTCCGGTGGCGAGCGACCACTCAAAATTCTCATATTGCCGAGCACTTCGACCCTAAGCAATGAAAATCACAATTTGATCTACGGATAAACCAAAAAACAGGGGAAACAGTACGGCATTGAGGCTTATCTTTCTCTAAAAACGATTAACAACGATGTTTAACCAAAAAACAATCAATCAACGTAAGCAAAAAGAACAGGAAACATGATTAAGAGGCTCTGATACCAATGTTGGTTTTGATTTGGGAAACGGATTCCCAAAAACGGTGATTCGACACAAAATCAATCACGAACGTAGCGGAAGCAAAGCCCAAGAAATTTATGAATCACCGATCCTAAGGCATGTCACATAAACGAACATACCTTGTTTCCACAGACTAAACCCCGGTGTTGCGAATCAAAGAGGGATAAACCACGCCGTTCTTCAGAGGATAAATTGTTCTTCGGGAGAGAGCGGTCTAAAAAGGACGTAAGTTCTTCTGAGAGAGAGGACGTGCGTCAAAGAGCGAACTTCAGTTAGAGAGCCGGAGAGCGTAATCTCTCTTCTTCCTTTTTGGATACGTAACCCTTCAATCACTGATTAACCGCCGCTCTTAATTTTTCCTTTATCTTTAATAATTTCCTCCATGGGCCCTCAACTCATGGGCCGGGCCTTTTGGACCCAACATGGGCGGCCGGGCCAACTCAGGCCCATCAAAAGGAAAAATCCATCAATTTATTTGGATTATAAATAGAGTGATTGAAACCATAAACTTGGTGGAGTTGAGCCACATAAGCTTTCATCTACATTCCTTGCAAACATTTTGTATCCCTAATGTTACAAAGTTTATTGTAACTGTAGTGCAAGTGCTATTCAAAGCCAACACTAGGGGCTTAGTTTATATATGACTTTTAATGCATACTTTCCAATTGAATGCCTATTTGGGACAGCTTCCTACTGCAATTGGAAAAGTGGTTTTGTAATTTTTGTTGGGTGATTGATAAACTCCCCACGAGTGAAGCACCCTCAAACCGCAACAACTTGTTGCAGCTTTTAGGAAATTGCCTCACCTAGTTTTGAAGTGCTGCAACCATATATTGCCAAGCACACAAGTTACATGTGGCACCCCTTGACGGCCCCTAATCCATTAGGGTCGCCACAGATTTCTTGTCACTCATCCTACTATATACCAATAAGGTAACTTTTAATTTAAGTGAAACCATAGTTCATAAGGGTTGATCAGTAGAATACTTTTCTATTTTTTTTTTGTAAAGGTCCCATTGCAGTTCATTAGCGGAAGCATAAATAAGTCTCACCATCTCTCTCTCCAATAACAATAATGCAATGCACACTAACTACGCATCAAAATAAAAGATAAAGCCGATTCACTTTTATTTATATTTTCATGATGGACATTTCAAGTCGATACAACAAACAGGCTAATATTTTTAACTATACCTGGCTATACCCAAAAGAGAACTCGACCCTATATAAAACATGTACATCCCTCCATCGACAAGTGTCGGCCATCCCCAAAAAGAAAATGTCAGCTCCCACCAATCCTACGTGCCATCACACCCAACTTGGTGCATCGGGCAACGACAGCAGTAACATCCCTAGCATCACCCCCATTGTGTCGAACGTGAACGGACAAAAACTCTTGGATGATAGGGCCATCAGTTGAACCCACGTCGTACATCACCAATACTCGAACTCGGACATACTCCAGACCATGTATACTAATATAGGAATACTTGGTGCACTCCACCTCGTCGTCCGTAGGTATGCCATAGAAGGTACCATGCACAACTGGTGAAAGAGGCATCTTTCTAATCTGAAATGTTAATCCCCAAAAGGGGTGACTACAATCACTCAGCAGTAAAGATCCGCCACACTACACAGTGCATCAAACAAAACAATCAAGGTATCATGAATGACACACATATCATTCATGCATTCAAACATACCTTACCTTGCAGCCATGCATATATCATCATGCAACGTGCATATACCACCATGCGCTTATCATCAAGCAGTCATACATATATCACCATGCCATATGTACACATTCATGCGCATAACATAGTCTCAATTTTTATCTTTCCAGGGACTAGTGTTTGCATCCCTCAATTTATCGCTTGCATCCAACCTAGCATCACGAGGAACCTTCGGCACACACCTCCGAGCATCCGGCGCACACACTCTGGGCACCTCGTATCCCAACTAGAATCATGAGGTATCCCCCTCGGCACACACCTCCGAGGCTTCCAGCACACACACCTCCGGGCATCTTGAAACTCCCGAGGGCATCCGGCACACACACTCCGGGCATCCGGCACACACACTCCGAGCATCCCGAAACTCCCGAGGCATTGTCGGCTGACACCTCCAACGGTCTTGTTATTATCTCGAGTCATATTCACACATGTATCTCAATTTCAACATGGCATTTGATGCATCAATATCAAGAGTCTCAACCAGCTTTTAATGCCATATAACATACCATATGTCATCACATATACAGCAAAATCAACCGCTCAAATCATTGCATCACATGGAAAAATTCATTTATTTTTGAAAACACATCAATTTTTAGATAAAACAGAAAGGAGTGGAAAATTAGTGAATGGTATAAGTAAATTCTGAAAACTTGACACATTATAGACAAGACCTAAAGGCAGATATCTCATGAAAAATACCATACCAAAAGAATCTCGCACAAAACAGTATGGTCCATGCATCACAGTCTTCAAAATATTAACATTTCAGCTTGCACAGTTTCGGAAGTAATTTAAATTAAATATCCAAATGAACTCCGAAAATTCTGAAATTTTGATATGTTATAGACAAGTCCTAAGGATAAATATCTCATGAAGAAATAGAACCCCAAATCGTTCTAGATTAACAGATATAGATGATTAATTCTCCCTGTTCTAGGTATCATTTTTTTCCAGATTATCTTCTTTCAAAGGAAACTCGTTTCACCAATATACATATGTCCGTTTCTTCTAAATTTTCAGTATGTTATACCTCAAAATATTACCTACAACTTTCATTAAAGACACATGATCAAATTTTAGCCGTATGATTTTATAAAAATCATAGAATCATACTAGGTCGAGGTAGCATTTTCCCAGATCCAGTTTCTTGAAAGGACAACGATTTCACCGACCTATTTTTGTTCATTTCCTCTAATTTTTTTTGTACGTTTTACCTCAAGAAGTACACTACAACTTTTATTAAGAACTCAAAGTGAGATTTTCGCAAAAAAGCTACTTTACAGTCCACGAAATCACTAAAGGTCAGCACCACAAATTCCAGATCTAATCTCTCCAAAGGAAAATCGTTTCACCAGGAAATCCTTGTCCGTTTTGTCTCAAATTTTAGTATGTTATTCCTTAAGATGTTATGTACAACTTTCATGAAGAGATTAAAGCAAGATTGCAACTAAAAAGTTGCATGCATCTCACAGACTCGTGAAGGGTCGGACTGATTTTTCCAGAAAACAGCATGCTAGGCCAACGAATTTCTCCCCATAGCTTCGACCTTTCATCACATCTACCATAACCGAAATTCACCATCTTCTATACACACATCACAGTAAGCAAATGGTATGTTTTATGATTCTACTCGCCTCTAATCCAAGCACAAACAGCAACAAAGATAGCGGGCAAGGCGGCGAACGAATGGCGGCAAGCTAGGCAGACAATCGGCGAATGGCCCTCCTTTCTTCCTTTCCTTTCTCTCTTTCTCTCCTCTTTCTCTTGGACGACTCTCTCTCTTTCTCTCCCTTTCCTCGCCTAATCCGCCCCCCCCCCTCACTCTCTAATTTCTTCCCCCTCATGATTAACAATCATGGATCTTGCATGCCGATGCCACTTGGCAATTGCCATGCAAGATGGGCTTGAATCCAGCTAGGCTTGGGCCAGCTTGGTCAACGGCAGCTCCTCCTCCTCCTTTGGGCTTCGCGAGCCAAGCCCATATGGCCGAATGGTGGGTGATCATGGGCTGGTCTTGGCCTAAGAGTTTTGGCCCACTCTTCTCTAATTTAATCATCACCTAACCTCTCATCATATAAATATTTAATTTCCCTTATTCACTTGACCATAAAACTTGAAATCATAAATCAATAAATTCCAGCTTATAAAACATAGGGCCAATAATAGAATTTTATTTCCTATCAAATAATTATCCACTAAAAGCTTAGCCATAAATCTTATTGCAAATCATGGATCAAATGGCTACAATACAACTTGATAGTACTTACATCACCTATTCATAGGCCTTAATGTATCTGGAGGTTGCCATGAATTTTTGGGATGCCACATTACACCACTTCATAAAAGAACCATAACATTGCTATGACTATAACAAATAGATGGCATGGTGTTGTTTTGTGTAAATAATTTTGGGGGGTCATCCTCCCCTCAACTAAGTATGTAATAGGAGTTGCAGCTGCAGCAATCATGACATCCACTGAGCCTTTTTCCTTATGTTGTGTTGGCCTTTACTTTAATTCTGGAAACAGAATTATGCAATAGCATCTTGAAATATGGAAAAAAATTGTTGCATTTGAAGATATTTCTTAGAATATAAAAGCAGTCATTTTTTTTACAACATCCTTTATCATATCCATTCAACAAGAATATTATTCTCTATAAGCATCTAGTATAGGGAAATCTGTTTGTTAATGAATTTATTGGTATAATAGCCATGTTATATGATAGCACGGGGAATATGGGTTTCAACTTTCGACTGGATTAATGATGGCAACTGTGATTTCTTATTTCCGCTTGTTTGATAATATGTGATGCTGATTGATTGCGTTCTCTTAAGTTACGTTCAAGTGAAATTGGCTTATGGTTGCTGATGGTTGCTGCTACTTTAGCAAATCATGAAATACATGATAATAAATGCTAAAGTTTACATGCTTGTACTTAAATATTTATGTGAACTTGATGAATTTAGGTAACATGTCAACTGAAGTGGAGTAATGTTACGAAATGAGTCCCATAATGGAATCGCCTAGCCATGGATGTGAAGAACACTTAAAAGAGTTGACCAATGTATCTACTAGTCATCCTCCTTTTTGTAAGAAGTGAAAAATGGATAAATCTATTGTGTGGGATAATTTTTCGAGAATTATAGATGAGAAGACCAAAAAAAAAAAAACATGTATGGTAAAATGCATTCATTGTGGGAAGGAGTATGCATATGCTGTTAATAGTGGTATTTCAACAATGTTGAAGCACTTGAAAATGTGCAACAAGTATCCTCATAATATAGATAAGAAGCAAAAGTTGTTTATACCACGTGGTGTAAATGTGCCTAGCAAGGCGGGGGGATACCGGAACTGATGCCACTAGTGGTAATGTCTTAGCAACATGGAAATTTGATCAAGATCAGTGTAGGCACATGCTTGCTCGGATGATCATCCTCGATGAACAATCATATTCTATAGTTGAGCGTGTTGGGTTTCGTGATTTTATCACTTGAGTTATAACCTCTCTTCACACATTTATCTCGATTTATAATGGCTAGAGATTGCATGAAATTGTATATGAGTGAAAGAAGTTGTTTGAAAAATTACTTTGGTAAGCTAGGTCAAGGATTGCATTGACAACTGATACATGGACTTCCATTCAAAATCTAAACTATTTATGTCTTACTGCACATTTAATTGATGAAGATTGGAAATTGCATAAAAAAATCATCAATTTTGTGGTAATACATAATCACAAAGGCAGGAAGATTGGGAAAGTAGTGGAAAAATGCATCTATGACTGGGGAATAGAAAAAAATGTTTCTACAATCACAGTGGATAATGCTAGTGCAAATGATGTTGCCATTGATTATTTAAAAGACAAATTTTCGAGAAATGGGTCATTGGTTTTAGCTGGTGAAGCTTTACACATGAGGTGCACTACGCATATATTAAAACTTGATTGTCAAAGATGGCTTGTCTGAGGTACATGATTCTATTGCTCGTATTTGAAATGTTGTTAGATATGTGAGAATTTCTCTCATGAGAGCTAAAGCTTTCCAATCTTGCATTGCGGTTGAAAGGATTACTTATAAGGATTCGGTTTGTCTAGATGTTGCCACAAGATGAAACTCCACTTATTTCATGTTAAACACGGCCATAAAGTTTAGAAAAGCTTTTTTTTTGAAAGGATGGCGGAAGATTTGTCTTTCGAAATTGAGCTTAATTATGATTCTCCTAAAAATGAAGATTGGGAAAATGCCATTATTCTTTCCAAATTCCTGAAACAGTTTTATGATACCATCACTCAAATGTCAGGGATTTATATATTACTTTGAATGATTATTTTGAGGGGATGGCTTTTTAGTACAAATATTTGAAAGATGCGAGTAATGCTTTGGATCCTAAGCCTAGAACTATGGGTACAACAATGAAGGAGAAGTTTGATAAATATTATAGAAATTTGGATAAAGTAAATATGATGGTTTTAATGGCAGTGGTGTTAGATCCTACAAAAAAGTTGCATTATGTGAAGTATTGTTATGAGCAAATTTATGATGATGAAGCAAAAATTCATAATAATGTGAAGTACATGTTGGAGCGTTTGTATGCATTTTATGAACAATCTTTTCTTAGTCATGGTAACCAATATTTGGGGGGTCAAACTATGATTACTGAAAGTAGCAATGCTTCCAATACTGATGGAAATGATGGAAACGACGAGATTAACGTCAAAGCTTGGCGAAAAAACTTTTTTCCATAAAAATAAAAGAGGGTGTGATGACAACAAATCAGAGCTTGAACAGTATCTTGAAGAAGATTCTGAAGATATTCCTGATCTTGATATTTTGATGTGGTGGAAAAGTATTGGTTCGAAGTATAAAATTCTATCTTTGATGGCTCGGGATGTTTTATCTATTCCCGTGCCTACCGTTGCTTCAAAGTCAGCTTTTAGTACTTTAGGCCGTGTGCTTGATGGTTTTAGAAGCTCCTTGACTCCTAAAATGGTGGAAGCTTTAATTTGTACTTAAGACTGGTTGAGAGCTGCTCGTGTGCCTATTAATGTTGAAGAGTGCATTGAGAATGCCGAAAAGTTTGAATTGGGTAAGATTAAATCATGCATATTTCTTTTTGTAATTGTTAATTCTTTTTACATGTAATGAATGAATTATTTTTTTTTTTGTAGATATGGATTGTCTTACTAAGGAGATTACCATCAATAAATAGAGTTTGTATGTTGAAGTTGAATGACCATAAATGGTGAAATGTTCCATCGGCACTAATAGTGATTTCAATTTAATAATTTTGTTAGGTATTTATTATGTGTGTTGTTTGTTTTGTTTTCAAGTATTCAGAAGCTAAAGCGATCATCTAACAATTGACAAAATGTGAAGTTGTATATTCATGGTTCATATTAAGCATTTTGAACTTCTTATGGTTTAATTGTTCAGTTGCACTTTGCTTTTGAGTTTGTGTCAAATGGAAGAAGTTTTCGAAGAGTAGTATTGCCGTTGTTATGATGATGTGCTAATCAAGTGGTGTGAAGCTTAATTATTGGTTGATCAAACTTTGCTTGATTGAATGTATGAATCGTTTTTGCGTATAGTGTTACAAGTATTATTAATAGATGATTGCAAGAGAAGATGCCTAGAAAACATTTTTTGGCCTAGAAATTTTTTCTCTTAAACTTCCATCTCATCCCATTTCCCGAAGGGAAAGATGATTCAAAGACAAATCAAAAACAAGAAAATTATAGTATGCTTTAGTGATGGAAACACTTTATCTCTATTAGCAATCTCGATCATTTATATAGTTTGTTGTTTTTAACTAGTTTGAAATTTTTATGATCACCTTATCTTAAATTTATGTTGAATATGTACTTATATTTATAGTTTGTTCTGATATGTAATTTGAATTAATGAGTTTTACTTTTTAAGGAATAAAAAATGAAATAAAAAAATTATTGGCTGGTCCTGGGTTGACCCTAGGATTGGACCGAGCCCATAGGGTCGGTCTAGTCCTCGGTCCCAAAAATTGGGGACCGACACTGTACAGGTTGGTCCTAGGGTTAAGCGTCGAACCAGCCCAACCCGGACCATGATCACCCTTAGTGTCCCAAGCACTTTTGCTCATCTTTTAAGGCAAAGAGAAGAAGTTATTTTCGACACGAACACTTTCGCAAAAGTTGCCGAGCAAAGGGAGATGATTGTGTGGCTCTTTAGTAGTACCATGTGAAAACTAATTTTTTAATGTGAACACGTTGACTCCAATGTAAAATATTGAGTTTTTTGGTTAATTGGGTCGAGAAAAGCTAAAGGTCGCTTGTCTTGATTTGATTGGTCATGCGGTCTAATTGCAAAGAGAAAGTAACAAAATATCCTCAAAAGTCTAAAGTGAGGTAGTCTTGCTCTAAGGAGACGAGGTTACCAAACAATATCTGATTTTGATTTTTTGTTCCCAGAATCAATTTGGGACGAGAATCGCATTGGGTAAAATTTTTATTCCCGGGACCAAATTTGTTCCCAAGAACAGATTGGGAAGAGAATCAAGAATAAAAAAAAAAGTTGATTCTTGTTCCGGAAACAAAATTGAGAATCAAAACTCTTCTTCTTCTCTTTTTTTCTTCTTTATCGACCGCTATCCCGTGATCGCGCCCGTCGCCGTCCACTACTGGTGGCCGGCAACTGGTCTGACGAGCTCGCCAGAGGCTCGCCCAACCCCGGCAAGGCTCGACTGATGAGGGTCGGCCTTGCTGAGGGTTGGCAACGCTCTGGTGAGGTCACCGACCCTCGTCCGACGACCAACCTGAAGAAGAAGAATAGGAGAAAAAAGAAAAAAAAAAAAAAAGGAAAAAGGAAAAAATATAAATTATTTAAAAACTAAAAGATATTGATTTGGAACATAATCAACTAACACAAGACCAAACACAATTCTATTATAGAATTAGAAATTTTGGACGATTACCAAACGCATTCTTTTATTTAGAATCAGTTCCGGAAACAGAATAAAAAATAATCATTTCTTATCAGAATCTATTCCTAAGAACAGTACCAAATACGCCCTAACTTTCTACACCTTTTACACAAACATTATATATATATATACATACATACATATAAAATTAGATTTGGACCATTGAAAATAACAAGATTTATGTAAGTTTTTATATGAGCCTTGCTAAATTTAACATTCTAAGTGCATTTGATAATATTTTTATTCTTGAAAATAATTTTTGTGTATAAATAATTTTTTAATTTTTAATTTTTATTTTCAAAAACAAAGAAATACATTTTTATTTTTTTGTTTCAAATTTATTTACTGATCACTTTTCTATTTCGTATAATAGAAAAATTAGTTGATTTTGTCAAACAAAATTTTATTATTTTTTTGTTTTGACAAAAAAAAAAAGAGCAGAAAAATATGAAAACAGGATGGGTACACTTAGATAATCACTAGACGAATGAGTACGGAATGACTGACATGTCACATGGACATTGGTCAAAGGAACAGGCAAAGCTCACGCGGTTCTCGTACGACATGAGTTGGCCTCCACATGTTGGGTGGTGCCGGACTAGAGCACGAGGGCCCATTAAAAAGGAGCCATGAAAAAACAAATGGAAAAATCATTACTATTTTATCTTTTTTTATTAACATGAATTACAGTTGAATGTAGTTTAGACTCATTAAATTTCTATGTAGTTAAAACTTTTTACTTTAAATTCATAACAGCCCATTCTTTAAATTTTAGCTAACTCATATACAATCTAACTCACTAAATATGAGTTAATTTGTAGATTATTTTTTTAACCCATTTTAACACCAGCAAAAGAATTCTATTTCCATCGCAGAGAAAGCAAAAAGTTGCTTATCCACTTTGATTCGCACGGCTAGGTGATCCAATAACAAGGAGATCTGACAAAAGGTGAGGGTTAAAGAATTAAATTGCCTCATCAAAGACATCCACGGCAAAGATTTTGTGTATCCCAAGCACATCCGGCTCATTTTTCCAAAGGCAAGAGAAGAAGTAATTTCCAACATGAATACTTTTGCAAAAGTGGCAGAGTAAAGTGGACGATTGCGTGGCTCTTTAAGGAGCAGCATCGTGTGAAACTAATTTTTCAGTGTGAACGCATTGACTCCAACATAAAGTATCAATTCTTTCAATTAATGGGGTCAGGGAAAGTTAAAGATCGCCCGCCTTCATTTTGATTTGACTGATCAGGCGGTCCCAATACAAAGAGAAAGTGACAAAATATCCTCAAAAGTCTAAGGTGAGGCAGTCTTGCCCGAAGGTGACAATTTGCTTTCTACGCCTTTTACCCATATGTGATATATATAATTAGATTTGGACCGTTGAAAATGACAAGATTTATGTAAGTTTTATATGAGTCTTGTTAAATCTAATGATTTGAATTCAAATGAAGATGAGTGTATGTCGGATTCATCGAGTGCATTCGTAATGCTTCTATTCTTGAGAATAATTTTTATTTAGAAATAATTTTTTTATTTTTGTTTTTGAAAATAAAGAAATAGATTTATTTTACTTTTTGTAAATGTTTCAAATTTATTTATTGACCAATTTCCTATTCTTATGAATAGAAAAGTTAATTGATATTATCAAATGAATTTTTGTTTTTTTATATTTGAAAAATAAAAGAATATTAAAATGAAAAAAATGATATATCATGAATGATCGCTAGAAAAATGAGTAGTGAATGACGTGTCACATGGACATTGGTCAAAGGAACAGGCAGAGGAGAGAAAAAGCCAATGCAGTTGTCGTACCACGTGAGTTAGACTTCACACGATGGCATGTACCACACTCGAGCATGAGGCCCACTAAGAAGGAGCCATGTAAAAGCAAATGCAAAAATCATTATAACTTTCTTTTTTTTTTTTGTCAGTCTTACTCTATTCTTACTCTACACTCGCCGCAGACTTGCGCCCGCTCTTGCAGGCGTGAGCCGCAACCCACTCGAAACTTACGCGTTCCTACCCCCATCCCGAGAAGGTGGGGATTTGAACCTCACCTCCCCCTTCCATGTTGGAAGGGTGGCCACTAGGGCGAACCCCCATTAGTTTTTTGATTAACATGAATTACATGTGAATGTAGTTTAGACTCATTAAATTTGTATGTAATTAATTTTTTTTCACTTTAAATTCATAACAACCCATTCTTTAAATTTTTGCTAACATATACACAATCCAACTCGCTAAATTTGAGTTAAATTGTAGATTATTTTACCCATTTTAACGCCAACAAAAGACTCCCATTTCCACGGGTGGGAAAGCAAAAGGTTGCTCATCCCCCTTTGATTTGCACGGCTAGGTGTTAAAAGAAGCAAATTGCCTCATCAAAGACATCCGCGGTAAGATTATGTATCCTAAGCCAAGCACATCCGGCTCATTTTTCAAGGCAAGAGAAGAAGCAATTTCCCACGTGAATACTTTTGCAAAAGTTGCCAAGTGGACGATTGCGTGGCTTTTTAAGCAACGGTAAATTTTCTAGTGTGAACATGTTGACTCCTGCCCAAAATATCAATTCTTTTGGCTAATGAGGTCAGGAAAAGCCAAAGGTCTTCATTTTGATTTGACTAGTCACACGGTCCAATTATAAAGAGAAAATAACAAAGTATCCTTAAAAGTTTACAGGAAGGTAACCTTGCCTTAAGGTGACGATTAGCTTTCTACGCTTTTTACAAACATGATATATGTGTGTTAGAGATTGAAAATGAGTTATAAAGTAGATTTTTGATTAGTTTTAATGCCTATAGCGAAGAGAGACTTTCGTTTCAATGGACAAGGAAAGTGAAAAGTTACCCATCTTCACTTTGATTTTTGCAGCCACATGGTCCAATTACAAGGTGAACTCACAAAAGGTGAAGGCTAGTTATCTAAATTGCTAGATGGTTTGGTTCGTTTTGGATAACTAATAAGTAAGAGTTGAATCGAATTGAATTGCGACTCGATCCGAAAACTCCATTCAGATAGTTTGATATTTCAGTCTTTTTTTTTTTTTCATGCTTTACTTATTAGAACCAAACTGAATAAAGTGAAAAAGAAGAGAGTATTTAAGTTTTTTTTTTGGTTGAAGAAGAGAGTATTTAAGTTGATCGTTTAATTTTTATTGAGAATTTTAATTGGATTTTTAATTAATCGAATCAAAATAATCCCAAAAAGTGACTTTTTTTTATCATTAGAACTTAACCAAATAAAAAATATACCGAATTTCGATCCGTTTCGGTTCCGTACAAATTACCACACAAAAGACGTGCAATCCACGGCAAGACTGCGTGGATCCCAATCAGGTCTGGCTGAGGCGAGAGAAGATGCAATTTCCAATTTGAACACCTTGCGGAAGTTGCCAAGCAAAAGTGATGGCGATGATTGTGTGGCTCTTGTGGAGAAGCAACGAAAATATCTTTAAAGTCTACGGCCTGGTAGTCTTGCCAATTTCGAGGAAGGAAAGGTTTGTTTCGGAGGTCTTGGTCAAAAAGGTGAGGGAGAAAAAGCAGTACAATTGCCGCGTGAAAGAAGCGCAATCCTCTCCACAAGATTGCGCGTCTCCTTCGGGGCAAGAGTGAGAAGTAGAGCTTTATTTAAAGTCCCGAGTGCTCGTGACCCAGCAGCAGAAACACCAATCACTATAAGTCACTTGAGACACTCGTCTTTCGCTCTGAGATATCTGGCTTTGATAGCTCAAGATTGAGGCGTGAAGGTGATCTCAGAATTGTGCTGCTTTTGAGACTCGGAGACGACTTGATGTGCTTTAAGGTAACTCCTTTTTAGACATTAAAGCCCATCCGAGTAATTCTGTCTCTGCATTACTTTTCCAGATGAGCCGGATAGTCTATTACATTTTGATAGAAGAAAATAAAAACATTTGATTATTACTCATTGCATGACATCTAACATCCTTAAAAGCATGCACAATATAACATGTGAAATTCCATCGACTTTTCAAAATCAAGGTCGTCACATTTATTGCAAATTTTTCTTACTATGTTCCCTTATTCAAACTGATCAGTATGAGCGGTTCGACTCGTTAAACCTGGTGGAATTTGATAGCTCTCTCTCTCTCTCATATTTCTCACTTTCGGTATCTTTTACATCTGGCCTCTCTCTTGCAGAACAATTCAAGGCTATCATCTACAGTCCGCACTCGCATTCTTTGTTCATTTCGCTCTTGAAAGTTCTCGCTGAGGCTTGTTTAGGTCTTCTCTCCGATCTCGCACCTCTTTTCGTATCTCAGCTCGCGCAGAAGGTAATCATTTTTTTTTTTTTTCATCTCTTATTACGTGTCATTTCTGTTGATTTGTTGCGGCTGAACTAGTGTGTTTTGGGCTCTTTTGTCTAACGTGGGTGGCTGCTGATGTGGTGTGTCACCAGCTCATAATTGACTTACGTAGAAAAGAGAAGCCTTTGCTTTCGACTGTAGATGTGACTAATCATGTGGCCTCTCTGTCTCATTGTTCGTTTGCATCGTAATTCAGCGTCGATCCTTTGCTAAGATAGAAAGAGTTGGAATGCGAGCGCGCTAAATTCTATTGCGCGCAAAATTGCCACTATTCACCTCAAGCCAAGGACCGTCTTTTCATGGATCGTGAGGTTTCTTTGTCTCTGATGGTGTAAGATCAATTAAATAAAAAATGAAATAGAAAAAAAAAGTAATAGGCCGGTTCACGGCAAGTTCCAAGATCAAGGGGGTTCAATTTTCAATTCCGAAAATTGAGAACATGCTCTGATAGGTGGGTTTCAGGGTTTTGGTCCAGAATCTACACACTCTGTAGCCAATCACCCATAAAAGCAAGTACTCTCTTAATCAGATTTTATTCACAATTTTGCCTTAGACAATTATAGGACATTCTAGACAAATAATATGTTGTCTTCCTCGAATTATTGGACAATATAATCCTAAAAAGTATATTGCCTTTCACCTCTAACTCATTTTCTTCCTTCAAAGTTTTGAAAATTGACGAAGTTAGTTACCCCAGAAAAGGGTAAAAAATAGGTTGAATTGAGTAATGAAAAAGTATAGTTCACATGCATAAACGACAATAGCTATTATGTGAAGGTTAGAGCATTTTTAACTCTATTGCCACTTTCTAACAAAAAAATCTCCGTTGCTACTTTTTACCTGCTCTCAAATCAGTGATAGCTTCAGTCATCATCACAATACAAGACATACCAAAATCCATAGTATGATGCTTCTTAAGATCTTTTATTTTAGAGAAAAATAAAGTAATTGATCTTTAACGTATACACATGAAAACATTTAAATAAATTGAACTATACATGTTTATTAGGACACTCACTTAGCTTTATATCACTCATATTTTTCACCTTTTTGCTACAAACTATAAGTTCATTCCTTAAAATGTAATTCAAAATTTAATCTGACTTATCACGAACTTAGCTATAATCCTATTCTACGTCCATTTAATTGGATTAAAAAAACTTTACAATGATATTCTCAAGGTGGGCCCTCGAGGAAAAAGGGGGCACGCACTGAAGGCCATTCTTTTCAAACCTTGGTCCTCTCTGAATTTTCCTCAGCAGTTTCCCTTTATTTTCTTCTCTTCTGCTCCTCCTTCGATCAAATCATGACCTAATTTCAAGTTGTTCAGACTAGGGCAAAGTCAGAGCAAGGCAAACAAAGGGACGCACCGTTTCGCTTCGGTCGTTCCTTTGCTATGCTCGTTGCACTGATTCTTTTCTCTATGCTTGTATTCTATCATCTCAAGAGGAAGAATGTGAGTGCAGAAAAAGAGAGCACTAAGGAGCATTCGCTTCTTCTTTGGTGTCATCTAACAAATGATAGTTCTATTCTACAAATAAAATATCAATCAATTATTTAAATTTCAAAGTTTGAAGAAAATAACTCAGTGATGTCTTATCAGGTTAAAGTAGATTCGTTTTGCATGACATTGCTAATATAAGGTCAGCGGGAACAAAATAAGAAAATACAATGACATTTTGTTCATCTCTGTCTCATTTCCAAATTCATTTAGAATATGACAATTTGAAATTAAAATGTAAGATCACATTCCTAATCACTAACTAGGCCCTTTCTTCATATCTTCCACACATTTCCAATTTCGTTTGGACTCATTTATCAGCTTTTAAATGATTTATCAAATTATGATTTTTAATAATCAAACAAAAACAGAACCTTTGCTTGTTTATTTTAATGAATGCAACTTGCTTGTACATAGATTCTAGCTTTTTATAGCCCAAGTAAGAATTTAACATCGTGGGCGGACCAAGCCAACATCTTTTGACTTGACTAGAGGGTGAGATACAAAAGAAGATAAGGCAAGGACTAAAAGCATCTACAACTGCTTCTGTTCAATCAATTACAAATTTAATTAAAGATTTCGTGTTAATCTGTTCTTGCTTGGTAAAAATATTTTGGTGGGGTCAAGACTTATGGATGAATATGTATTTTTTTTTTTTAAATAATTGTGTTTAAGCATAATTTCCGAGAGTTGGCTGGGGCAGGGCACCCATAGCCCCTAATTGAATCCACCCATATTGTCAGACATTTTGGATGTGGCAGGAGAAGAACTAAACAAGGAGAAAACTCAGGAGGGCATTGGGAATATATACTGCTGAGAGAGTTGATAACTTAATCAGTGGAGGTTAGGGAAATGAAGAAAATAAGAAAATAAGAAAAAAAAACATTAGTAATGAGGGCGAGGATATGGACATAGATGACCCATTTAGCAAGAATGGTTCTGCAAGGCCTACCATTGCTAGGGAGAGCTCACTCTCATTTTTTTTTTTTTTTTTGGTTGGGTCAAAAGCTAACTCTCATTGACATTGCACGAACGAAAATGCTTTAGAGAGAAAGAGTTGGCCTATTTTGGCTCTTCACTTTTCTAATTTTTAAATGACAATTTCTTATTTAATGATTCACAAATTTGATTGCTATTTCCTTTAAATTGTTTCCTTTTCAATTGATTACAAAGATTTGATATTAGATTTTATGAATATCAATAATCAGCACTTTGATGAAATAAGAGATCAACTTATATGCATGTGCTTTCAAATAGATGCTTACATTAAACCACGATCAAAGGTATGATTGGGGCAAATATGAAAATTTCCTAGAGGACCCGGTGCATATGACCTTAATAAATCTGAACCTTTGTTATTATTGAGTCTCATGTGAAAACCACATAATATAAGAGTTGAGATTCATTAGAGGCATATGCATTTGAGAATGGCTAATGAAATATCGGCATCAACATGTTAGCTTTAGTTAATTTTACATGTGGGCAACATGTTTAATTTGTAACCAACCAATAAGAGACATGATTAATGAAAATCTTGATTAGGAAAGTCCATGCATCAAGAGGATGAGGTCCATGGGAAAAAGAAGATGTGCATTACACTGCTCCAAAACAACAACTTGTAATATTGGATTAATCAATAGACACCCCCCTAAGAAAACTCAATCAGTAAATATTGTGTGCATTCGGAAATCAGGTGCTTTCTATCTAGCCTTTTCACTTGTTTATCTACATCTTTTAGTGGAGCAGGATGGCATCTTCTCTTCATTAAACATTTTAGTGTTAGTAATCGTTCATAATGCATGTGCTCTCCACCAAAGATTAGGAGCCTTGACTATAGAGCACGCATGTAGAGATGAAGATTAGCCATTCTCTTCTTGTCCATGAGTGGACACAACCCAATGATGTTGCCTTGACGAGACGGCGCGGTCCATTGGAAAGAAAAGATGCACGCCTAAGTCAATAACTTTTACTATTCAATTAGTCAACGGACTGACTTGATCATTAAACATTTGGGATTCGAAATCGTTCGAAATCATATGCTTTCCTCCCAAAAAAGCACGTGCTCGCCTTTTCATTTGCTTATCTACTTCTTCTTGTGCAGCAGGTTGGCGTCCTCTCTTCATTTTTGTCTATAAGATTTCTATGGGGAAAGGGCAAAGTCTGAGCAAAATAAAAAGAAAAAGAAACAGAACGCAAAAAAAAGGAGCAGTAAGAGAGAAAAAGAGAAGGATTGCTGAGGAAGAGATCACCGATGGAGCATTTGCTTCTTCGTCCTTACCTTCCATATCCACGGGAGGAGGTAGCGATCAATACGATGTGTTCTTGAGCTTTAGAGGCTCCGACACTCGCAACGAATTCACCGATCACCTCTACCGAGTTTGATCGGTGTAGGGACCGTACCGATTTCTGCGTTCAAGGACGATAACAGCCTTGAAATTGGCAAGGATTTTAATTCAGAGATTCTCAATGCTATCACGCGATCTAAGATTTCAATCCCCATCATCTCTGAAAATTATGCTTCGAGCAAATGGTGCCTCCGCGAACTAGTACACATCATGGATTGCCGAGAAGAGCATGTCGCACATAGTGTTGCCCATTTTTTACAAAGTGCTCCCATCGGATGTGCGGCATCTAAATGGAAATTTTGGGGAGGCCTTTTGTTTTGCGTAAGAAGCGTTTTGATAAGGAGGACATTCAAGAAGGTCAACGAGCCCTTACGAAGTGAGTTACTTGAATGGATGGGAATCTGAAAAATTTGCTAAAGGGTACTTACCTTCGCCTGCACTTTTTCTTTTTCTTTTTTTTATTCCCTAAGTATTGTTATTTAGCGAAACCAATGTCATATGGATGAATTGCTTCCACTACAAGCTTACAAAACATCCCAAAATGTCCCAATGAATAACCATAATGGCCCACGGACCACAAATACTTGTACTTCCTAAGATTTCCCTGAAAACTGCACTAACAACGTTTAAAACCTTAGGATCCCTTACTCAGTCTTCCAAAGCTTGGTAGCTGCCGGATAAATCAACCTCTTGCTTCACACAGATCATGTCTAGGTTCAAGACCTGTTGTTGCCAGTAACTTTCATTGATAGGCGATCTATAAGTTGATTAGAAGTCCTCCATTTAGGCCAAAGTGGGATACGCTGGCCTTAGAGGGAGAACATCTTCTTCTCCTGAACTTTTTGTAACCAAAATTATTGACCTCCTATCCTTCAACTAGCGGTGACCATAAGCCTCATAACAAACGCTTTACTTCTAAAGAATCTTAATTTGCTAGGTGCACCACCTTATCTTATTTCAATAAGATCTATCTATAAGAAGAAAAAGATGGGGAAAAATTAAATAACCACTACACCATCATCCTATATTGTCATTCGTAAAACCAAAACATTTTGCATGTTAATTAGTTGCATCCATCCTTCACATATACGTGGGTGTCTTTTGATGAGATTACGCAAAAGTATGAAGTTATGATGAGTTTTTTTGTTTAACAGGCAGGAAGGAAAATTAGTGGAAGAAGTTACCAAAACGATTCTAAGCAAGTTGAGACGTCATTTTCAGCTTGATGTTCCGAAGCACCTAGTTGGAGTTGACGATCATGTCAACAAAATTAGGAATTGGGTAGACGTTCCTACCAATCATGCTCGAATGATAGGAATATATGGCATGGGTGGGATCGGTAAAACAACTCTTGCCAAGGTCATCTATAACGAGCTATCGAATATCTTTGTGGATCATAGTTTCCTTCCAGATATACGGGAAACAGCTAACAACAATGGTATTCCTTATCTACAAAATCTATTAATTAAGGAAATACTGCAAATTGAAAATGCTGTTTGTAAAGTTGATGATGGAATTAATTTGATCAAATCTAGATTTAAAGGAAAAAGGTTCTCATTCTTTTGGATGATATTGATCACCAAAATCAGCTAGATGCTTTAGCTAGAGAACGTGAATGGTTTTTCCGAAAAGTATCATCATCGTTACAACTAGATACAAATCTATTACTTGATCGTCCGAGTTCGAGGTGGACTACAAGTATGAATTGAACGAATTAGATGAGGTGCATTCTTTGCTTTTATTTAGAAGACATGCATTTCGCATGGGCCATTGTCCAGAGGATTTTGAGGGTATCTCTAATGAAATCTTATCTACCATGGGTGGGCTTCCCCTGGCTATCAAGGTCATAGGTTCATACTTATATGGAAAAGTAAATAAAAAGGTATGGCAAGATATATTGGAGAAATTAAGAACCGAACCAAATAGAGATGTTCAAAAGACATTGAAGATAAGTTATGATGCATTGGAACCTACACAAAAGGAGATTTTTCTGGATATTGCTTGTTTTTAATCGGCAAAAATAGCAAATATGCCGTTTGCATGTGGGAGGACTGTAAGCTTTTTCCATATCTCGGAATTGAAGAGTTGAAGCTGAGGTGCTTAATAAAAATTGGAGATCGTGATGAGTTTAGGATGCATGACCAATTGAGAGATCTTGGAAGGAGCATCTTTTGCCAAGAACAACCGCCAGGGAGATGTTAGAGATGTTTGAAGCCATGGCTCGAAGATAAAGCCTTGAGAAGTAATATTGAAATGGAGGTAACATATGGCTCTCTCTCTCTCTCTCTCTCTCTCTCTCTCTCTCTCTCTCTCTCTCTCTCTCTCTCATAACTCCATAAATTTAATGTGATCCATTTTATTCTTTTATCTAGTATAGCGAGATACCCCTACTCTTTAGGAAAAAAATCTATTCATATACCCATTTATGTCCCTCTTAGATAAATTGTGATAATAATTGGATTATAAGTGTCCCAAAGATGAAAAAGTTAAATTATTTGATCCAAATTCATTGATATAAATTACATCTGTCAAAAACTTAATTTTGCAATCAATTTAAGATTCTTTAACTATGATTATACACTGAAAATCTTGTTCACTAAAAGCATGTAATTTTATATCTACTTGAAACTATTGATAATCTAAAAGATGACAATAATTTAATTAAGATGAAGCATATACATCATAGATCAGATAAATGAAGATGTTTTGAGTTTTTATTCAAAAGGGTAATGAATGACATAAGTTGATTATAATAACTAATAATTAACGAAATCAGTTGCGCTAAAAAAATTTCACACTTATCACAAGTGCTTGCTTTCTAGTACAGTCGAATGTATTGTGGTGCTCCTATGAATTAGGAAATCAATGCTTGATACACATTCATTTTTTTTTTTTCATTTTGATTTTGAAGATACCTCTTCTCCCACGAGGTATATCTATCTCTTTTCATTCTTCTTGTGTCTTAATAGCTATGATGGCAAAAATCACCTTAAGAATTTTATAGGAAAATCCTTACAATGTTTTTAAGGTCGGATCACGTTGATCTTGTTCATCTCATGGATTTAGGTGTGTGATAAAGAGTGGATTTTCTTATTTCCCTTTCTTTGCTTCTTTCATTTCTCGTTGTTTGTTCCTTCGCCTTTCTTAATAAACTTTTCTTTCCTCTCCAACTTGTTTTATATTATTTATATTTTTCGGTACAATGCCCTTTTGTGCCAAAAACCCTCAACAAACTCGACAATTTAGAGGAAATGTCATGCTTGTTATTATATCGATATCTTTTTCTTTACTAAATAACATTTTTCAGCATGCAGTCAATTTTGAAAGTAAGTTTAATTTTTACTTAGATTGTCAATGTTCATGTCGTTTCATTATTTTATATTTTCCATTTAGAGAAACGTAGTAGGTTCATGATTGATCGGTTGGGGGGAATTAACCTGTGCAATTAACCAAGAGATGTTGGGAAAGGAAAAGCTTTATTTTCTCGATTTAATTTGAATTAGTTCGCTCATATCATTATAAAGAGCACATTCTTTTGTTGATTCAATAACTATTCTTAAGAGAAATAACATTGACCGTGAGTTATTCACTAGTTAATATATAAAGTATGGATAATGACAAATGAGCCAAACCATAAAATTAAGCCCAACCTAAAAAAGAGAAAAAAGAATTCTATCTTTGGTTTGATAGTGTTCGTGGAAGTTCATATTTCACAAAACAAATTTGTCTTTTGGTAGTTCAATTTATTCATAATATTTCCAAGAAACTAACAAAAAAAAAAAAAATGCACTTTCAAGTTATGTTGATCAGTCAATAATTTTTTTTTTTTAATGTTTACTTATATCTCCTGCTCTATTGTCTCTTTGCACTCGGCCTATAAATAGCATTCTGAAAAAACCAAAAATAAAAATAAAAATAAAACGCGGTACTACTTTCAATTTGGAGCAGATACCATTGTCACAAAAGTTCATGTAAAAGAAGAAAGGCATCACAAAAGTTCATGTGAAAGAAGAAAGGTGTTGAGTGTTGCGAAATATGGATCAACTAGTCGTGAGCCCATACCATGCATATGCACAAAACTAACATGAATGAATTTATCATGAAGATATAATTATAGTATCCTTATCTCTATTGGAAAAGCACATATAGATGGACAAATCATGTTCTTTGGAAAGACAGTTATAATTTATAAGTTGACAGTTCTTAATCTTTCATTATAGTAATTCAACCGAAAAAAAAAATCTCATTATAGTAAAAATTCAGGCAGGAAACCACATTTGAAAGACATTCCTTTTTTCCCCCAATAACAATGGACATACTTCTATCGGATGGATTGCACAAGAAAAAGTTAAATGCGTTAAAAATTGAATTATAATGAATTTAAAAAGATATTAAATGAAATTGCATGAAACAGAAGTGCAATCAAAGGAAAATTATGAGGAAAGTAAAAAATGAACTTTGTTGTGCCGTGCTGTACGATCTTACCTCCGATACCCCTTTTATACCAATGCCTCGTGTTCGACCATTCTGTTTCTAGGCCATTCACGTGTAACTTCCACATGCATCATATGTCACATGCATCAATTGTCTCCTGCGTTACTTGCCACATACATCCTATGACACCTAGTCCTATACTATGCTTTTCAAGGTAGAGATTTCTCTATGATTCTCTCAACCTAAATTTTCTCAAAATCAAGTTCATTATAAATTGTATTATTTAAATGAATACATGGGCTATTTTCATCATTTAGCTCTTAAAAGGGGAAACCACCATCATTAATCGCAATTGCCCACTGTCTAAACATAGTTAAATATATATATACACACACATGTTTTGCTTCTCTTTTAAGAGGGAATTGCTCATCATTTGAAACATCAATTGCTGTCACCTGCTCAATCCAATATAAATGGTGTGCATAGCGTGGGTCATGTCTAGTCTATATCTAATATAACATGATACTATAATTATAGAAATGAGATTGGTGTCACTTTAGGTCCCTTCCAATTTTACTATTATTTAAGGATTCTCCTACTAATAAAAAGTACGGTAGAGGAGTGAAGTCTCACTTTGGTAGAGTACTCCTTCTCTAACCAACACATCCCCCACCCTTAACGGTTATATAATATTCTCATCATCAACGTGTTGTACCATTCCCAGTTTTTATCACCATTCTCTTCTTATTTTTAGTAGTTTAAGTTACAAAGTTAACATAAAATAAGCATAATGTTAACATAACATGTGCGTAGCATGTGTATAGGGTATTGTGGACATTAAGCAAAGTCCATTTACAAAAATAATACCATTTCTAGGTTGAACTTTGCTTTTTACGTGTTACAAATGCATTTTTCTTGAGCTTGGTCGAGTGAGGGGCACTGTTGGCTTGAAATTACTCTGCTCTAGAAGTGCATGTTAACAGATGAGTACAAATTTCTAATTCACCTCTTGAGAAGCATGTCAATGCCAAAAAGGAACATCAATAATTTACATCAACATACCTCTAGAAAACCTATCTGACAAAAGTGGGTACTAATGGCTACCTAAGTTCCATAATGGTGATATATTCCATTAACTCTCATTACCAGGTGGGACACCAGCTTAATTGAGTCCGACTGGACGGTTCAAACAGGAAATTATTTGCATTTAATAGTGCAAGGAATCAAACCCATATCATGATACACAAAAGCGCATTCCTTAACCACTAAATGAGTAGCGTGGGGTTGCCTCTCAAACATTTCAACCAAATCTTTCAAAAAACTCTCAACTGTAACTTATATTGGTTTTGGTAAATCCTAAAGAACCTAACCATAGAATAAATTGCAAAGAAAAAATAACTCACTAGACATGTCTCCTTAGTGCCTAACTAAGCGTGGCCAGGTGCCCGCTGTGATCCAGAATCGCACGCCCAACCAAGTGTGACTAGGTGCCCACTTTGATCCAGAATCGCATCTCTACACTATTCAAGCAACTGAGTATTGCTGGAGGCCCAGCCACCGACCGGTAGCTTTGGCTACTTACAATCTCTGTTATGGGCATCTCAGTCTACTCCTCGAACGTTTACACCATGTCAATGTGTAGATTGAGTGGCGGCTTGATTTATTTGTGGTCAATCTCGAGATGCTAATCCAATAGAATGTTTAAGATTTAAAATTTCGATACTCGAATGTTATCCAATATTGTCATTGATCAGCTAAGCTTTCAGGGGAAAAATAATAAAGTATTGTTGTTAATGACAATCAAGCTGTCTGGGATTTTGTCACCATCTTCTTCCAATTCAATGATCTCCTTTAGCAACAAAGTTTAAGCGGTACTTTTGACTTATAAGATGCGAAAAGATATGGTGCCGAGTCTTCGGAAATGGACATACGTATCTTCAATTTTCTGTTTAGGTAACATAAGTAGATTTTTCCAGAAAGTTTCGTGTGGCGAGTTTGCCAAAAGATGTTACCCGGCATCGACAAACCTAATGTTCCATTTGTTGAGACCTTAATCGAACCATAACACCATGTAAGGAAGTTAATTAGTTCACTTTTAGTTGGTCTAAAGCCAGCTCTCTTCCAATTTCCATCAAAATCTAAAATATTATTCAAATGCTAAGGTGTATTGCTAAAGAATGATTAAACACTTAATAACAATAGTTAACAAATTGAAAATCTGGTGCTTACTTAGCTACTTAACAAGTGACCCATGGGTACTCTTTAACATTCGTATGTTTTAAAAGGTTTCATGTATTTCCACTTTAATAAAAATCAAAGTACATGCACTACAAAATTCCAAAAAAGCGAGAGGTAAGAATTGAGGTGTTTCATCTTGAATTTTTTACAGCAAGAAAAAGTGTTTTTTTTTTTTTAATATTGTTTGAATTTTAAAAAATTTATCAAAATACTATGTGTGTGTTTTACTGTCAACATTTGTGTTTGGTGAGGGGTAAAAAAGATGACAAATTGTGAAAGAATGGGGTTTAGAAAAGCAAAAGTATTAGAAGTCGATTTAGACACTCAATTGATTGATTTGATATGCGAGTTTCGGGAGGGGGTTCAATTATTGGCCCTGTGGCTGTTCCTCTACATGCACAAGTGAACTGTTTAAAAACTTACCGAGCTCAAGGTTCCTTTCATTTTGCTGGACGACCATAAGTGGAGACTTTAATGAATTGTTTCCTAAATTAAGATGGCTTCAATGGTTATACATTGAACCCGATATATTTTCTTCGGCAACCAATTTGCATCTATCCAAATTAGTGGTGCTGGAATTGTCAAAAAACAAGCTTACAGATGATTGGGGAGGATGGAGTTTGATCATGGTAAGATGGAAAAAAG
Organism: Eucalyptus coolabah; assembly: GCA_014182585.1. NCBI lineage: Eukaryota > Viridiplantae > Streptophyta > Magnoliopsida > Myrtales > Myrtaceae > Eucalyptus > Eucalyptus coolabah. The sequence goes on from CM024621.1 coordinate 35,505,286, forward strand.
ACATCTTCTATGATCTTTGCTTTGTTTTATTTTATCGATTAAACTTCTTTTTGACAGCATTATCTTTCGTACAGGCAGCAAAGCAGCTAAAAGTTCTCAACCTTTCATATAGTCGGGAGTTAAGATATACTCCTAATCTCTCGGCTTTCACGAAGTTGGAGATTCTCATCTTCTCCTATTGTGCACAACTGAATCAAGTCGACCCTTCTATTGGCAAACTCAAGAGCCTCATTTCCTTGGACTTGCGTGGATGTCATAATCTGAAAGAGCTACCACAGGAAGTGGGGGAATTGCAAGAACTAAAAGAACTCCTTTTATATTCTAGCGGCATTACAAAGATTCCTACGTCAGTCTATTCTCTGAGGAAGCTAGAGGAACCGGCTATCAATTATTGTCATTCATTAGTTGAAATTTCTTTCGCAATTGGGAATTTTTCTTCTCTCAAACAACTTAAGCTAGGGTTTTGCTCATTGACAGAAATCCCTAGCTCAATTGGGAATCTTTCTTCTCTTGAACAACTTGATCTCTGAGTTGCAAGTCATTGATAGAAATCCCTAGCTCAATTGGGAATCTTTCTTCTCTTGAACAACTTGATCTACATAGTTGCAAGTCATTGACAAAAATTCCTAGCTCAATTGGGAATCTTTCTTCTCTTAAAGTACTTGGATTAGAGGCTTGCAAGTCATTGAAAGAAATCCCTATAATGATTGGGAATCTTTATTCTCTCGAACAACTTCAGCTAAGGGTTGTGTGTCATTGATAGAAATCCCTAGCTCAATTGGGAATCTTTCTTCTCTTGAACAACTTTGGCTAGGGGGTTGTGTGTCATTAACGAAATCCCTAGCTCAATTGGAAATCTTTCTTCTCTCGAACAACTTTGGCTAGGGGTTGTGTGTCATTGACAGAAATCCCTAGCTCAATTGGGAATCTTTCTTCTCTAAAAAACCTTGATCTAATGAGTTGCGAGTTATTGATAGAAATCCCTAGCTCAATTGGGGATCTTTCTTCTCTCAAACAACTTCAGCTATTGGGTTGTCTGTCATTGAGAGAAATCCCTAACTCAATTGGGAATCTTTCTTTTCTCGAATACCTTAATTTATGGGGTTGCAAGTTATTGACAGAAATCCCCAGCTCAATTGAAAATCTTTTTTTCTCTCAAAACACTTTATCTAAAGAGTTGCGGGTTATTGACGAAATCCCTAGCTTAATTGGGGATTTTTCTTCTCTCAAACAACTTCAGCTAGAAGGTTGTGTGTCATTGAAAGAAATCCCTATTGGGAATCTTTCTTCTCTCGAACAACTTCAACTACGAGGTTGCGTGTCATTGAGAGAAATCCCTAGCTCAATTGGGAATCTTTCTTCTCTAGAACGACTTGGTCTATGGAATTGCAAGTTATTGTGAAATCCCTAACTCAATTGGGAATCTTTCTTCTCTCGAACAACTTCAACTAGGAAGTTGCGTGTCATTGAGAGAAATCCCTAGCTCAATTGGGAATCTTTCTTCTCTTGAACAATTTGAGCTAAGCTTTTGCTCAATGACAGAAATCCCTAGCTCAATTGGGAATCTTTCTTCTCTCGGACAACTTGATCTATGGGATTGCAAGTTATTGACAGAAATCCCTAACTCAATTGGGAATCTTTCTTCTCTCGAACAACTTCAACTAGGAGGTTGCGTGTCATTGAGAAAAATCCCTAACTCAATTGGGAATCTTTCTTCTCTCGAACAACTTCAACTAGGAGGTTGCGTGTCATTGAGAGAAATCCCTAACTCAATTGGGAATCTTTCTTCTCTTAAAGTACTTGGACTAGAGGCTTGCAAGTCATTGAAAGAAATCCCTATAATGATTGGGAATCTTTATTCTCTCGAACAACTTCAGCTAAGGGGTTGTGTGTCATTGACAGAAATCCCTAGCTCAATTGGGAATCTTTCTTCTCTCGAACAACTTCAGCTAGGGGTTGTGTGTCATTGACAGAAATCCCTAGCTCAATTGGGAATCTTTCTTCTCTCGAACAACTTCAGCTAGGGGGTTGTGTGTCATTGACAGAAATCCCTAGCTCAATTGGGAATCTTTCTTCTCTCGAACAACTTAAGCTAGGGGGTTGTGTGTCATTGACAGAAATCCCTAGCTCAATTGGGAATCTTTCTTCTCTCGGACAACTTCAGCTCGAGGGTTGTGTGTCATTGAGAGAAATCCCTAGCTCAATTGGGAATCTTTCTTCTCTCAAATACCTTAACCTTTATGGGTGTTGTTCACTAAAAGAAATTCCTACCTCAATTGGGGATTTACTGAATTTGCACAGCGTTGGGGATTTTTGACCTTGAATAGTTACCCATTACTATTGGATGGTTGAACAAACCATCAAAGGCTATTTCTTGAATCTTGTGATAGTCTAAAAGGGGAATTCCAAGAGAAAATGATGACTTGTCTTCGCTCGTGATTCTCCATATCACTGGCACATTGATATTTGACCCGCCTATGGAATCATTCTTCTCTCTAATGCCTTGACCAAGAGGGCTGTAAGGAGCTCGATCGTTGCTAGAGCTTTATTCGGCTTAACATATCTTCAAGTCAATTCCTTGATTCCCAAGTTGCCAAAGCTTTCTTATCTATTCCCTGGAAGAACTTCATTTTTATGGATACGATCAACTTGAGTACTTCCCAGAGCTTACCTCAAGACTCTTGAAACTTTGTGTTGACTCCTGTCCTAAGTTGATATTGCATGAGCTTGACGGATTCAAGTACTTGGAAGAGTTGTCAATAAAACACTAACAATTCCATTGAAAGAATGACCTCTCACAATCGAATCTTCTAAAAGGACTGGACATTGAAGATTGCGATAATCTAGTTGAAATTTAGGGCCAAGGTAAATTGGAGTTGTTGGAGACAATACGTACATATGGCTAAAAGTCCATTAGAAGGCCGATCCATCCGAAATTATGGAGCTTGAAGCAATTAAATACTTTCTATTGTGACAATCTAGTCGAAATACAAGGTCTTGATAAGGTGGAGTTGTTAGAGATGTTCAATGTCTCGTAATCATGGTTCCATTGGAAGATTACTTGACCTGGGTGATCCTTTGGAACTTGAAAGTGTTGGAGGTAATAGGTTTGAGAGAGAAGAAGTAGTTGCTTGAAGTATTACACCAAGAGACGTCAAGTTTGGAACGCTCAACAAGTGTTACCTCCAGGCGTAGGGAAACCCTAGAGTTTTTATATGCACGTTATTGGGCTTCGGCCCATATGGACCCAAATAACCATGCTTTTACCTATTGGGCTTGTATGTGAACATATTATTTTGGACTATATTAATAATATATCCAACAATCTCCTCCTATGTTCACCATACAGCACAATCCAATAAGTTGGTCAGTGTAATGTTCAAACAAACATGAATCATCCACATTCAGTCCAAGATAATCAACTCGGATCAGTCAAAGAGTATTCCAGCAGTAAAGTATTAAACTAAATCATCATGTGCAAACTAAATAAGTGAATCATTCTTATCATGAATCTGTTCCGAGATTAAAATTCAAATCCCAAAATAATTCTCAGATTCGGTTCACAACCAATATATGCATATTAATCAAGTATAAGTAGGCCGGTCAAAATAGTCTAAGGCCTTACAAATATAAGAAACAAGCATAATAATGTCCACAAAATAGAAATAGCAAAATGCAAGTCTCAAGTAAATGAACTTCATCAAAATAGGCAATAGCAGTAAACCGTCAAGTCCCCACACGCTCTAAGTGATATATATTCATTCATCAAGTAGATCATCCCGGTCGGATCCCACTCATTAAGCTCTCCTCCATCTCCCGCCATCCCCTGTAGAATGTCAAATATGAATTTCATATTATCATGAATTCAATCAATTGAATAAAAGCTTAGCACCATTCCATCGGGCGGAGAAGAACATATATTGATGTCATAAAGCATCATAATATCATGTCATAAGCATCAAGTCGGTTTCATAAATTATGAACAAGACCTAAACAATGTGATTTACAAAGAGCCATCAACTTAAGTTTATTTGTAGGAGAATAACTATTGTCTAGTTTCAAAGAACAAGACCAATAGTCAAGTCACTTACAACAACCTAGTCATGTAATATCAAGTTTCAATTAAGAACAAGACAAATAGGCTTCTTATGTAAACAATTGTTTCTATGTTTCAATTTGGAATGTCACAATTATTGATTCCTTAAAGTCAAATAATCTAGCATCAAGTTTGGAATGAGATCATTTAACCAAAAAAGGATAGTCAATCTAGTTGAATTGTATCATCAAGTTTGGAATGACACAATTTTTCCAGATAGAACATTTGAATTAGGTTAAAGTCATCTTCATCAAATTTGGAATGAGACAACTCACCCTCTTCAAATAGTCAAGAAGCTGTGAACATCGATGAAACATATAAACTGTGCTTATCATTGTAGCCAATAAAGAAATATTTGATAATTCAAAACACAGGTAAGTAAATGGTAGTTAAGACTTGCCTATATAGTCTTTAACCCCAATTCCCCCCTTTGTTTTGAATAATCGATCTTTAGGCATACCTTTGGTGAGAGCATCGGCTATGTTATCCTTCGATCTCACATCGATCAAGGTGATAACCCTTGTTCTCTCAGATAATTCAACAACGCATGTCTCGGTCTCACATGTCTTCTCTTTGAATTAAAGAGAGTATTATTGACGACTTGGACAGCTTGCTCGATTATCACAAAATAGGCTTAAAGAATTAATCTTTAGCCGAGTCAAAGGAATATCCATAATCAGATTCTTTATCCACTCTGCCTCTTCACCGGCTGAGGCTAAAGCAAAAGTTCCGATTCCATAGACGACAATGCAATACAAGTCTGTCGTTTGGATTTCCAAGTAATAGCAGCTCCACCCAAAGTGAATACATACCCACTAGTGGACTTACTATTTCCAATATCTGAGCACCATGAGGCATCAGAATATCCATCCACAATTGGAGGATAACCAGAATAATAAAGAGCATAATCTTTAGTACCTTTAAGGTATCTCATTAGTCTATTAAGGGCATCCCAATGCTCTTTACTAGGATTACTAGTAAAACGACTCAAAGCATACCAACTTGTAAAGGCTATGTCGGGTCTAGTGCAACTCATAGCATACATGAGACTACCAATCAGTTTCGAGTACTTTAACTGATCCACGCTGGTCCCTTCATTAGGACTCAGTCTATTATTATAATCACATGGTGTCTCACTCGATTTACACTTATCGTATCCCCAAGTAGAAAGTAGCTGCTCAATATAATGAGTCTGGCTAAGGGAGATGACTTGCCGTTCAAAGCTTACTTTCATACCAAGAATGGTATTAGCAATACCAAGATCTTTCATGTCAAATTCTTTAGCTAAAGTAGCTTTCACGTCACTCACTACGAATGATCGGAACCAAGAATTAACATGTCATCAACATACAAGCAAATGATGACTATCTTATGTGACATAGAACGATGGTAAAGGCATTTATCGAATAACTAGACCGAAAGCCATACCTCTTTACCACTTCATCAAATTTAAGATGCCACATCTTAGGTGCTTGTTTAAGACCATATAGAGATTTATTTAATTTACAAACTTTGTCCTCAAGACCTTTCATAACATATCCTTCCGGTTGTTCCATGTAAATTTCTTCATTTAAATCTCGATTTTAGAAAGCTGTTTTTACATCCATTTGATGAACTACAAAGTGTTCAATAGATGCCAAAGCAAGAAGAATTCTTATAGTTGATAGATGACACACAGGTGAATAGACATCAAAGTAGTCTATTCCACTCGTTGTTTATAGCCTTTAGCTACTAAGCGTGCTTTGTATCGGCTATTGATCCATCACTATTCAGTTTCTTCTTCAACACCCATTTGACCTATAGCTTTAGCCCCTTTTGGCAAATTTACTAGCTGCCAAGTGTGATTACGTAGCGAGAGCTCATTTCATCATCTATGGCTTCGCCCACGGTAGAGATTCCCTAGATCTCATCGCTTACGATAGGAGAATGGATCATCCTCAAGATTGTAAGCAACAAAGTCTTCACCAAAACTTTTGGGAATTCTCTCTTGTAGATACTCTAACTGGAATTGGTTCAATAGCCAACGGTGTGGAATTAGTGTCGAAGGGCCTGCTTGATTCTACGGGAGATTCTAAAATCATATCGTAGATCCGAAACATTCAAGCCTTGATCTCGATAAACTTGTTTTCAAAGAACACTGCGTCTCTAGATTCTATCACTTTGTGTTAGTAGATAGATCTAAAAACCTATTTGCAGCGCTATCTTCGTACTACCTAGATATACACAAGTAATAGTTCTAGATCCCACCTTAGTTTTTTTAGGATCTGGTATACTTACATAAGCAATACAGCCCCAAGTCTTAAGAGTATCATATCTACAAGGGCGTTTATGCCATATCTCATAAGGTGTCATGGACAACTTAGAGTGCGGCAACCTGTTCAAGATGTGATTAGCGATTAGAACTGCTTCTCCCGAGAGGAGGAAGGCATGCCAGCTGTAAGTAACATAGAGTTTAACATTTCAGTTAACGTTCTATTCTTACGCCGCAACACCATTTGATTGGGGTGAATAAGGAGCAGTGGTTTCAAGTATTATACCTTCTAAAGCACAAAATTCCTTGAACCTTGACATAGTATATTCTCCTCCTCTATCACTCCTAAACCTCTTAATTTTCAAGTTGAGTTGATTTTCTACTCTAGACTTGAAAATCTTAAATTTTTCAAAAGCCTCATCTTTCGATTTCAACAAATAGACATGACAATATCTAGAAAAATCGTCTATGAATGTTATTAGATACTTCCGACCACCTTTAGTAATGTAATTTCTAAAATCACAAATGTCGAATGTATTAACTCAAGAAGTTGTGTGCTTTTAGAAACCAATTTAAAGGGTTTTCTAGTGATTTTAGCACTCGTGCACACACTTCACACTTATCAAATCGAATAGAAGTATCTAATGGAATGTTATGAGTTTTAGCTAAATGTTGCATTTTCCTGTAATTCACATGTCCAAGTCTATTGTGTAGCAACTTTGGATCAATCAAAATAGAATTCACATGATTTATGCTATCAGCATTTAAACTCAACATATACATGCCATTAACCATGAAAGCACAACCAAAATAATATGAGTTAACGAGATAAAGTTACTCTACCATTCATAGTTGAAAAGACATACCAGCTTTATCAAGTAAACTCATAGATATCAAATTCTTCTTAAGTAAAGGTACTACTCTAACATGTTTGAGTTAGTAATTTACTGAAGAAAGCACCAAATTTGCGGTTCCAGCATGAGTCACCTTTGCCTCACCACCATTGCAATTTTCCACGGTGTCTTTCACTTCTATGACCTCGGTGAGTAAATTCTTGTCATTTGTAGCATGACAAGTAGCGCCCTTGTCCAACCACCACTTAGAAGAGATGCTGGCCTTTCCATTCTTCATCATTCCAATAAAGGCTCGAGGCTCAGATCCTCTAATTAGCATATTGGCCTCATTATGTGGTGTGTCGTTCTTTGGCTTCCTTGGCAACTTACACTCTGCTGCCCAGTGACCCCACTTTCCACAGTTATGGCACTTGCCCTTCTTCTTCTTTTGGAAGATAGTCTTTTTGGCCTCTAACTGTCAAAGAGGATTCACCTTTTGGTGACTTGGACTTTTTCGAGGTTTATTGGAGTGTGAAACTAAGTTGGCAACTGACTTTTGTTGTCTCACTTGTTCCAAATTCTTCCTAGTGATATTTTGATCCTCAATGTGAATATACCTCTTTAATTCATCCAGTCCCATCTGTACCTTCGCCCTGTGCATTTCGGTCTTGAAAGAACTCCATTCGGTTGGCGGTTTGCTCAACACAAGACCAACAAAGAGATTATCGGACATATCGGAAATTATCATCTTTCAGCTTGTTCCTCATGTTCTCAAATTCAACTAAGCGAGAGGTGATGCTTGAATTCATAGTGAATTTAAAATCAAAAAATTTCTCCGCTAGGAGGGTTTTAGATAACCCCTCTTGTTTTTGGGCGAGCGTCCAAGTGATCCCATATCTCTTTCGCCGTCTTATACTCACTATAAGTCATAGCCAAATTAGGATTTAGAGAGTTCAACAAGTAATCTCTACAAAAATCCTCATCTTTGTTCCATTGATATTCATTCACATCTTCGGTGGTAGATGTAAAATCGCTCAATACAAGTATAGAATATGTCACGTTCTTTCATGCCAAATTGAACATGTAATTTCCAGCCATGAAATTCAGTAACATCAAAAGATTGCAACTTTATAATATCATAGGAACTACGCTTTGCCATTTTAATCAAAGCAAAGTGTTAGAAAGAGTGCACCTTGAAGTCCTCGAGCAACAAAGTTGAATAACTCCCTAACCTTGATCAAACCGCTCTGTAGAGATGGAATTTGCCAAAACAAACCCCAAAAACGGATCTGGAGCGCCCAAAAACCTTAAGATGGACTGCCCTTGTTGCTGAAACTTGCTGAAAAATTTCGTCCCCCGAAATTCGCTAGAAATTTCGTCCCCAAAATTCGCTAGAAATTCAGATGGAAACTTCCGGGTGACGTAACTTCTTCGTCCGACCTCCGATTGACGCGAGTGACCACTCAAAACGTTCGTAGCGACGAGTAGATCAAAGCCCAAGTGGTTTCACTCTCTTAAATTGGCTATAATTTTTGGGTTTTTGAATCAAAGATTTCGGTCACCCGAATCTTCAAACTCAGATCCCGGCCAATATCACCGTCGAAATCGAAAGTAAATTACAGCCGTGAGTTCGTCTTGACGAAATCTTCAAGAACACACTTTACTCGCTCAAATCCGACACACGAAGATAATACTTCAAGATTGTTGGAGGTAATAGGTTTGAGAGAAGAAGTAGTTGCTTGAAGTATTACACCAAGAGACGTCGAGTTTGGGAACGCCAGCGGTGTTACCTCCAGGCGTAGGAAACCCTAGAGTTTTTATATGCGCGTTATTGAGCTTCGGCCTATATGGACCCAAATAACCATGCTTTTTACCTATTGGGCTTGTATGTGAACATATTATTTTGGACTATATTAATAATATATCCAACAGAAAGAGTTGAATATCAATGGTTGTCGTAATCTACGTGGTGTCGAGACTCAATTCCCAGTCTTACATAATTGCAAGAGTTGGGAAGTCGGTCTTAGAAGCTGACATGATGCTTTAGCCAAGATCAAAATTTAGATCCAATTGTGGTTCTTCATACGTTAGAAGGCATTGGTCATTTGGTAAGATTCTTCGTCCTTTAACAACTAGCATGAGCGAAAAGTAATACTTTTCTAACAGATATATCTTTTAAGAGTTATTTGCTCGATGCTTGGTATCTATTTGATTTGGATTTGCCTAAATATATTTGCTATTGATTGCATCACGGCAATGTTTTTTTAGCTAATCTTCAATCAACAACTTTTGCATATAGATTGGCGGCTTGTGAGGCAACAAATGAAATTTAACAACATAGGTAAACAAGAATTACTTAGTGATTTACAGTTTCCCTCTAGGTAAACCCAAGATGAGAATTTTTCATCAAGAGGTTGATCTTCTGCAACTCAATTTATAAATTGTGCGCCAAATCCTTTTTTTTTTTCTCTGTCTCAAACTAGTATTTTCCTTTAAAAAATCCTTCGTCATCTTGAACTCCTTTTTTGAGCAATTTTATGTGTCAGATTTGACTATCGGTAGATATCCTATTTAGGACAAACAGCTCTCGATTTTTCGTGATGATCGGAAAGCCTGTCCATTGTTCATTCGAGCATGAATTTTTTTCCTTACTAAGCTAAAATAAAAATCAAGGTTCAATTTTTTTCTGGTGCGTGATTTAAAAAAGTAAAAATTAGTTTTGGCTAACCTTTTTCATCTATGATTGTAGGCAGGCTTTCCATAAACAATTGTGAGACTGTTGAAAGATTATCAAGCGAAATAAATTGGTGCCACTTTTGTGACAGGTACGGTTGGTCTATGTAATGATCAAGGCTTACTTTTGGACTTCAATTCAAAGAGCTATATAGATGACCTTTTGCATAATTGGGACAATTTTTTGCCTACTCTGTAAAACATGCTAGGCGAGGAGCTTAAGATTTTGCGTATTATTTTGCATCTCGTTTGATCTTGATGTTGTTGTGGAATCATTTTATCAAATGATTGATCTGGGTTTGGCTAACTTGGCTGAGGCAATTCATAGTCCATACTAGAGAACAATCAAATGAAGAAGAGGGATTTTGCCGAGGTGTCATCGGCAACATCTGAAGGCTAGCTTTTGTGCGACCTTGAACAGGCTCACGGGCCAACTGAAGTGTCCTAAGGAAGTTTTTTATGCTTGTGAAGACCAGAGCACTCGATATGGTTTCATCAGCACAAAACTGAATGATTGTGAATGTATTATTTTTCAGTTGAATCTACTTTTTGTATGCTCATTAGGTTCTACCTCTATTAAGCAAATACATACGTGCTGATTTTCTACATGTTAACCAGATGCAGAGTTCTTTGATGCAATGCGCTCTAATGGTATCATTCCCAAACTCAGTCAGGCTCCGTAGATAGAGGTATGCATTGCCAGTCCTACCATAACTGTGAAAGAGTGACGTGTGTACTTATATTTAATTGAATGTGCTGTGTGCTTGTTAGGTTCTACCTCTCTGTTACTCGAATATGTACGTGCTGATTTTTTCTGCATGTTACCCTGATGCGGAGTTGTTTCATGCGGTCTCGTTCTAATGATATCACTTTCAAACCCAATGAGGCTCTGCAGATCGAGGTATGTACTACCGGTTGTACCATATTAGAGCAACTTGTGTGCTTATACTATGTGAGCTGTGGAATTTCACCAGAAATCCGTGAACTAGGATGCATGATGACAACCTCTTTTTCTGTCGGTTCATAATATCTTTTGAATGTTGTGATAAAGGTCTCTGATACGACGAGCTTAAATCTCATGTATGCAGCATTGAATTTGTAAACTTAAATATAGCCTCCTAGCAAAAATTTCCGTATTGCTGATTTTGCTAATTGGGTATTGCAAAATAACCAAGTAACAAGTACGCCTTTTTGTTCTGCAGTTTGGGCACTTCGCCTTTTCAGCATCCGTTCTGTTCCTAAACACAAACAAGGATGATGGTGTTAATTGCTGACTTCTCTTCTCTTAAGTCCGTGGTTTTCTATTTCTTTGGCTGATAATGAATTTTGTTGATTGCGATCCAACTGCAAATTAATCAGAGACCCCTGGAATGTGTGGCAAAACTAATGTCCCCAGATTTTGGTGTTGATATATGAGATTCATTGAAGAGGTCACTCGTAGATCGCGAATTTGGACCAGGTCAAAATAGTCTTGTTTATATTGATGGACTCTCAAATCTATGCTTACTACTTTCAGCTAATTTTAGACTCTTCATTCCAAATACATCTAAAAATGGACAGAACTAAGGATCCATGCAGCCACACCTTTATCTGTCTTCGAGACGATTGGAGAGCGTGACACATTTTTGCTCTCAACCATCTCGTGTAACACATGCATCGCTCTCATTTTCTGACCATCTTTAGCAAGTGCCTGGGTGGAGACTAGTTATAAGTCTTCTAAGGTTGAATTTGTTAGTGTTCGTAACTTTTGATGAAATATCATAAACAACCTGAATTTATCATTCATTCTTTTCCTGAATCTATCACGAAGTACATATCTAGCTAGTAGAATTATAATTATTTTCAAAATCTCACGTGACAACAGCTGATTGGAAAAGCCAATGAGTGTGAGACCCAAATACAGAGTTTACATTGGATGATGCGGTTCAAACTATAAGAGACACCTTCGGGTCGTCCAAAACTTCTTAACGACTTGCCTCGAAGGACACAACCAAGAGAAGGGAACAAAATCTGACCAAGGAATGAAGAAGGAGAAGGAGAAGGGGAAGGAGAAGAAGGAGATTGCCTCAACTGAGTTGACAACAAAATTTGAGCTACCACTGCTACCGGACCTTCTCATGTGGACTCCGGTGCCACCACCTCTGTGGTATACTGGTATGATGACTAATTCATGAAATATTTGATATAATGCCAAAGTGCTAATTTCCAAGTCCTCTTCATTTATTGATGGTATAAGCTTGCACAAGTTCAATTTCCTTGCTCTCGTATCAGCAGCAGCATCACAAAGTCCGGTCTTCCAATTCCCAAGGAAATGTTCTTTTTTTAATTCTTTGCAGGGGTTTATACCGATAAATTGTTGATACTCCCTGCAATAACCGCCGACGATCGTGGTGTACATGGTCACATCTAGCTCCCAGCCTCTGTCTTCCAAATTCTTCGGCAATTGAACGGCTTTTCCAGTATTGCCGGTTCTGCACAACCCCTCATCATGGCTTGGCACGTGGTTATATCTACCTCGATTGTCTGGCCAACATTTCATCCGCCAAGCTCATGGCTTTGGCGATTCTACCCTCTCCAACGAGCCCATTGATCAAAGTGTTCTAAGCTCGTAGTTGTGGGTTCAAGTCCATGTTTGACCATTTTACACAAAACTGAGGACCCGAGGTCGGATCTTTTCAATTGGCAGAGGTAATTCATCAAAATGTTGGGAATAGAACTGTTGGGAGTCGTTCCTTTCGAACCCATTCACTCAATCATGTCAATGGTGACGGGTAATGCTTCATCTTGGCCCCAACCCACAAGAGTTGGGCGAAACAGGGAGGTAAAGTCAAGAGGGGTCACTCGAATCGTCCTCTCCAAGAAGAATAAAGCATTGTCAGCTTCCACCAATCCGCCATTTCTGCATTTGTTCACCACAAAGGTCACAAGTTCATATTGATCCATTGTATCACTCACTCCAGCAGTGGATGGGCAACCGTGGGAGCGACAGTGAAAGAAAATGGTTCGATGCAAAGATGGGATGAGAAGTGGGAGGTTTAGCGAGATCGCCAGATTCTCGAACAAGACAGTGAAGAGCAGAAGTGCAAATGGATCAATTCATTCTCATTAGTTTTGCCAAATTTTCTCCTTCCAAGTTCAAGAATCCACAAATTGACGTGATGGCGTATGGAGAGGATGATTATTAGGCAATTCGATCACTGAAACTTTAGATGTCTGATAACAACATAGTTTTCGGTTCAATCATTGAAAACTACTTGATTGGCAAACTGAACATTTCTAGAAGTACTCTGATCGATTCATTCCTGTACTCAGCAATTGAAGAGAGGTCAGGATGCATAATCATGCTCTTATACCGTTGTGAAAACAACTATGAAATCCACATGTGAGACCAAATCCGATTGAATTGAAATCTCACATGACAAGAACGGTGAACACTAGGGGAGTCGAAGTATCGCCTATCGACATGAACGTTTCTAGTCTTACGACTATCGGCCCAAAAAATGAGAAAATAATACTAACGTTTTCTACTATTGTCATTATGTGTATAGAACGTACTTTTGACATTATACCAATTTAACAATTTGTTTTGGTCTATTCGATGCTTTCTTACTCATTGAATGAGGTAGACTTCCCGGCTCACATGTTGCAAAACGAATTTTTCTTTTATGAATTTTTGGGCCGGAAGGTTTACATATGAAGTATGTATTTCTTTGTGTTTTGCATATGAAGTACATACTTCATGAAGGAAAATAATAATAATTTTTTTGGCCCTGATGACATAGGATTACTCAGCCAGTGGATAAAACTCTTTAACATGTAAAACGGATGACAAAGCCAAATCAATAATTTCTCTTTGAAATTGAAAGTGTCTTCTTTTTGTGACTAGCCTTTTCATGCAAGGTAATCATCTTGTCGCTCAATTGAACAAAGCATGCAACTGATTAGAAGTGCCGCTCTACGAGGACATAGAAAGACAATAATTTACGATTTAAGTTGAACGTTATGAGGAAATAATTGATAAAAAGAGAAAATGAGAAAGTTGTCCGTATGACATTCATAACAGGTAATTACCACTAGATAGGCAATATTTAGGAGGATAGAGTTTTCTGTTTTACATTTCTATATCAATGTGCCATCAGATTCGGTAATTCTAGATTTAATTCATATTTTGATTTCTCTCATTCTTCATCCTGATCTCTTTTATGTCATTTCAGTTGCTTCGTTCTCGTACACGAAACATGCCCTTACGGTTTTCTAGTGTAGGCATGGGTAGTTTGTTTTCTTCTAAGATATTTTTGCTTCTTGGAATTGATGTTGACAGAGTAGAGTTTTCTCCATCTTGCGATTTGGGTGCATTGAGGTGCTTGTGTGGTGGTGTTATGGGAAGGAAGTTTCACATAGGAGACATGATGTAAGGCAACGTTGTCGACGTGAATTTTGAAGAAAATGCATCTAGACCATAGAGTAGTGGTATAGGAACTCAGAAAACTCTCCGTGGCAGCACAAATATATGATTTCTTTGATAGATTTTCCTACGGAAACTTGTCGAAGAAAGGTATCTGACTTTGCGTTTTGAATATGTGTGTCGACAGCTATTTTGCCCGATATTTGTTTTTCTTTGGAGAGTGTGTGCATCTTCCGCCCTTTTCTTTTTCTTTGTTTTTTTTTTTTTCGGTTGTTGTGCATTAATGTGGTGGAAATTCTGCATTGGCAAATAATAGAAGTGCTGTGCCATAATTTCAAATTATTGGGGGAAGTTATGAGTTGTGCGTCCAGTAGTCCTTCCTCGAGGATGGGATAACGCAGTCACGGCAGGATCGCGGGTATCCCAAGCACATCCGGCTCATCTTCTAAGGCAATAATAGAAGAAGTAATTTCCAACATCAGCACCTTACAAATGGAAAAGTTGCCGAGTTCAAGGAGATAATTCCGTACCTCTTAAAAATGGTATCCTGTAAAAAGTTAATCTCCGCCGGGATTGGTGTGGCGATGGGCTCCAATTACAAAGAGGACTAACAAAAATATCACAGCGGGTAGTCTTGCCAATTTCGGGGAAGGAAGGTTTGTTATGGTGGTCTTGGTCAGAGGGTTAAAAAGAAGTAGAAGTGCCTCGTAAAAAGAAGCGCCATCCTCTGCCAGATTGTGCGTCTCCTTTGGGGCAACAGACTGAAGTAAAGCTTTATTCATGACATGTTTGGTAATGCTTCAGATTCTCAAAATTTTAATTTTTTTATTCTCGAAAATAGAAAAAGAATGAAAATTTATTAAGTGATGTCAGTTAATTTTTCGCTTTCTTGAAATAGAGAATAGATTTGGAATGAAAATAAAAAGTAAAAAAAAGTTATTTATTTATTCTAAAGAACAAATTTTGAAACAAATCATTTTTTCTTCTTTTCTTCTTCTTTCTCCTCTAGTCAATTGTTGGGCCTCGTTAATGGCCGGCGATCAATCGAGACGAGGTCCGGCAACCTCGCTAGTAATTGGGGAGGTCAAGCCTCGCCGGTGACTAGGACTAGAAATAGTCCTATCCTTTTTCTTTATCATTTAATTCTTTTCCTTGAATTTTGTTTTCCTTTTTAATGTTCTTTACATAGTGCCCATGAGCTTGGGGGCATGACCAACTCCCAAGTTAATGAAAAGAAGGCTAAGGTCCACTCGTAAGTACAAGAGATAAGGTCCGCTCGTAAGCACAAGAGATTATACAGTTGAGCTTGAGGTTGAGCTCTATAGCTAAGCTTTAACTAGTCTAGTTAACTTTTTCAGTGGTGTAAGGAGCCATGTGGGTCTTTCTCTCGAAATGCAGAGTTTCCGACTTGGTCGACTTTCTTTTAGCTAAACCCTAGCTTACAATTCTAATCCTC
This sequence comes from Eucalyptus coolabah, assembly GCA_014182585.1. Taxonomy (NCBI): domain Eukaryota; kingdom Viridiplantae; phylum Streptophyta; class Magnoliopsida; order Myrtales; family Myrtaceae; genus Eucalyptus; species Eucalyptus coolabah. The sequence goes on from CM024621.1 coordinate 35,521,060, forward strand.
TCGGTTCAGTCTTTCAAAACTTCATTCACAAATTCAATCCTCTCTCAGTCGATGATGATTCCCATCTTCCCGCTTTCCCTGGTAGTCCAGTGACTGGTTTCTCTTCTATGTATCTTCTCGGAGCTTTGCATGTCGCCTTTACTGCCATAGCCAGGCAGTTTTAGTTATGAATCCATCCCAACCTCAGGAAGATGCTCGCCTCGCAGTGCTCTATAACAGACTTGGCCGACTCTGGTCTGAAGACGAAGTGGACGTCTGGGATGATGAAATACCTCCGGAAAAGCTACAAGAATGCAAAGCAACCTTAGTGGGTAAAATTCTATTTGACCCATCAATTAATTTTCAGGCTTTTCAGAACACGTTAACGCGAGTCGGCGCAATGATCATGTGCAAATTTCTCAACGAGAAGATGGTCTTTATGTATTCAAATTCAATTCTGAAACGGAAAGGCAAAGGATATTACATAGTGGCCATTGGCTGTTTGGAGACCATCTCCTAATAATAAAACCGTGGGTGCCAAATACGCCTCTACATTGCTATGATTTCACCACATGTGACTTCTGGGTGCAAATCTTTGGTCTTCCTTTGGAAAGATGCACTGAAAGGATGTTTGCCAAGGCTGCTAGGCATCTTGGCCAGGTACAGGAGGTGAACTTAGCGCACAAAGAAGGTTCAAATGTCAGAACAGGGAGGGTACGAGTGAACATTAATCTCAAAGAACCGTTGAAATCTGGTAAGTTACTCAGATTGGAGGGACAAAATATATGGATTGACTTTAAATATGAGCGTCTATCTCATTATTGCTATTCATGTGGTATCTTGGGTCATTATGCCACACAATGTCAAACTATTCCTTTTGATGATGCTAAATTGGAAGGAAAAGATAAGCTATCATATGGTCCCTGGTTGAGGGCTGAGGTCAAAGAACATAGTCCATTCTGGACAGCATTCTATGAGAAACAACCAGATCAAGATGACATTGAAGAAATCATACTAGAAACTCCACTGCAATCCCCTTTATTACTTCCTGTAGTACCTTCGGGCACCCGGGATCATCCTCCAACCGTGGCGATTAATACCACACGGAATCTTCATAGTACTCCCACGCCAACCTTGTAGCTTTCTTCTATCGCAGAACCTACACTAAGAACAAGTGGTGAATAGCAAGAAGCTAAAAGGCCCTAGAATGGTTACAAAGGCTAGTCCCCTTAAGAAAACAAAGCGATACAATCCTTATGGGACATGCTCTGTCGTCCATGTACCACTGGATGAATCACTCCTTATGGAAACCCCTATATTTGCAGTTGAAGGGGTAGACACAAGGGCTGTGGTGGCTTGCCCAAAACAGCCACCGCAAGACAAATGAGAATTATAAGTTGAAATTGTCAGGGGCTAGGCAACCCCCTGACAATTCAAGCTTTAAAGGACCTAGTGGTCCAAGAACGGCCCGATATTATCTTTTTGATGGAAACAAAGAACCAGGAACCTGTTATTCGGCGTTTACAACGGAGACTGTAGTACCAAAATAGTTTTGTGGTGAAATCCCCAAGGTTTGGCTGGAGGGATGGTTATTTTTTGGAATGAACAGATCAATCTCACTATCCATACTCATGATCCACATTATATTGATACTATTTGTTCTGATGTTTTGAAAAGGACTCCTATGGGCATTACTTTTCTCCATGCACCAGCGGTTTTTCAACAAAGACAACATCTATGGGCCACTCTGCGTCAACTCAGCCATTTACATACTTTACCCTGGGTGTGTATTGGCGATTTTAATGAAATTTTACATCATTGGGAGAAAGTGGGAAAACGCTTACCTGAACAATATCGGTTGCACTCCTTTAGAGAGTTATTAAATGACTGTGCTTTGATGGATCTTGAGACCAAGGGCTGTGCCTACACTTGGGTGAATAATAGGAGTGGTGAGGAAGTTGTAAAGGAGCGATTAGATCGAGCTGTGTCTACAATGGAATGGCGACTAACCTATCCGGAAGCTGAAGTTTACGCTTTACCTGCTGTAGGCTCGGATCATTGTCCATTACTCTTAAATACATAAATCAAATTAGCAAGGAGGAAGAAGAGGTTCACCTTCGAATCTTATTGGCTTCAAGATGCTGAATGCCACAGAGTGGTCTCAGATGCTTGGTCATTAGCATTAAATCATTCCTCCAGCATTTCCAAGAGACTACAAATGACAACTGCAAAGTCTTGACTAATTGGAGTAAAACGAAGTTTACTGCTGCTCATCATCGAATAAATCTCTTAAAACAGCAGCTTCAGTATCACATTAATCAACCTGGTAGCAGTTACAACAACAATCAGGTTAAATCGCTGTAGCAACAAATTCAGAAAATATGGTTACAGGAAAAACATTATTGGGCAATGCGATCTCGGATCAACTGGTTGAGGGGGGGGATAGAAATACAAAATTTTTTCATGCTACTACGATTCAAAGGCGGAAGAGGAATAGAATCAGCATGCTTAAGGATGTAAATGAGGAATGGATTCGAGAGCCGGATCGGGTGAGGCACATGACAAGTACGTTCTTTCGGACCCTTTATTCTTCTGCTGGTCACCGAGACTATGGCCCTACTTTAATGCAATGCCCGAAGATAGTGACGAGATACAATGAACAGACATTTAATAGTTGAAGTCACAAGAGAGGAAGTACAGCAAGCAATGTTTCAGTTGGGAACCACCAAAGCACCAAGACCGATGGTTTTAATGGCCTTTTTTTTTTTTTTTTTTATCATAGTCATTAGGACATTATACAGGATGATGTCTTTTTGCGGTGCAGAATTTTTTCATTTGCGGTGTGATGCCTGCTGCTATTAACGAACTTCTATATGTCCGATTCCTAAAGTACCGAATCCAGAGAGGTTAGATCAATTTCGCCCTATCAGTTTATGTAATTTTCTATACAAGATTATTTCCAAAGTCCTAGCGAATCGCTTAAAATTCTGTCTACCAGATTTGATTGCCACAGAACAGAGTGCATTTGTGTCAGGTAGATAGATACAGGACAACATCCTAATAGTTCAAGAGGTTTTACATCAATTTAAAATTCGAAATAGAAAGAAGAAATTCCAGGTGCTCCTCAAACTAGATATGCAGAAAGCCTATGATAGGGTTGAGTGGGACTTCTTGGAGGACTATTTGCACCAGATTGGATTTCATGATCGATGGGTGTTGTGGCTAATGCAATGTGTTACAACCACCTCTCTAAGTGTAAAGATCAATGGCGAAGATCTACCTTACTTTCAACCATCCGGGGACTCGAGACGGGCGACCCTCTTTCACCTTATTTATTCATCCTTGTGGCAAATATGTTATCTACTCTCATCCAGCAAGCTGTCAATATGGGTCATCTACGGGGACTTAAACTTAACAGGTGGTGTCCTGATTTATCCCATCTCTTTTTTGCCGATGATGCTATCTTTTTTCTAGATGGTAGATCCCAGGAATGTCAAAACTTGGCTAACATCCTCAACTAGTATTGTATTGCCACAGGACAGGAGATTAATAGGAATAAATCAGGTCTATTTGTGAGCAAAAACTGTCCTATGTCTCTCAAGACAAATATGGCAAGAGAATTAAGGGTGCCAATCCTTGATAAAACGGGCAAGTATCTAGGCATTCCTTCAGATTGGGGATCATCTAAGAGAGACATGTTTGCGTGGATTCTAACAAGAGTGAATGCTAAATTGGCGGGGGTGGAAAGAAAATTTAATTTCCAAAGGAGGGAAGGAGGTTCTGTTAAAATCTGTAGTTCGGGCTCTATCTCAGTATGCGATGTCAATTTTTAAGATTCCTATCTCTATATGCAAGTCTGTCAAACAAAAAATCGCTAAGTTCTGGTGGCAACATACGAGTAATGAGATCGGTATTCATTGAAAGTGCTGGGATCTTCTAAAAGAGAACAAAAGTACAGGGGGTGGGCTTTCGAGACTTATTATCTTTCAATAGAGCCCTTCTGGGAAAGCAGGCCTGGAGGCTTTTTCAAAATTCATTATCTTTGTGGAGTAAAATTTTCAAAGCCTTATATTTTCAGTTTACAGATTTTTGGCATGCTGAAATGGGATCTAAACCTTCATGGGGTTGGAGAAGTCTTCTAACAGGCCGAGATTCTATTCTTCCTAAGTTGTGTTGGTCAGTAGGAAATGGCCAGAAAATCAGAGTCAGACAGGATCAATGGCTACCTATGGGAATCATATGCAAACCTCTTAACAGAGAGGCGAGAACGATGAGCGTGCTACATCAACTCAGAACAAAACGAATGGAACATCCAGCGTCTTAATCAAACATTTGAGGAGCATATTGTTAAAGAAATATTGGCAATTAAACTGTGGACCGCATCTACCGATGATAAACTTGTATGGACAGCGACTGCAGATGGACGGTACACAGTGAAGAGTGCTTATAATTTCATAAAGAAGACAAAAGCTACAGTGTCTGTTCTCACCCTTCCTCATCTTATATTACTCCCAGCCATCTATGGAAGCATATATGGAAGACCAAGACGGCTCCTAAAATTCGTATCTTCCTCTGGTCTATTAGTCACAATGCTATTCCTACAAAGCATAACTTGTTCCGTCGCGGCATCACTACTGTTCCGCTTTGCATACTCTACTCTACCCATTCCCCCGAAACAACAGAACATTTATTTCTGTAGTGCCCTTGGACACAAAATATATGGAACCATCACAAAGTGCAAATCAATGTAACATATTATGCAATTCATCGCATAGATGCTTGGCTTGCAGATATACTTGAACAGAAGGGTAACGTACCAGAATTTGAGATAATAGCAGGTCTTTTATGGCAGATCTGGAAGGCTAGAAACCATGTTATCTTCCGCCATCATTCCACGCACCCGGACCAGCTCGTCGAAACAGCTCGGCTCTCGCCCAACTGAATCTTACAATCCATCGCAGCAACCGAGGACGGATAGTCGTTGGGTGAACCCGAACAGTACCTAGATCCCACCGCCGCAGGGCATGACCAAAGTGAATATAGATGGCGCTTTCCCTATTGCAGATAATCTGGGTGCGATCGCTAGTATCACTCAGGATCACACAGGCATCATGATCAGAGGCTTTACTAGAAGCGTTCCTACAACCTCTGCAATTGAGACGGAGATTCAAGCCTTGTTATATACCCTAAAGGAACTTTTACAGCAAGGAAAGAATCAATCTTACCTGATGGTGGAGACCGATAGCATTATTCTCGTCGAAGTCCTCAACCGCGACCGTCTACCACCGTGGGAATGCCGTGCCCTTCTTGCTGGATGTGGAGATCTATTGCCCTCTTTTTCGAATTTGCAGGTGCAACATTGTAGAAGAACAGCCAATGCCTTAGCTGACTGGGCCGCAAAAGCCCACGGACGAGGCTCCCTTTCACCAACTTGGGCCACTTCACCTCCTCAAGTTATGTTAGATATGATATGTAATGAAGCCCTTCTAGTGGGTTGTACTCTTTTCCCACCTTAAATAGTTATAAATTCTATTTTCTGACAAAAAAAAAAAAACTAGTCTAGTTTTAGTGTAAGAACCTTTTTGTGGGTAGATATTACATCAAAGTACATTGAAAATCACTTATTAGGTTATAGTTTTGTTTAATTAATTGAACAATTCTAGTGAATAAATGAAAAAAAAAAAAAAAAAAAACGACGTCAGCTTTACTCTTGAAGGGACATAGAAATTAACATGCTGTTAGCACTTAATTAAGGTCATTTATAAACGTTTTTTTTTTCCTCCACTGCTCCCAGTACGTATTTGGTAATTATAATCCTAAATAGAATACGCATTTTCTATGTTGCCTTAGAGTGGGCATACAGCTTCGTATGGTCTCTTCAAAGGTCTTCCCCAGTAATTCAGTAGAAATTGTTATCAAAAGTTGCCTCTGGTGCTGTGTTTTGTCACTTTGTGTCCAAACTTCTTTTGTTCGTATCCTACGGTGGCTTTTTGTTCATGAAAACATGCTTTATTTAACAAACTGTAAGCTAACATGCTTAGAGAAAAATGTTTTAGGAACCTACAGTGTTTTGGATTTTATATTCAAACCAAAAATGACACTGATCCAGAAGCAATTATAGTACCAAAAGGAAAAAGAGAAGAGAAACGGAGAACATAGATAACAAGTCTTGGTCGGGTTGTTTGTGGGGTCGAGAGGCGTCATTCCTTCAGACGACATAAGATGCTGGAGATCTTAATTTTGTCTTCCACTCTGGAATTATCCTCTGGATTCTGTCTGCTTTTTCTCAAATTTCTCGGATGCACTGTTGTTGTTTTTGTAATTATTATGATTTTTTTCTTGCTGCTGCTGCTATTATTATTATTATTATTATTATTATTATTATTATTATTATTATTATTATTAAACAAGCATCCATTGGGTGAGGATAAATTTCTCCTGGTATGTTGCTTTTACTGTATCTTTTAGCGATATCAATTGTGTTATATTCTCCTTTTGGTCATAATCAATATTCATACAAAATCGTCAATTTGGGAGCATTTGTAAGTTATTGCAAGATTAAAGAGGTGGCGAGATCACGGTACTCTCAATCAAAATTCGACTTCCTCACACCACAACATCTATATGATAACGAGATCAAATGTTCATAGGTTAGCCTTGAAAGACACGCAGTAGAGTTCTGGAAAATATTTTCCAAATTTTTTAATGTTCGTTTCATGAAAAATAAACTTACATTTTTCTCACTCACTCTTTCTTATCTCATATCCTATTAGCCCCTCTCTTTTTTCTTTTTTTCCTTTTTCAAAAATTCTAATTTTTTTAATTAGTTTTCCTTTTATTTTTTTTCCACCTTCTTCTTTGACAGATCGTTGGCCACAACTATGGTCGACAATTGGCTACAAGCGAGCCTTAGGCTTTGTCAAGTTGGCAAGCGTGAGTTTGGCAAGCTTGAGATCGTTGCTCACTAGATCGGTGAGCCAAGGGCGAATGTGAGCCTCTAGCTCACCAATTTGGTGAGGACCAAGGCTGGCGAGCTTGAACTCGCCTTTAGTTAGTCACCAGCTGTCGATCGACCGAAGAAGAAGAATGTGGCAAAAAATGTAATATAAAAAAGAAAATAAGAAAAATAAAAAATAAAAAATTCAATTTAAAAAAATAAAAAAATGAATACATATAGGAAAATTAAATTGAATTTTTCATAACAAATGGTAAAAAATAATTTTGTAGTCTATTTTCAAATTTCAACCGAACACCGTAATATGTTATTTTTCAAGAAAGTGGCTTTCTAGAAAATCTTTTCAAAAATGTCACATTTTTCGCGAAACAAATGAAGCCTTAAATGAAATGCTTTTCCGACAATAGGTCAGAATATTGTGACCATATGGATTATGTAAACGTAGACTCATTCAAAAACTTATATTGAATTAGATTTTGTTGCTTTAAATTTATATAAACCTAAATTTAAACTCTTAGCTAACTTTTTATCATCCAATTTATTAATTATGAGTTTTTTTTGTCGGTCTTACTCTATTCCTACTCTAACTCTTACTTTTAGATTTTTGCTCTGCCTCCTTGCGAGTATGAAAGTTGAAATCCACACTTAAAACTAAATCGTCCCATCCTAACCCTTCTAAAAAGGTGGGGATTCGAACCCCCACCTCTCTCTTTCAAATTGGAAAGGGCAAAACCCCAGTGGTTAGTTTATTAAATATGAGTTAGAAAGTAGATTTTTGATTAATTTTAATGCCTCTACCGGAAAGAGACTTTCGTTTCAATGGGCGAGGAAAGTGAAAAATTGCCCGTCTTCAATTTGATTTGCACAACCACGAGGTCCAATTATAAGGTGAACTAACTAAAGGTGAGGGCTAGTCATGTAATTTAATAAGGATGTCAAATATTCGATTCGGTTCAGTTCGAATCGGACTTTCAAGAAATTCAAACCTAATTGATAAGGTGAGTAGCTAAAGTGAATCGAATCCTAACCTGAATCAAAAATCTGGTTTGATTTTTTCAGTTTTCCTTTTTTAGCCGTGCTTACTAGAGTGAGAAGAAGAGATATTTTAAATTAGGCATTTAGTTTTAGTTGAAAATTCTAGTTTAGTTTAGTTAATCAAATCAAACTAAGGGTGCGTTTGGGAACTACTTTTGGGGAATGTCTTTAGGAAAATGCAAATACCTTTGACTTAAAGGTGTTTTCCAAAATACAACCGTGTTTGGTAAATTGCACTTTGAAAGCTCTTTGTAAAGTATTTTGAGCAAAATAACGTTTGGGGAATTACATTTACAAAGGATCTTTGTGGTAAAAAAAAATTATCAAAAGAAAAATTAAAAAAATTGACCAAAGGCAGTGGCTGCCGGCGACCTCCGGCGACGCCGGATCTGGGGCAGCGAGGTCGCGTGACGTCGTCGCGACCTCTGGCGACCTCCGCGACGCCGGATCCGGGAGGGCGAGGTCGCGGGAGGACCTCGCCGCCCGGATCGGGTCGCGGCGGGTCGCGCGACCGCGCCGCCCTCGGGCTCGGGCGGCGAGGTCGCGGGAGGTCGCGCGACACCGCCGCGACCCATATCGAGGGCCGCGAGGTCGCGCGACCCGGATCGGGGCGGCAAGGTCCTCCCGTGACCCCGCCCCGGATCGGGTCGCGGTGACCTGCACCTTGCCGTGGGTCGCGGCGGTCGCGCCACCGCCCGGGCGTCGCTCGTTTGGGCGACGGTCGCCGCGACCGCTCGCGGAAGAAGAAGCTCGCGGAAGGAGAAGACCGTCTGCCGCCCCCGGATCCGGGTTTGCGGTGACCCGGCCCTCGGTCGCGCCACCTCCGGCGTCGGTTGCGCCACCTCCGGCGTCGGTCGCGCCACGCCCGACGATCGCGGCGTCCCTCTAGTAGTCGCCGGCCGCTCACAGTCAGCCGGAACCGAACCCCTCGGAGAAGATGAACAGTTGCGACACAAGGGCAAGAACCGGAAAAACAAAACATTCGTGAGGACAATTTCGGAAAAAAAAAGTTATGAACAGTGCCCGCGTGGGCATGCCGAAAAAGCCGAAAGCCCAAGGCAGGTCCCCCCTGCCTTGGGCTTTCGGCTTCACACATGCTGGCATTCCCTGAATGCGGGCTCAAAAATTTTTCCCAAACGGCCTAGCATTTGGCCAAGTACCTTTAGGCTTCAAAGGGGCTTTGGGAAGTGGTTCCCAAACGCACCCTAACCTCAATCGAAAAAAAAAAAGAACGTTTTTTTTTTTTTTTTTCAGTATTTGAATTGAAAATCGAGCCAAATTGAAAATAGATGAAATTTCAATTCAATTTCATTTTCGATTTCGATTTAGATTCGAGTTCAGTCTTGTAGCCCCTGCAAATTAGCTCATGAAAGACGCGCAATCCACAACATGATTGCACGAATCCCAAGCATGTCTGACTCATCTTTTGGGGCGAGGGAAGAAATAATTTCCAATACGAGCACCTCGCGGAAGTCACCAAGCGAAAGTGATGATCGCGTTATGACAAAAAAAAAAAAGGATGATTGCATGGCTCTTGCGGAGAAGCTACGAAAATATCTTTCAAGTCTACAGTGAAGTAGTCTTGCCAATTTCGAGGAAGGTTTGTTTCGGTGGTCTTCTCGAAAAGAGGTCAGGGTTGAAAAGAAGTAGTATTGCCGGGTGAAAGAAACGCAATCCTCCACGAGACAAGACTGCGCGTCTCCTCCGGGGCAAGAGTGAGAAGTCAAGCTTTATTTATAGTCCGAAGTGCTTGTGCCTCAGGAGCGGAAACGCCAATCACCATAAATCACTTGAGACACTCGTCTTTTGTTCTGAGAGATCTGATTTTTTGACAGCTCCAGTTTGAGGCTTGAAGCTGATCCTCGTATTGTATTGCCTTTCAAGACTCAGACACATCTTGATCTGCTTCAAGGTAATTTCTTCTCAAACACTAAAAAAACCCATCACGATAATTTCATCTTTGCATCCTCTAGGTAAGCTCGACCTTCATTCTCCGGTCTATGACAATTGATAGGTTGAAGAAAAAACTTTTAATTTTTACTCAATGCATAACACCTAACATCCTTTAAAGCATACAAAAGTTTGCATGTGAGGTTCCCTCAACTTTTCCAAAATCAGCATCACGTATATTGCTAATTTTTCTTACTTTTTCTTATTCAAACTAATCGGTATGAACGGTTGGATCGGTTAAACCCGACGGAATCACATGCTGGCCCTTTTACCTCGATAATGTTTCAAAACATTACCTTTGACTAGAGACCAGAATGATTGACTGAACTCTTGGGCCAAAAAGCTCGTTGGATAAAATTATGAAAATACCCTTCTAAACCCAATTTTGGGTCCATCGGTCCTTTCGTATCTCAATTGTATAAAATTACATAAAGCGATGAAACATCCAAAATACTTTATTTTTGCAGGAATAATTCCTTTTTTTTAAAAAGTTAAAAGCTTTTTTTTTTTTTTTTTTTTTTTTTCTGAATATCGATCATGCTAGTTTGTTCTTTTCAATAATTGCAAGACCCTTTCAAAGGCTACTAATCGAATTGTCAACAACAAATATTTATTTGAACAAATCATATCAACTAGAGAATTTTTGGATGTCAGAAAATTATTCCATTATATTTTTCAATTTTCATAATTTCGGAAAATGACAAAAAATTCAAATGTTTTCCAGACATTATGAAAAATTCACAATTGTACTATGTTCTGTTCTAGTTTCAATGGAAAACTTGAAAGTGAGCAAAGCTGCTGTCATATTGAAAATTCCTTGTTGTCATTGGACAAGGCCGTGGTTGATTCCTCTTCATTGTTGCCAATTTCGCAATTGAATTACAACTCTTATTTCAAAGCACATGCATTTTTCTCTTTTACTATAACCATTTGTCTTTACATATGAGTTTACTTTCTTTTTCTCTTTTGAATTTGGCGTGCTACAATTGAAAAATGTAAGTGTTGGGGCAGCTTGTCGATAACCTCAAGTTATTTCTATCGATAAGTAGCAGCCACACCTATCATGTCCATCATGGAACAAGGAATGTGCATGATTGCAAACGCCTCCCCTTGTTATTTTGTGAGAAACTAATTTCTTAACACTTTCAAAAACATGGAGAAAATAAATGATATGTTTGTAAAGTTGATCTCTTTATATTGATGGACATTTGAGACAAAATTAAAGAGGACAGATGGTTTCAACAAAAGACAAATTTAAATTGTTATCTCCAAATCTGTTAAATCAACCATACAAAGGGTCAAAAAAAAAAAAAATTGTGCTAATTATACCTCGCGCACAAAGTGCACGAAGTGGGACTTCGATGGAGTGCAAATTTAAGTGAAACCATATATAGAGAAAAATAAAAGATTGCAAGAGAAAATGTAAACTGTACTGAAAATGTAAATTTTTATAATGAAAGTGTAAATTGTTTAATTTTTCTCTTAATTCGCAAATTACGTACCATACCATAACATCGGATTTTCCTTTTGATAAACCATGCTATGCACTTTGCCACGAAAACATAGGCTAACCACACATTTCCTCGCCCCCTGAACATAATTTACAGCCAGTTATCTGAAATTGCACTCTTGAGATTAGCGACTAAACTAACTTGGGCCAAAACAATTTCAACAAAACTACGAAAATGCCCTTCTAGACCTGATTTAAAGTCCATGGGCTCAATTCGTATCCAAATGGTACAAAATTACTTTTTTTTTCCTTTTTTTTGGGGGGGAGTCTATGTCCAAAATTACTTAAGGCCGTGAAACATTCAAAATACTCGATATTTGCAGAAGATAATTCATTTCCAAAAAATAGATAGAAATTAAATTTCCGAAATATCAATAATTTTAGTCTATTCTCTTCAGAGCCATTCAAAGGCTATGAACCGAATTGTCAACGACAAATATTTACTTGAACAGAGCAGATCATTTAGAGAATTTTCGGATGTTCATCAAACTATATTCCCAAAAATTGGCGATTTTGTAATTTCTGGAAAATGATAGAAAATTTAAATATTTCCAGTGAAAAATTCACATCTGTACTGTTTTGTGTACTGATTTCAATGGAAAACTATTTTGTAATGTAACGCGTAATCCATAAAAGCAGTTGGAAGCAACCGCATGCGCAAGCACTTCAAATTTTCAAATTTTTTCTGTTTTCGTGAGTAGCCTACTTCGCCTTTGGTGCACTCATCTCTCTCTAAAGGGAGAAAATATTCAGTGGTTCGTGCGCGCCACGTCATCGGTGACGTGGCGCGCACGTACCATTCGATACCGACACACTGTTATGTGGGACCTGCTGAAAAATGAAAGGACTCGGTCGGCTCGGCTCGGCTCGGCGCGGAAGAAAGGACAAGTCACGCAAAGCTCCCGCCCAAAGACTATTCTCTCTCTTCAATTAAATCTTCTGCAATTTTTTCTCTCTCACTTTCTCTCTCCTCGCGGGAGAACATACGAAACGTCGAGACCGCTTCCGCTTCCGCCTTCGTCTCCGGCTCCGCCTCCTCAAAAGCCTCGCCGGTCATCTGCTTCTGGCACATCGGAGCCTCACCAGTCGCAGTCGGGTCCCGACCCCCTCCACCTCCGATTGTTCCCGCGGAGATTGGGTACGGGGTTTGTGTCCGCCTCCGGCTCCGGCTCCGCCTTCCTCCCCCAAAATTTGCTTCGGCACGTCGGAGCCTCACCGGTCGCGATCGGGTACCAACCCCCTCCACCTCCGATTGTTCCCTTAGAGATCGACGGAAGGTTTGTGTCCGCCTCCGGCTCCGCCTCCCTCCCCAAAAGCCTCATCTCGCCCTCGGCATCCTCCGTCTCGGACATCTGCTCGTCCTCCCCGTCTGCCGGCCTCCACCGCTGAAGCCATCGGCCTCCGGCAGAGGGAGGCAGCCTCGGTCTCGTTCCCGAGCGACACTAGGCTCCCCGCCGCTAACCGGGCGCTGTCCGTGCGCAGCCCGCTCGGTCGCGAGGGAGATCTCGGACGGCGCGGAGAAGAAGGAGAGGCGCGGGCTGGAAGGATTCTGCCGACCTCCGCCGCGAAGCCATCGGCCTCCGGCAGAGGGAGGCGGCCTCGGTCTCATTCCCGAGCGGCACCGGGCTCCCGCCGCCGACCGGGCGTTGTCCCCGATCCGGGCTGCTCGGTCGCGAGGAGATCTCGCGGACCCGGGCGGGGGTCGACGGCGCGGGAGAAGAAGGAGAGGCACGGGCTGGAGAAGGATTCCCGCTTCTTTGTGGACACGGGCGGGGTCCCTGCGTTTCTCTCTCGACCGGTGAGTTTCCTTCTTCCTCCTCTCATGGGCTGGTTTCGGAATGCGCAGTCGAAATCCCGAATGGGTTGTTTCTACATCTTGTTGGGCTGTTCAGTTGCCAGCGAATGCGCGAGTAGCGAGGGAGCACGAAAGTGGAAGATTTGAAGGTTAATTTACTTCACATGTCTTTGAGGACAACCTTCATTTCTTCTATATAGGCTAAGCACTGTAATGCTGAGGCTCTCTTTGATGGAATAATATGTTGTTTCGTTTATGGCAAAAAGAAGATAAATATTAGTGGGAATATAGGCAATTAAAATTCAATTTTTCGATGAATAAATGATTTTGATGTGCATGGAAACACCTCACTAGAGATATTCTGCAACTACAATAATAGGTATTCTTACATGACTTGATCAAACTGCAGAGCCTAAAATAAGTATATGTCTGTTGTCCTTGGAAGACCGTACCAGTTTCGACTAGTTACGTTGCTGGTTGAACATGGAATCTACATGTCAGTTTAGTCCTCAATTGCCTTCACTTTTTCCCCACCGACAATCTTGCGGTGCTTCATTCGGTATCATAGGATCAATAGTCAAGTTATTCACTGACTATATGGTTGAGGCGAAGGAAAACGTTGACAGGGAACCTTTTTGCCACCATTGCTAATGGTACACGGGTAAGAAGTCGACTTTGACAAAATCACTACGAAATTGCAGGGCTGGTTCCCGATATTTCTTCTATGCTGTTTTTTCTGTCATAGGATTCAGTCAAGCTCTTCATGAAAATAATCTCACGTCATTTGGAGGAGCAACCTCAAGGCAAGCACCCGAGGTAAGAAGTTTGATTTTCTTCCATAGCAGCATTGGTTGCTCATTGCCTATATGCCTCACATCTATTAAGTATTTCTTCACAAATGCACTAGAAGGTAGAAAGAGTACAAATCGCACAGCTCGTAGATTGAGTGGGAAGGCATTGCTTTCTTCTATCGCATAGATAGAGCAAATATCGCCTGTAGAAATTTTGCACACGCTTTTTGTGCCTGGTTGATGTGTATGAGATTAAAATTGTAGTTGTAAGACTAACTAGAGGGGTAAATATGTTGTTTTTTTTCCAGTGCTTCCTTTGCATCCATGCAAGAAATGCAGTGCACTAAATGTCACAGGAGTGGCATTTCCATTTTTTTCCTACAAATAAAATAAGCAGCAAATCTTCTTGCTGAACTAAATGTCATGTTCAACCATCGGAAACATTTTGTACTCAAATCTACTGCCCAATTTTTTTTTTCTATACTTGGATGTGCTTCTTTTATTTTTCTTGATTCGAAATATGCATAAGTAAAAAAATGCATCTCTATTCATCTTTGCTGCTTTTACTTCCCTTGGGTGCGTATTTCCTTCAATTGCTATTTGATGTGTAAACATTTTCCCTTGTGTTTTCCTTTTGTTCTTTTCTTTTGTGTGAACAGTTTCGGTGAATCATGGTGAGAAGGATGGTTTCACCGCGGCCGAATGATCTTATCTCGGGGATTCCCACGGACGAAACATACCTACAAAATCGTCGTCCATCCTGATGAATGATGAAAAGAAGAGTTTGAAAGGAGGAAGGATTCCTATTCCAGATTCTTACTATCTAATGGGGATTGCCGATCCCACGGGAATTCTTAAAAGTGATGAAGTTTGTATTATCCTGTATGTACTCGTAATCTCATCTTTCGTGCTTGATTTATCATTTAGCATGAGTCTGCTAAAGAAAACTCAAGAAAAACGGTCATTTTGTAATTTTAATTTTAGAGTGCATCCCTTGGTTTTTAGTGGCTTGGTATGGTTATGGAATAATTTCTAACCATGCCGTAGGGTAAAATTCAAAATTTAGGTCTGCATATGATTTGGCTTATTTGACTAAGCTAACATTGTACTTTTATCCAAATTCAAAGAATTTCATAGAAATAAAATGAATTCTGTGAGGACCCTATGCAAGTGATTTTTGCCTGTTCGAAGATCATTAAAAAGTAGTATTTTCTATTTTGGAAATAGATCTCTTTTGGCAAAATTTGGTCAATGATCATCCATACTTATAGGTAGTGGCTTGGTTAAGGGAACCCACCGGAGCCATAGTGAAAGCGAGGCTTTATAGGACAATTGTCCTTTGCTTATGGACCTAAACCTGAAAAACAGATAAAGCAGCTAAACTATAAGACAAGTAGGCCTTCTCGGACCATACAAGTGCTCGACAAGCCCGTGCAATGGTGTTATATTGCTTTGATGACATCCCATCTCGGTTACATTCTTGTTAACCCATGTTTGAGTTTGATATTCACAACTTTGGGGAAAAGGTGTAATTACCTCTTGGGCTTTAATGTCATAATGCTATTTCGGGTGTCTTTACTATTTAATAGTTTGCTTGAATCATCAATGCGGTAAGTGGACAAATTTCAGGGAAGGTATTAGTATACCGCAATCTGGTTTGCACTTCGGAGATATTCATGTTTTGAACGCTACATATGTGGAAGCTCTGGAAATTCAAAAGTTGGAAATACAAAAGAGCATGCACTTCAACCTCAAAAAACCTTTGTTTGTCTCGCTGCTCATGCAGCTCTCTCTCTCTCCCCTTGAGAAAATCCCCTGCGCACCCGCTTCCAATCTTCTGGATTTATGTATTTCTCTCAATTATCACAAGGCTTGAAACAGAGGAAGAAAAATCTGATTTTTCGAAAACTATATGCGGGCAGTGGTCCGAGAGAGAGAGAGAGAGATGGTGCTTGCCGGAGGTTCCATCAATGGAGAAAAGGCGAAGCGCATATCTTTGACGATGAAGAGTCGCATTGCGGGAGGAAGCCCAAGCTCTTCTACCTCCTTGTCTCTCTTCTCTTCTCTCTTGCTGCTTCGTGGTGGTCCCTCACTGCTCGGTTCTGGAGCCTCTCTGTTGGGTTTTGCTCGTCGCTCTATGTTCCTCTATTTTTTTCTTTTTCTTTTTTTGGCTCTGTTTTGTTATTCTCATGACCTTCTCTTGATGGTTTTCTTTCGTGGGATTCAGCAGATTCTTTCAGCGTGGACAGTGAAGGTGCTCGTGAGAACCACAATGCAAATGCCCCTCCTTGTTCTTCAATGTCTAATGGTGCGTATTCAATCCTTAACTGCATTGAAAAATGGCAAACTGAAGAAAAGGAAGGGAAAAAATCCTAGACAAAACCTTGAACAAAATGAGTTTCTTGGAAACTGCTTTTGTAGTTGTTCCTTGGAATTATTCTTTATGCGTGTCTACCAGGTACAAAACGGTGGAAAACCAGTTGAAATTATCAGAACTTAGTATGCTGCTGCTCTGTTTTATGCCCTCAGTTTCTTGGTGACCGTTTTCTCTATTTTGCGAAGCATTGATTAATCGAGCCCATAATCATCAAGAACATAATGACAGTTTCTTTTGTCCTTGCTTGTTCCCTTATTGCATGTAGAAATTCTAGACTGGAGCTGGACTACTTGAATCTCTTTTGGCCTTTCCAATATTTTTGAATTAAAGCATTTTGTTGCAAACAATTGCAGGGAGTATATGCTGTGATAGGAGCGGCTTTCGCTCTGATGTATGCATCATGAAAGGGGATGTAAGGACACACTCTCCCTCTTCTTCAGTCTTCCTTTATCATTCGAAACAGCAAAGCAAGTTCATCGACTTCATCTCAATTGGTCACCGATCCGCCAAAAGGCATGATGACGAGGAACTCCAGCACGAAAAAATAAGGCCCTATACTCGAAAATGGGAGAACCCTATCATGGATAAAATTGATGAGCTTGACCTTATTGCGAATAAAGATACCATGGTTGCTAAACATCGGTGTGATGTCCGCCATGACATTCCCGCACTTTTCTTTTTATTTGGAGGATACACGGGTAACCTCTACCATGAATTCAATGATAGGATTCTGCGCTGTACATTACCTCACAGCATTTCAAGGAGGAGGTTGTGTTTGTCATCTGGAATATCACAATTGGTGGATTATGAAGTATGAGAACATCCTTTCTCGCCTCTCGAACTATCCGCTCCTCGACTTTGCTGGAGATAAAAGAACCCATTGCTTCCGGAGGCCATTGTTGGTACCGATGAAGGGAATAAGAGCATCCTCGATTTCGGACACTTCCTTGACCGTGCTTACCAGCCGTGGTTAAAAGGTTCAATACCGGACAAGGAGCAAGGGTACAGCTGGCGAATCAATCGGCTTCGGTGCCAACTTTGGGGTGATCGATGAAAATTAATAAAGACGACCAGAAACACCAGGTGAAGAAAGCGAAGCTAGTGATATTATCGCGCGGTGGGTCCGGGCGTTAGTTAATGAAGCTGCTTGATTAAAATGGCGAGAGGATATGGGGTTCGGAGTAAAAGTTTCGCGGCCTAGCGAACGGCGAACCGGCGAAGATGTATCACTTGCTTAATAAGAGCGAGGTTATGGTTGGTGTACACGGGGCTGCTTTGACCCACTTCCTTTTCCTGAAGCCTGGTTCCTTGCTCATCCAAGTCATTCCTTTAGGGACGGATTCACCAGCTGAGACATGCTTTTGTATAACGTGGATTCAGAGAATTCCTTGTGGAAGCTGCTGCCAAGGCTGGAGTAGACGGGGCAGCCGAGTTTCTGGATAATCCAAATAATGGACTGCAAGAGGTTCTCTCTCTCTCTCTCTCTCTCTCTCTCTCTCTCTCACACACACACACACACACACATTGCTTCACATTCGAACCTAGAGATCAGGAGAGAATGCGTGACTAATTATGTAGAATATCTAGAAGGAGCTTTTCGGAGTTAAAAGATTTCATTTCTCTAAGCGACTCGGGGAAAGTGTTATCTCCTTTTTCCATGAATTTTTCAATGATCTGTTGAAATCTACTGCAGTTAATCTCTTTAGTTTTGGCAGCTTCCGGATGTTTGCCGCGATTCTAAGAACCTCACGAACCTTTTCATAATTTTCTTTTGCTCCATCAAGGTAAATGAGGAGCTCGAACAAGTACTCATCGAACATTTACGGGGTTCCGCATTTCGTGGTAAATGATGTTCTCTCTCTCCCCCCCCGGCTCTCTGTCTCTGTCTCTGTCTCATATTTTGCCTTAATTTTTGGATGACATAGAGATACCTTTTTCGAGATCATTATTTTCAACGAGATAAATGGGAAGCACAGATTGAGTGGTGCCAGCCCCGAGGTGTTCTGCGAGCCTTTGAGATTATCGCTAGTGGAAAGTAGATGAAATGAAAATGTCATGCTTGTGCGTTTACTTATAAATAAATAAAAAAGCAGGTTGTGTTATCTGTTTTACTATAAATACCATATAGGAAAAATGAGTGAATAAATTCTTACGGTTCTTGGAGATTTTGCTGGCTCTGTTTTTGCCATTGCCGCCAACACCTTGTTTCAACAGATAAACATCCACTTGTGATGTGCTTTATGGTTATGCGAAATCGCTTTTCTCACATACCGACGATTGATTTACTCGTTTCAATTACCCAAAGCCGGCAAAGAAATGAACATCCGATCTTTTGCTCTCGTACTCTCTTTTCCGAGTGAACAGAAAGTGTTGCCGACTTCACTTGGCCGGAGTCCGAAAAACTACGGCATTTTGCTTGAGAATCCATAGGTAAATCAAGCTGCCGTTCGCTAAACTTGTTACTTAACTACGAAGCGAAGTCATGCCTTTGGGACCGACATTAAGCATTTCATTGTAAATCTAACCCCAGAAGCCCAGCAAGCACCGAAGTAACAAGTCGCAGAGTCTTACACGTCGCTCTACCAAGGGCAAAGCACGAGCATCAGCAAACTCAGAGAAGAGAACCTGACAGCGCCTTAACGCGAAAGCAAGACAGCGTGTCGTTTGGTTGGCCACTTATGCACTTTCTTTCATATGTAGTTTCTATAACTAAACCAAACCCAAAAATGGAAAGGCAACGACCAGACAATTACATTTACCAATATGCACTTGAGATATTGCTCATATTTACAATTGCAGTTTCAAGCAGCATAACCAAGTCTAAACAAAGTAAAAGATAATTTAGAAGGAATGTATAATGGGTCTTTGGAGAGAGAGTCTGAGAAATTGGAATATGCACAGAGACTTCTTTACATTTCATCAAGTATATTAACAGGATTCTTTTTCTCTTCCCAGTGCTGACAGTATCGTCAACATGGGCATTCACCTAAGATCAAGTCTCTCATTGAACACCATCACCAAACAGAAAAAGGTCCAATTAAGCACACAACTAGGAGAAGAAAACGGTTGAAATACCAGAACATCTTGATTTTTCTCAACTGCCCACACAAAATGGCACCACCTCTAAATCAATATAGAAGACATATAGCAATCCCATAACTTGTGAAGCCGCAAAATCATAGGAAGCCACAACTATCGGTCGGTGAGAGGCTGCCGAAATGTTGGCAGCATGCTCAACCCATAGAAGCTCATGAGGCTAGAAATGTACTACTATTTTCTGCCATTGTTTTAGGTAATTGTTCGATGATCTTTCTTTTTTATGACAACTACCCAGCCTGGCAAAATCCCCAAGAAAAGGAAAGCCTCCAATTATAAAGCAATAAGCTGCAAGCATAACAGCTTATCCTGGGTGTCGGTAGGACTTGTACAGGATTAGTATGGAGGTTATAACCATTCAAAAGTTACCGATCCCAGTTGAAAACCAGATAGCATATCATCTTTTGTAAAAAGCTCTTAACGTGTCCTTAAAATGATTGCAACCCAACGTGCATAAAGCGAGAGGGAGAAACAATCCCAATTCCTACCCCAAAAAAAGAGTTTTGAGAAAGGTCACTCTGTGAGGTCGGACAACAACTAAGAATCGTGGTCTGTGCCACGGTGAAGCAATCATTGGAGCACAGTAATCACATGTGTATGCATGTTTGCTGTTGGGATCTAGGAAAAGAATTACCTTGCCACATACAGGGAAGATGTCACTTCTCTCCTTCCACTCATATATGCAACCAAGATGGAAATGGTGAGAGCATTTTGTCATTATTCTTGGATTCTCAGGCGTATATTCTGCATTTAGTAAGCAGTAAAAATTGATAGAATTCATCAAGAACATCAACAATTTAATTAATCACAACATTGCGGTGACATGTTACAAAACTATAAACCAATACCTTGAACAAGCCAACTTGCACACAATACTTCGCTGCCAGCATGCCCGAGGCAATAATCGAGACCCAAATTCCAAGTTCATGGAAGTACTTCCTAGTTTCCACATAAGCTTATTGTCAATTTTTATTCTTTTTTCAGATGAAAGTTCTCTTCAAAATTTTCTCTAAAGAATCTGCATCTGTGCCAGCATATTCCCAGGAAAAAAAGGAAAGCACAAAAGCATACAATGGTAAGGTAATTTCTTTCGGGGAAAAATCAAGTTCACCAGTAGATTGGATCTCTAAATAGTTTACAAGCTGAAAACTCAATTACATCTAGGCATGAAAGTGAACAAGTTGAACTAGCCTAAGATTATGTCTCATCCCTATTCTAAAACTTATTCAGCACTTCACGTTATTGAGAATTAGCTTAGCCCGCTAATAATTGTCAGCTCAATAAGAAAGCAACAAGCAACCAATCTTCTAATACAAAAACTTTTATCTTCAAGACACGTCGGACAAACATCTTCCTCTTCTGATTTCGTATAAATATGCCCAATATCAGCATTCGCTTTTGCCAAGGATAGTTTAAGTGAGGTCTTATATGGTTGCTCTTTAAAACCTTTTTCATGTGCATAGTTAGTCCATTTGCCTTCGAGCAAATATTATCCGATTCCTCATCCTTGTCACTCCTAAGAGGTTCGATTCCTCATTGGCATGACTTGAACCCTTCTCATGCCTTGGAACCAGTCCATCCCTCTCTGCATGCACAAACGCCTTGGCTCTACGTCATAGGGCAAAGGCCTTGGAGGAGAGTGGTACATGTCAGAAAAATAATTGTCGAGGTGACGCTGTAGAAGTCATTGTGGATGCTTCTGAATGGAAGAAGGGACGGCATGAATCTCTCTCCGGAATAACACTTTGTGTTGTACTTGCACATCATGACAAGAGAGAGTCGAAATAGATTATCAAAATGCCGAGCGCAGTTAAAATATCCTCTTCAAGGTAATTATTTTTATTACTAATTGATGATCTCATGAAGGCTCAGCACAAGACGTGGGCTCAAAGCTCAAGTATGCACAACTCTATCAGATAAGTAGACCTAGCTAAACATAAATCTCAAGAATACCGTCTACCAAAAGGCGGGATTGACCATAGAGCAATATTGCTCTACAGTAACTAAATAACTTTTTTCAGGGTTACATTAACCCATTAATTGTTTTTCTCGTTTCTCACATTCTCTTCTCAACTTGTCCTCCAACGGTCGTATGCTTGTTCTTGCTCTCTCACGCTCGCCATGTGTCCGGTAGCAGGCAGCAATAAAGTGCTCTTAACCATATACCTTGAGCATTTCAAGTATCTCGTTATTACATGCTTATTCTCAGTACAGTAAATGTTGAATATTAGACTAAGTAGACATTAGAAAGCCATATAATGCCCACAGGCAATGAGAGAATCCAAGTTCTTTTCGATGTCACTTTTTCCCCCTTGTTGTCATTTGAACCATGCTTTCCAATCGACTAATGCGATAGAAAACAATGAACTGCTAATTCCATGGGAACAAAAATTTGCCCTGGTCAATCTCCAATTGCAGAGGTGCACTTATCAAGGCAACATAAAAGCAAGGGCATGAAAGCAAGGCATATTTTTAATCGAACATGTATATTTTCAGTTCTCGTAATGAGCTTTATCGGGTGATTAATCAGCAACAATTGAAAACCAATTTTATCACGACTTTTGTGGAGCTCATCATCCAAAGAAATGCTCACTTTGTTAAGGCATTAAAAGAGTAAGTGCGAGGTGCAACATACCACGTAAAAAAAATTATCAACCACGCAATTAAAGCAAATGCAGTTCCTATATGCGGGCGCTCCAGGAGAACATCTTCCAAGTCTCCCTAAAAAGAAATTCAATTTCTGGAATCGAAAACAACTTTTCGCACAAGCCACAGCCTCGCCTTCGATAGCGCCGGATAAATCTAGTTCGGTTCTAGCGAGATAACCAGCAAAGCTCACAATCAACCTAGCCTTCAAAATGCATCGGCGATTATACTCCGGTAGTTACCTTTTGACGGCGAGAGGTCCAAGAACAAGCAACAGCAAAGGAGAACCGTGATACATGGAACCTGTGGAAGGGATCAAAGCATCAAACAGCGACACACCAGTAGGCAAACAAGCAGCTTCCTTCCTATAGAGATCGAACGGAGCCGAACCTGCGTAGAGAGACATCACCGCTTGCTTCAACCGGTAGCCTTCGCCAACCGGCAGCACAAACAAGAATAACCAGAAATCGTATCGGAAAATGGACCTCCAAGATTTCAAGGGAAGAGGGGGGGATCGGGGATCGGGGATCGGGAATCGATCGACGGAGTGAAGAGAGGCGGCGTTACGGCGGCGAATGCTGGTGAGAGAGCTGGCGACCTCGGGCGGGTGGACAGGCCGAGGTTCTGGGGAGGTAGACGAGGGCAAGCCGAAACGCGACCGACGCGACGACCCATGTCCGTAACCCCGAGCGCGCGCGCACGCTTCTTCGTCTCCGTCTTACGCTCGTCGTTTCTCTCTCCTCCATTTTCGCCGTCGTGGTTCGACGCGTTGGCGTCGAGCGCGTAGGGAGAGGCGGAGGAGACGGGGCGACGGACTCCGACGCCGACGGAGGCAACCGGCGGAGGGCGTCGCGTCGGGGTTTGCTGGAAGAGAGGCGCGACTTCGAGGACGAGAGAGAGAGCGGACTAGAGGTCGCAAGAGGGAGGCGGAGGGCGTCGGCGTCGAGTCGGGTTCGGGGAGGAAGCGGAGGCTGCGTCGGCGTCAGAGTCGGGTTTAGGGGAGGAAGCGAAGGCTGCGTCGGCGTCGGCGTCGGACGACTTCGCGGTGGGGGGAGAGAGAGAGAGCGAGAGCGGACGTCACGAGACGGAGGAGGAGAGAAAGTGAGAGAGAGAGAAAATTGCAGAAAATTCAATGCGGGAGAGAGAAATCTTTTGGGCGGGAGTCGTGACGTGTCTTTTCTTCTTCGGCGAGCCGAGCCGAGCCAAGCCGAGCCCGCCCCTCCATTTTCTAGCGGGTCCCACAAGACGCGTGTCGATCTCTCGAGTGGTAAGTGCGCACCACGTAGGACGATGACGTGGCGATTGCTAACCACTGAATATTTTCTCGTTTGATGCTGGTTCGTGCGCGCCACGTCATCCGGCGACGTGGCGCGCATGTACCACTCGGCTTTCGACACCTATCGGGGGACCCGCTGGAAAATGAAAAGACTCGCCCGTCTCGGCTCGGCTCGGCTTGGCGTGGGACCCACAATCTGGTTAGGCGAGGAGAAAATCGGGCGCCATTTTAAAAAATTTCGGATCGAGCGAGGTTTCTTCTTCTTCTTCTCTTTCTTCGCGCCTCTCGCTCACTCTACCCTCCCTCTCTCTCCGACGAACGGGACGCGACCTCCCATTCTCTCTGTGCCCTCCCTCCGGCGAACCACCGCCCGGAACCGGCGAACCACCGCACCGGACCGGCGAGAGGGCCGCGAGATCTAGCTCCCTCCCTCTGGCCTCCCTCTTTCCGACCGGCGAACCACCGCACCGGACCGGTGAGAGGACCGCGACCTCCCTCTCTCTCTGCATTCCCTCTTTCCGACTGACGAACCATCGCACGGGCGAGAGGATCGCGAGTAATCGACGAACCATTGCACGGGACTGGCGAGAGGACCGCGACCTCCCTCGACGGGACTGGCACGTGATGTCTCACATCAACCTCGACGGCTTCTTCGGCGACCTCCCTGAGACCGGCGACGTCTCCAGACTCGGGGCTCTCGACTCGGGGCTCTTGTGGTTCGACGAGATCGAGAACATTCGATGAAGGCCGACGATGTCCATGTGCTTGCGAGCGGGGCGAGCGGGCTGTGCCGGAGGACTCGAGCTTCTGCGGACCTTCGCTTCCCCGGCCCCTCGCCGCCGGCTTCTCCCGCCTCCTACAAGATGCGGCGGCGCAGCCTCGGGTGCTCCACTAGCTGGCTGATTTCCTCGGTTTCCATGGCGCGTGTTCGGGATTCTCATTTTTGTTTTTGTTTTGTTTTTGTTTCATGTGTGGATGACTACTAGTTCGGGAGCGGGAGGCCGCGGGTCAAGAAGGCTTCGCCGGATAGGCCGCCGTCGATTGTGATTAATGGAGAGGGCGAACGGGGACGCTACTTTGGCGGAGCGTGCGTAGCAATGATTGGGAAATTGTGGCTGATGATTCTAAGGATGATGATTCCGATGGAGTCGTGATTGATGTGGAGAACCAGAATGCTGATAGAACAGAAGCTTCCGACAGTATGGCGATGGAGACAAATTTGGTATTTTTCTTGTAGCATTTCTAGTGCTTTCTTGGGACATTTCTTTCTTTTTTTTTTTTTTTAGTACGCGGATATGCGTATGCAATGTGCACATTGACTCTAGTTCATTAATATCTCGCAAATTAAGAATTTGAGAGCATGTTTCCTTCGGGGGAGCTGCAATTGTTTTACAGCTTCAAGCACAGTAACACTATTGATGGTTGATGTTGCAGTGTCGCCTATCCTATATACGGGCTTTACTTTTTGCACTATAGCATCAATGTGGTTGAATTGCAATACATCTACATTTCTCAATTATTAGGTTGTTCTTTCCTTAAAATTAAGGGCTTAGTTCACTTGCCCTTCCTTTTTTGTTCTGTTAGGGACTAGAGAGCGAAGGCTCCATTTGCCTCTATAATTTATTTTCCCGTCTGTTTTACCTATAGGAAATATGCTCTCATTCCTAGTGTTTTGAATATCTGTACATGTTCTTATATGGTGTGAATTGTTACTTCTATAGTAGGCCATCAATAGTTCTTTAAAGATATATTATTAATTCCTTCAATTTTTGTGGCTTCAGGCACCATGTTTCGTCGATGGAGTAACTCTCACCACAGTGAGGAAGATGACTCGCTGCAATTTGAGTCTAAGGTAATTAAGATTTCAAAATTACAGCGCTTGTAAGGACTGGACATTTCGCAGAGTGTATCTCCTTGATCGATTGCTCATATTTATCTGATTTCCATGGCTGACCATGTGGTTGACCTAAGTCAGTAGTTTTTCTGGCCATGAGAAACCGTGAAGTGGCCCTTTTTGCAGATAATACTTTACTGTCAATACACCCCCTTATCTATACTCCTTTTTGCAGATCATGGGCATCGGAGGCAAAGTCGGCGGGAATCACAGTGGGAGTGATTCGACTTCGTCGACTTTCGTTGGGACACTTCATCCCGGAACACCTGGTCCTAGAGGCCAGTACATGGTTCCAAGCAGTTACAGTTTCCCAAGGTCGATGAGTACTCCCTCAAGGAAGATTGACGGGAGTTCGGCCACGTCTGGCGGTTCCAGAAGTGGTGGCTTCCCAAAGTCCAGGACTATGGTGGGCCCTGATGCTCATTCAGGATCTTTGGTTCTCATCTGCCACAAGTGCGGGGAGCAATTCAAGAAGTTGGATGCTGTTGAAGCTCATCATCTCTCCAAACATGCTGGTAAAATAACATCTTACCTTGAACCACATGATCATATCTGTTTCTGCATTGCCTTAGCAGTTTCTCATTCTCTGGTCTAGATAAATATAAAATCGTTTGTTTAATTTTGGAGTAGCCTGAACGAACTGGGGATTGAACTTCTGGTTTTTAGCTTATCTGAGGATGGAAATTCTTAGACTAAACTGTCAATTTGATTAATGTCATTGCAACTTTTTCTTTTTCCAGTAACTGAACTAAGTGATGGAGATTCATCCAAAAGGATAGTGGAAATAATCTGCCAAACGAGCTGGTTGAAGTCTGAGCACAGCAGTTATGGACAGATTGAGAGGGTCTTGAAAGTCCACAACATGCAAAGGACCCTTGCCCGGTTCGAAGAATATCGAGAGATGGTCAAGATCAGAGCCAGCAACTTATCCAAGAAGCACCCCCGCTGTTTGGCTGATGGGAATGAGCTCCTAAGATTCTATGGCACGGCCGTGGCTTGCTCGCTCGGCGCCAATTCTCTGGTGCCAAGTGTCAAACAACCGTGTTGATATGAATTCAATATTCTATCAAACACTCTTGAGGCAGTCATTAGTTGGTCCAATTCCTGGTAGAGATACACTAGCAGACACTACTTTTTGGTGCACCACCAAGAGGCCATATTCAACTTATCTCGTAGTCCAGCTGCCAACAAAGAATAGAACAACATAGATTAGTCCCATTTTAAAGTTTGCCTGCTCTTTCATGCCATGCCCGTCTCTTTTTGCATTGCTCTTGGCTCTTGTTTCATCTTTGGCTTGGTACATCATCCATCTGTGCATGAGATGCTGTTACAGTTGTAGAAATGCTTTAAATCCATCATTTTGAAGGCTAATATCCCGAGACCCCTTATTTTCTCACTTCGTTGTGCTGTTAATATGAGAGGATGTATTTCCTCCTCTTTTTAAATCAAGTTACGAGAATTCTCCTGATCCAAGACTGACGCTTCACATTTTTTGGCGCAGGTTGTGAAGTACTTCTTGGATGCTAAGACTTTTCAAAAGGTTAAGTTTGTGTACCTGAAAAACAACGACAGTGTCGAGCTCATGAGATCATTCTTTGGTGAGAACCTTCCTACTGAGTTCGGAGGAAGAGCAAAACTGAAGTATGACCATGAAGAATTCTCTACGCTAATGGCTCAGGATGATATTAAGGCAGCCAGTCTGTAGGGATTTGATCGGCAACCTGAGAAGGCCTTTCATGATGGGAACAAGCATTCTGGAGCTGAGGTGGGTCCTGAGCCTGTTGGGGTTGCACCGCCAGCAAGCTGAGCATCTATACTGCATTCGGTAGGTAGATAAGCAGGCTAATGTGCACACCCGAATGAACAAACATGATGGTCGTGAACCTGGCTAGTTAGGATGAGTGGCTGCTAACTGTCTCCGGCTATACGTGATATTATATATTAATATAGAGTACCTACAACAGATGATATAACTAGCATTCTGCTGGTATAACTTCCCTGTCGCGGGGATCTGTCTCGATTTCCATATTGGAAAAGATTTGCACCATTTGGACCATAAACTTATATTGTTAAACTTCATTCGATATCTAAATTCGACCCTATATTTTCATTGCATTCTTTTTCTCTCAACTTCTCTTCATTCGATATCTAAAACTTCTTTCCCGTGCTTGGTACGGGCTTATGTCTATCATTCACAGGCTTTGCCAAGTTTGACTTGTCTGGATGCCGTCAGCCAAACCTTAGCAGCGGCTGCTTGCCATCTCTAGCTGATCACATTGAAAAGAAATGAGACAACGACGCTGACATGTTCTAATCAAATTGAATGTTGCTCCAAATTTTAAGGATCATTAATTTCATTATTCCTTTCATCTTTCTTTCTGGGAACAGTTTCCATATGCCCAGGACCGTTTGAGGTATGTATAGTTGCTGTTGTAGAAAGATTTACTGGTCTGCGCGCTCCTCTGTAGTTGGCTGAGGATTCTTAAACCCTTAACGCTTTTACCTCCTTCAGGTTCTTCCTTTTCATGTGTTTTGTGAGTCTATATAGCCGAAGTATCATGCCCGACAGAAGAGTCCGCTCCTCCACCAATGTAAGGAGAAATCTATACTCTTTAGCAATGCACAAAACAGTGATTTTTTATCGCTGAACATTTCCAAGTTCCAGGAAAGAAACCTTTTTACACGTTAACGAACCACTCAGGTACATATATGCCCCTATGAGATCAACTCAACTTAGCTGCCCTCAAGATTCATTGAATCTACACATCGTTTGCCTCCCTCTAAACAGAGAAGATACCACAAATAAAGCACACGAAAATTTGCTCACACTCGATCATGGAAATGAAACACTTTGAGCCAAAACCTTCAATAAGAGAAAGCACATTGGATTGGAATGCCAGGAGGGCAGAATCTATGAGGTATCCGCAGATCGCAGATTGTAGTGTAGAACTTAGAGAGGCGATGTCCTACATGAGCCGCCTTCTAAAGTTCCCAGTAGTTGCTTGGTAAGCACGCACCAGCAGCCCTACTCCTATGCCAAGCCCAATTCTAACTCCAACACTCACTCTGGCGTTGAACCATGAGAGTTCGCCATCTTCGTATTCCATGAGTTCCGACCTCCGCCAGTACATGCTGTAGTCCTCATCAAACAGTACATGAGTATTCTGCAAGATTTATTGCCAAGTTAATAGGTAAGAGCAAATAAAAGCTACAAAAATTAGCAACAACAGGATGGATAAATTCCTGCATTCCAGGTCTCAATATAAGAACACTCCTTCCATAACAATCATGAAAACTTGCTCTGTATACTTTTCCAGTTTCACCTTCAATAGCAACTTCTTCCTGTTTTAGTAAGCATTACATTGTCAAATGGAAGCATTATTCAGCGTCCCAATAAGTACTATCGCATGTCTAACACAACCTGCTCATTAGCCATATTGTCAACTAAAACGGTCTAAATGATGATTTTGGAAACAGCATGAGTGAAAAAAATATCTTCGGGACACTTATTGTCCCTTGAACAATAAACTCTCCAACACCTAATGCTTCATATCACTGCATCATGGCAGTCTCATATAAGACACAAAAAATGAGAGCCACTCAATTATTGTTGACTAACACCAATCTGCATTCGCATTCATTCACTAAATCAGTTCTTCTCCATACCGGGAACTTAGTCTACGAAATAAAATTGATTATCAGGTCAACACAATAGTTAGGGTAACAAGGATCAGATGTCTACTAAAGTTTAACAGGCAACAGCCATCGGCATAAATTATCTATCACAATACTCGCATAGGTATTCATTCACCGGGACACTTAGCCATCTTACCTAGCTGATTTCCTCGGGCTTAAAAGCTAATCTCTTTTGTAGCATCTCATCTAACATTTTCTTTGCTTTATCTATGTTCAGTTTCAAGCTTCCAAGTATCTCCTCAAGCATGCATCATCACAATACTTCAAACTTCGCCCAGAGAGTGGTCCCATAGCTTTCTTAAGCTCATTCACCTGCATGCAAATGGACTTAAAATGTAACTGTATTTCTCCTATATTCTGGGAAGGAACATTGATTATTATTCCACAACTCTAGAAAATCAATGCATCATGAGACATTAAACACATATATGAAAGGGGTACAGGTAAGGGGGTGTATTGACGGTAAAGTATTATCTGCAAAAAGGGCCACTTCACGGTTTCTCATGGCCAGAAAAACTACTGACTTAGGTCAACCACATGGTCAGCCATGGAAATCAGATAAATATGAGCAATCGATCAAGGAGATACACTCGCGAAATGTCCAGTCCTTACAAGCGCTGTAATTTTGAAATATTAATTACCTTAGACTCAAATTGCAGCGAGTCATCTTCCTCACTGTGGTGAGAGTTACTCCATCGACGAAACATGGTGCCTAAAGCCACAAAAATTGAAGGAATTAATAATATATCTTTAAAGAACTATTGATGGCCTACTATAGAAGTAACAATTCACACCATATAAGAACATGTACAGATATTCAAAACACTAGGAATGAGAGCATATTTCCTATAGGTAAAACAGATGGGAAAATAAATTACAGAGGCAAATGGAGCCTTCGCTCTCTAGTCCCTAACGAGAACAAAAAAGGAAGGGCAAGTGAACTAAGCCCTTAATTTTAAGGAAAGAACAACCTAATAATTGAGAAATGTAGATGTATTGCAATTCAACCACATTGATGCTATAGTGCAAAAGTAAAGCCCGTATATAGGATAGGCGACACGCAACATCAACCATCAATAGTGTTCTTGTGCTTGAAGCTGTAAAACAATTGCAGCTCCCCCGAAGGAAACATTCTCTCAAATTCTTAATTTGCGAGATATTAATGAACTAGAGTCAATGTGCACATTGCATACGCGTATCCAGACAGACTAAAAAAAAAAAAGAAAGAAATTTCCCAAGAAAGCACTAGAAATGCTACAAGAAAAATACCAAATTTGTCTCCATCGCCATACTTGTCGAAAGCTTCTGTTCTATCGGCATTCTGGTTCTCCACATCAATCACGACTCCATCGGAATCATCATCCTTAGAATCATCAGCCACAATTTCCCAATCAGTGCTACGCACGCTCTCCGCCAAAGTAGCGTCCTCTTCGCCCTCTCCATTAATCACAATCGACGGCGGCCTATTCGGCGAAGCCTTCTTGACCTGCGGCCTCCTGCTCCCAGAACTAGTAGTCATCCACACATGAAACAAAAACAAAAACAAAAACAAAAAAATGAGAATCCCGAACACGCGCCATGGAAACCGAGGAAATCAGCCAGCTAGTGGAGCACCTGAGGCCGCGCTACCGCATCTTGTAGGAGGCGGGGAGAAGCCGGCGGCGAGGGGCCGGGGAAGCGAAGGTCCGCAGGAAGCTTGAGTCCCTCCGGCACAGCCCGCTCAGCTCCCGACTCAGCAAGCACATGGACATCGTTGTCCTTCATCAGGATGTTCTCGATCTCGTCGAACCACAAGAGCCCCGAGTCTGGAGATTTCGCCGGTCTCAGGGAGGTCGCCGAAGAAGCCGTCGAGGTTGATGTGAGACATCACGTGCCAGTCCCGTCGAGGGAGGTCGCGGTCCTCTCGCCAGTCCCGTGCAATGGTTCGTCGATTACTCGCGGTCCTCTCGCCCGTGCGGTGGTTCGTCGGTCGGAAAGAGGGAATGCAGAGAGAGAGGGAGGTCGCGGTCCTCTTGCCGGTCCCATGCGGTGGTTCGCCGGTCGGAAAGAGGGAGGCCAGAGGGAGGGAGCTAGATCTCGCGGCCCTCTCGCCGGTCCAGTGCGGTGGTTCGTCGGTTGCTGGCGGTGGTTCGCCGGAGGGAGGGCACAGAGAGAATGGGAGGTCGCGTCCTGTTCTTCGGAGAGAGAGAGGGAGGGTAGAGTGAGCGAGAGGCGCGAAGAAAGAGAAGAAGAAGAAACCTCGCTCAGTCCGAAATTTTTTTAAAATGGCGCCTAATTTTCTCCTCAGTCTAACCAGATTGTGGGTCCCACGCCGAGCCGAGCCGAGCCGAGACGGGCGAGTCTTTTCATTTTCCAGCGGATCCCCCAGGACAGGTGTCGAAAGTTGAGTGGTACATGCGCGCCACGTCAGCAGATGACGTGGCGCGCACGAACCACTGAATATTTTCTCAAAAGAATCTGTCTTGAAATATCATAGACAAAGTTATGTCGTTATGACATGTGAGTTCTGAGGAAGTCGATTAGGCGTGGTAGTTAGGAGCACTGGCATGCGACTTTTTCGTTTAATTACTTCTTTCAATGTGGGCTCTTTGCATCACCCCCGCAGTCCCCGTTGGCGTCTCTCTCTCTCTCTCAAGAGAACGAACTTTTTTCAGCATTTCCCTCTCAGATCGCCATGGACAAAGAGCAAAGTCAGAGAAAGAGAAAGAGAGCACAAAAAGAGAGCACCGAGGGAGCATCCACTTCTTCGTCCATCTCTCCAAAACTCACGGGACAAGGTACCGATAAATATGACGTATTCTTGAGCTTTAGAGGCTCAGATACTCGTAAGGAATTCACCGACCACCTCTACCATGGACTGGTCAATACAAGGACTGTGCCTATTTCTGTGTTCAAGGACGATAAGAGCATCCCAATTGGTAAGAATTTTAGTTTACAAATTTTTGGTGCCATCTCACAATCCAAGATTTCGATCCCCATCATCTCCAAAAATTATGCTACTAGCGAATGGTGCCTTCGTGAGCTCATCCATATGATGGACTGCAAGAATAGTGGGTCACACATAGTGTTGCCAATTTTTTACAAAGTTAAACCATCAGATGTGCGGCATCTAAAAGGAAATTTTGGGGATGCCTTCCGTTCGAGTCAGAAGGATTTTGATGAGAAGGTTATCCAAGAAGGGCCGCGAGCACTTGAAGAAGTGAGTGGCTTACAGGTGTGGGAGTCCAAGAAAATTGCTAACGGTACGTCACAGAACTTTTCTTCCTTTTGTTTGTGGTTAGGGAACTTTTCCTTTTTCTTTGATTAAGTTCTCTTCACGCAAAACCAATGAAATGCAGATGTATTACTTGCATTGCAAGCTCAGAAAAGATTCCCAAAATGTGTCCCAATAAACAACCCTAATGGGTCGAAGACTAGCAAACACTAGTACTTCCCAAGATCTCGTGAAAACTAAACGAAAGACAACTTAAACCAAAGATCCCGTAGTGCCCAAGAATTTTACATTTGTCTCCAACACAAAGCCAAAAAACGAAAGAAACAACCCCTTCAGCCAATGGCATCAATCACTAAATAATATGCCTATAATGGACTCCAATGCTGGGTCTTGATCGCTACCAGATAAATTAGACCTCATTATGCCAACGGGTTGGCCCGGCTGAGAAGGGTTGGAAAATTCCCATTTACCATGTTTAGGTTTGATTTCCAATGCCAGTAACCCTCATTGGTAGGCAATCTTGGGATAGCCTCCTCTCCTCCTAGAATTTTTTAACCAAAAAAAAAAAGGGGCCTATCTTTGAACTGGCAACAACCTCAATCGTTAATGAACATTATAGTTTGAAAGACTCTTCTTGAGCCCGGTACACCACCTTATTTTATTTCAACAAGATCCATCTATTGGCATAAAAGGATAAGGTCAAAAAAATTGGAATGACCGCTGCTCCATCTTCCCCCATTGTTATGCGTAAATCCAAAACAGCTTGCATGTTAATTGGCCCCATGCATCCTCAAATATATCCAAAACAGCTTGCACGTAGTTATCATTGAATTTTGTTGTTTGACAGGCATGAAGCAAAATTAGTGGAAGAAGTGGTCAAAAAGGTTCTGAGCATATTGCAACAAGACTTTCAGCTTGATGTTACTAAGCACTTAGTTGGATTTGGGGATCATGTGAGCAAAATCAGGAATTGGGTAGACACTCCTCCCAGTGCTGCTCGAATGATTGGAATCTATGGCATGGGTGGGATCGGAAAAACGACTCTGGCCAAATTAATCTACAACCAGTTGTTGGATGAATTTGTACATCATAGCTTCCTTGCTAATGTTCGAGAAACGGCTCGATGCAACGGTATTCCTTATCTACAAAATCAACTAATTAATGGAACGTTGCCAAATGAATGTGAAGTTACCACATTTGATTGTGGAATTAATTTGATTAGATCTAGATTCAAAGTAAAAAAGGTTCTAGTTGTTCTGGATGATATAGATCACAAAAATCAACTAGATGCTTTGGCTCGAGAGCGGAATTGGTTTATGATAGGAAGTATTATCATTGTTACAACTAGAAACAAAGCTATTCTTGATCAATCTGAATTTGAGGTAGACTACCCATATGAATTGAATGGATTGGATGAGGTGTATTCTTTGCTTTTATTTAAGAGACATGCATTTCGTATGGACCATTCTCCAACCGATTTTGAGGATATCTCTCGTGAAATCATATCCACCATGGGTGGGCTACCCTTAGCTCTCGAGGTTGTTGGTTCATACTTGTTTAAGAAAACAAATCGAAATGTATGGAAAGATATGTTGAAGCAATTGAAAGAACGACCACATGAAGATGTCCAAGCGATATTGAAGATAAGTTATGATGCATTAGAAGAAGGACATAAGCAGATTTTTCTTGATATTGCTTGCTTTTTCATCGGCAAAGACAGCAAAGACAAAGAATATGCCATGTACATGTGGGAGGGCTGTGACTTTTATCCATATCTAGGAATTGAAGAGCTGACGTTGAGGTGCTTGATAAAAATTGGAGATCGGGGTGAGTTTGTGATGCATGATCAACTGAGAGATCTTGGAAGGAGAATTTTTTGCCAAGGACAACTGCCTGAGAGATGTTTGAAAGTATGGGTCGATCAAGAAGCCTCCCCAAAGGAGCTGATATTAAAGGTAACATATGGCACTCTTTTTTTCTTTCCCTCTTTCTCATAATTTCATATATTTAGTCTGATCTATTCTAATCTTTTATCTAGTATGAGCATATGGTCCTCATCTTTTTGGAAAAAGTCTATTTGTATAGCCATTCATGTCCATTGTAGATGAATTGTGATGGTAATTAAATTATAAGTGTCCCAAGGATGAAAAAGTTACAATATTCAATTCAAATTCATTGATATAAATCATATTCATCAAAAACTTAATTTACACTCAATTTAAGATTCTTAAAGATGATTCTACATCAAAAATCTTGTTCACTAAAAGCATGTAATATTATATCTTGTTGAAATTATTGGTAATCTGAAAGACTACAATAATTAATAAAGACAAAGCATATACATCATAGATAAAAAGAAGTGAAGATTTTTTGGTTCAAAACAATATTGAACAATATGTGCCAATTATCCTTACCAAAAAAAAAAAAAAAAAACAATATGTGCCAATTATAATAACTAATAATTAAGCAAATCAGTTTCATTAAAAAAAATTCACACTTTCATATGTGCTTGCTTTCTTGTATGGTCGATTGTATTGTGGTGCTCCTATGAATTAGGAAATCAATGTTTTATACATTTTTTTCCATTTCGATTTTGAAAATACCTGTTCCTCTACTAGTTGTATCTATCTCTTTTCATTCTTCTTTCCCCTTAATAGATATGATGGCAAAAATCTCCTTAAGAATTATATAAGGAAAATCCTTACTGTGCTTTTAAGGTTGTGTCACGTTGACTTTGTCAATCTCATGGATTACGTTAGGTGTCTGACAATGAGTGGATTTTCATAATTTCCTTTCCTTGCTTCATTCAATTCTGTTGTCTGCTCCTTAGCTTTTCTTAATAAATATTTCTTTCCTCTCCGTATATTTTTTTATATTGTTTATATTTTTGGGACAGCACCCTTTTTTGCCGAAAACCACTAGATAAACTTGACTATTTAGAAGAAACGTCGAGCTTATTATTATATCGATACATTTTTAAAAAAAAAAAACTATATTCAATTGTCAGCGTGAAGTCGATTCTGAAACTAAGTTTAGCTTTTACTTAGATTGTCAATGTTCATGTCATTCATTATTAAATATTGTCCATTTGGGAAGCCTAGTAGGTTCATGACTGATTAATGGCGGGGAATTAGCCTTAGCAATTAACCAAGAGATGTTGGGCAAAGGAAAAAGCTTTATTTTCTTGATTTAAAATAAAATAGTTCACACATACCATTATAAAGAGCACACTCTTATGTTGATTCAATATCTGTTCTTAACATTAGCACAAAGAGCACACCATATGGGTGCTTAAAAAATGAACCAAAAAAAGTCAGAATTTGTCTGAACAGAGATAAATTTTGAAAGATCTAATTAGTTCAGGAAAAATTTAAACAAAAATAGAAGATGTGAGGGACGTTAATGTAATTTGGAAAATGAAATATTTATGGGACTCGTTCCCACTTATCTTGACCATTTAAATTATTTATATCCTGTTTCTACGATTCATTTTGGTAAAATATCTGTTGATCTTTTTTTCTATGTAATATTCAGTAGAATTAATGTACGATTGCAATTTATGAAAGATAGCGTGAGATGATGATAACAACAAGATTTAGTGATTTTTCCTGCAAACAAACTTAAGAGAAATTATATTCACCGTTGGTTTTACACTAGTTACTATACAAAGTACAAACAATGACAAACGAGTCAAACTATAAAACTGAACCCAACCGAAAAAAAAAAAAAAAAAATTACATCTTTGGTTTCATCGTGTTTGTGAAAGTTCTTATTTCACAAAACAAACTTGTGTCTTGACGGTTCGGTTTATTCTTAATATTTCCAAGAGCTAATAAAAAAACTGCACTTTCAAGTTATGTTGATGGGTTGATAATTTTAATTTTTTTGATGTACTACATATCTCCTGCACTATTGTATCTTCTCTTCTATAATTGTACTTGGTCTATAAATAGCATTCCAAAAAATAAAAATAAAGACAAGATAATGCTTTCAATTTGGAGCAAATACCGTTCTAACAAAAGTTCACATGAAATAATAAAGGTCAACTAGTCATGAACCCATGCCATGCAGAGGCACAAAAACTAACGTGAATAAATTTAGCATGAAGATATATAATTGTAGTATCCTAATCTCTATTGAATCCATGGGTTATTTTCGTCATTCACCTTTTAAAATTGAAAACCATTATTAATCACCACTGCCCAATGTGCCCATATCTAAAGATGGTTAATATATATATATATATATATATATATATATATATATATATATATATATATATTTATTTATTTATTTATTTAAACATGTGCTTTGCTTCTTTTAAAGAAAGAATAGGTCATCATTTGAAACTTCAATTTGTGTCATCGACTCAATCCAATATAAATGGTGTGAATAGCACCTGTCATGTTTAGTCTATATCTAATAT
The DNA here is from genome assembly GCA_014182585.1 of Eucalyptus coolabah. NCBI lineage: Eukaryota > Viridiplantae > Streptophyta > Magnoliopsida > Myrtales > Myrtaceae > Eucalyptus > Eucalyptus coolabah. Next base: position 35,557,700 of record CM024621.1, read on the forward strand.
AACATAATACCATAATTATAAAGAAAAAATGAGATTTGTCTCAGTTTAGGTCCCATCCATTTTTATTATTATATAAGGATTCTCCTACAAATAAAAATTGTGGCAAAAGAGTAAACTCTCTCTTGTACGGTACTTGTTCTCTAACCAACACGTCCCACACCTTTAACAGTTAAATACTATTCTCTTCATCAACACTTCGTATCATCCCCAATCCTTATCACCATTCTCTTCTTATTTTTAAGAGTTAAGTTACGAAGTCTCATAAAACTAAGCATAATGTCAACAGAACACGCAAATAGCACGTGTCTAGAGTATTGTGGACATCAAGCAAACTCCAATTACAAAAATAATACCATTTCTAGGTGAAATTTTGCTTTTACGTGTCACAAATGCATTTTCTTGAATAGTTCAAGTGGGGGGCACCACAGGCTCGAAATTACTTTGCTCTAGAAATGCATGTTATTAAAGTGAATACTAATTTCTAATATCTAATTCACCTCTTAGGAAGCATGCCCATGCTAAAAACGAACGCAATAATTTACATTAACATGCCTCTAGAAAACCTATCTGACAAAAGTCGGTACCGACGGCTATATAAGTTCCATAACGGTGGAATACTCCACTCACTCTCTTTGCCAGGTGTGACGCAGGCTTAATTAAGTCTGACTGGACAGTTCAAACAGGGAATTATCTGTTCTTAATGTTGCAAGGAATTAAATATAATGAGGATAATGTACATACACTAGCACGTTCCTTAACCACTAAACCGGCTGCGTAGGGTTGCCTCTCAGAAATTTCAGCCAAATCTTTCACAAAACTATTAACCGTACCTTATTATTATTATTATTATTATTATTATTATTATTATTATTATTATTATTATTATTTGGTAAGGTTAACTGTACCTTATTTTGCTTTGGGTAAATCCTAAAGAACTTGCCCATAGAATGAACTCCCAAGAAAAAACATCTCACTAGATATGGCTCCTTGGTGCTTAACCGAGCATGGCTGGGTGCCCGCTTTGATCGGGAATCGCGCCGCTACGCCGTTCGTGCAACTGGTTGAGTCTTGCTGGAGGCCCAGCCACTGACCAGTAGCTTTGGCTACTTGCGACCTCTGTCATGGACATCTCAGCCTTGTGGTCAAGCTCGGGACGCTAATCCAATAAAAAGTTCAACAGAGTTTTGTGTGTTTGGAGTAAATGCTCTTTTAAAATTTCGGTGCTTGAACGTTATCGAATACTGTCACTGATCAGCTAAACTTTCTGGGGAAAAATAAAAAGTATTGGCCGTCTGGGATTTTGTCACCATCTTTTAGTAATTAAATGTTCACCATCTTTTACTAATTAAATGATCTCTTTTAGCAACGAAGTTAAGCGGTACTTTTTGACTTATGCAAAAAGAAACGGTGCCAGTCTCAGGAAACGGACATACGTATCTTCACTCTTTTGTTTTGGTAAAATACACGAGTAGATTTCTCCAGAAACATTCCTCTGGCAGAGTTTGCCAAAAGATACCGCCCAGCAACAACAACCTACTGTTCCAAATGTTAGAAACCTTAATCTAACAATAACACCGAGAAAGGAAGTCAATTATTTCATTTTTAGTTGGCCTAAAACCAACTCTTTTCCAATTCCCATCTAAATCTAAAATATTATTTAAATACTATCACCTTTTAAACATACATGACAAGAAAAGTTTCATTTTTAAAGGCAATGATTAAACAGTTGATAAGAGAAGTTAACGAATTGAGAGAATCGGGTTCTTCCTTAGCTACTTAAGTTATCCATGGGCACTCTTTAACATTTGTATGTTTTAAAAGTTTCACGTATTTCTCCTTGGATAAAAGTCAGAGTTCATACATTACAAGATTCAGAAAAAGCGGAAGGTAAAACATGTTTCGTCTTCAATTTCTTAAAGCAAGAAGCATTGTTCTTTTTTGTTTAAAATATTGTTTAAATTCAAAAGATTATCAATATATTATATGTGAGTTAAAATGTCAACATTTATGCATAGCAAGAGGTAAAAAGATGACAAATTGTGTAAGTCTAGGATTTAGAAAACCAAAAATAAAAAATAAAAAGTCAATTTAGACACTTAGTTGATTGATTTGATATGCAGGGGTCTCCAGGTGTCGACATGACCGGATCTTATGGCCTCTATGGCTGTCCCTCTACATGCACAAGTGAACTGTTTAAAACCTTACCTATCTCAAGGTTCCTTCAATTGCACCGGAAGGCTTTAAGTGGAGACTTTAATGAACTGTTTTCTGAATTAAGGTGGCTTCGTTGGTTAGGCGTTGAACCCAACATGTCTTCTTTGGCAATCAATTTACATCTACCTAAACTAGTGGTGCTAGAGTTGTCACGAAACAAGCTCACAGAGGATTGGAGTGGATGGAGTTCAATCATGGTAAGATTGAAAAAAAAAAAAAAATTCTCTGTGATCTTTGCTTTATATTGTCTTGTCCATTAAACTCCTTTTTTGACAGCTTATTCTCCTTTGTGCAGGAGGCAAAGCGATTAAGAGTTCTTGACCTTTCATGTAGCGATCATTTAAAAGGTACTTCTAATTTCTCAGCTTTCACAAAGTTGGAGATTCTTATCTTGAGGAATTGTCAAAAACTGGAGAAAATCTGCCCTTCTATCGGCAAAGTCAAGAGCCTCATTTCCTTGGACTTGAGAGACTGTTACTCTATCAAAGAGCTAACAAAGGAAGTGGGTGAATTGCAAAACCTAAGAGAACTTCTTTTAGATCACACTGCTATTAGAGAGATTCCTTTGTCAATCAGTTCTCTAACGATGCTAAAGAAACTAAGTGCCTTGAAATGTTGTTTGTTGGTTGGAATCCCTTCAATTGGGAAACTTACTTCTCTCCAACACCTCGACCTAGGTGGGTGTTGGTCATTGAGAGATATCCCTAACTTAGAGAATCTTTCTTCTCTCCAACATCCTAACCTCTCCGAATGTTGGTCATTGGAGAAACTCCCTGACTCAATTGAGAATCTTTCTTCTCTAGAATACCTTGACCTCTCTGATTATTTCGGTTGGCATCGTCATCGTCGATATTATCACTCAAGTCCTTTACGATTGGGAGTACTCACTACTTTCCAAGGGAACAGTTTTCGTAGAGAAGTTGATCTAAGCCATAGCAAGTTTTTGAGAGAAATCCCTATCTCAATTGGGAAATTACCGAATTTGCAGTATCTGGACATTAGTCATTCTGTGATTGAAGACTTCCCCAGTGCTATTGGAAGTCTTGAAAAACTGCAGAGGCTAATTTTTAAATCCCGCGATAATGCAAGAGGAATATTTCAAGAAAAAATCCGTGAAAATTTTCCTTCGCTTTTCAATATCATTTGCACATTCAAATCTGAACTGCCAAATAGCATGCAGAAACATTCTCTTCTCAATATCCTTCACGGATTCTATAAGGAGCTCCGATTGTTGCTAGGGCTTTTTTCCGGCTTAACATATATTCATGTCTATTACCCGATTCGCAGATTGCCTCAGCTTTCTTGCCTAAAACACCTAGAAGAACTTCATCTTTATGGATGCAATGAACTTGAGTACATCCCGGAGCTTCCCTCAAACCTCTTGAAACTTTGTGTTGACTCCTGTCCTAAGCTGATGTTGCGTGAGTTTGACGAGTTCAAGTACTTGGAAGAATTGTCAATAAAACGCTATAATTCCATTGAAAGAATGGACCTCTCAAAGTTGAATCGTTTGAAAGGATTGGACATTGAGGATTGCGATAATCTAGTTGAAATTCAGGGCCAAGGTAAATTAGAGTTCTTGGAGACAATAAATATATGTAGGTGCAAGTCCATTGAAAGGCTGATCCTTCCGAAATTACAGTGTTTGAAGCAACTACATGCTCTCTCTTGCAACAATCTTGTTGAAATTCGTGGTCATGATAAGGCAGAGTTGTTAGAGGTGTTGGATATCTCTGATTATTGGTCCATTGGAAGAAATGTTGACTTCCCAAGCTTCGTAACCCCGAAAAAGTTGGAAAAGATAGTTTTATCTGGCTTGTGTTTGAAGCAATTAAAGGTTCACTCTTGCAACAATCTAGTTGAAATACAAGGTCTTGATAAGGCACAGTTGTTGGAGGAATTAGATATCTCTTATTGTGAGTCCTTTGAAAGAATTCCTGACTTACCAAGCTTCGCGACCCTGAAAAAGTTGGAAAAGCTAGTTTTATCTAGCTGCAGGTCCATCAAGAACCTGATCCTTCCAGAATTGGTGTGTTTGAAGCAATTAAAGGTTGACTCTTGCTACAATCTAGTTGAAATACGAGGTCTTGATAAGGCAGAGTTGTTGGAGGAATTAGATATCTCTTCTTGTAAGTCCATTGAAAGATTACCTGACCTATCATGCTTCACAACCCTGAAAGAGTTGAATATCAATGGTTGTCGCAATCTACGTGATGTTGAGAGCCTCGAGAGATTCTCGTCTTGTCGAAGTATATATATAAAAGGGTGCAAATCCCTAGAAAAATTACCAAACCTATCGAAGTTTGAAAACTTAAGAGTTTTTCACATTGATAGGTTCCTCTGTTACAGAGATTCCCGGGCTTGAGGAATCAAGATCTCTAAAACATATAACGATCATAAAATGCAAAGAAATTGAGACTATGCCAGATTTGTCGGGATGTGAGAAGTTACATGATCTAGTGGTAGAAGATTGCAAGAAACTAACTCAGATTCGGGGACTTGAAGTGTTGGATTTAGGGTATTTGAAAATTCGTGAGTGTGACTCATTGGAAACGCAACCAAAATTACCCGAAACAAATGTGGGTTGCAGTTGTGATCCATGGTATATTGATGTTGATTGGATTATTTTGCGATTATAATGATGTGATAATTCTTAAGCTACAACAATGAGACAAGTCATGTTTCCTTAATAGAGGTAAGCAAGTACACTAGCATTTTTTTGTGAGATACACATAACCTACTTGCGATCACTATCTTCTTTTAACAAGGTCTTCCTTGACAGGGCTTCGTACTTTCCTCAATTCCAAGTCTTACATAATTGCAAGAGCGGGTAGTTGGTCGTAGAAGCTGACATGACGCTTCGGCCAGGATAAAAATGTAGATCCAAGTGTGGTGCTTCGTACATTAGAAGGCGTTGGTCATCTGGTAAGATTCTTCATCCTTTAACAATTAGCATGGGCAAATAGAGTAATAATTTTCTCAAGGATATATAATTTAAGAATTTTTGCTCAACATTAGGTATCAATTTGATCTGGCTTTGCCTAAATGTACATGCTATTGTATTTTCGGCTGTCCTTCCATTGGCAACTTTTGCAGCCATTGGCAGCTTGTGAGGCAACAAATGAAAATTTCGACATAGGTAAACAAGAAATTACTTAGCGATTTACAGCTTCCCTCCTGGTATAGATTGGGGAAGGGGAATAGGTTGCGCTTGCTGTAGAAGGTGGAGTTGGAGCTGTAGAAACAACTTCTGGGGTCCATTTGGAGTGGGTTGGTTGCCATTGAAGATGACTCCTGTCTTCCTAAGAGCTTGAGCTTCAAGCCAAGCAAACTATGTACTGGGATGAGAGAGAGAAAAGAGAACGAGAGAGAGAATGAGTTTTAAGGCCAGGCCATCGTCTTCGTTGGACTTCCCTTTTATAAGAAAGCCACACGGGACGAATTGCCAGAATTTATAGCTAGAGACATGTAAGTAATTGTTTTCTCTGATTTGGCATTAAAGTGATATAGCAAAAAGTTTTGGTTCTAAAATGAGCACCATATGAAAGTTATGGCACTTTTAATGTCCTTTTCCCTGATTATTGCTTTACTCTGATTTAAGAGCAGTGTTAGTGATGAGGTGGGGCATAATGAAACTTAATAGGTTGGTAGTGTCAGGTGTTGGAAGTCCAAAAGAATCAAACTAGCAGGGAAAAGTGCCAAAAAAGTCCTAAACCTTTTGTCATTGTGCCGATTTGGTCCTAAACCTTTTTTTGGTGCCGATTTGGTCCTAAACCTTTTTAAGTTGTGCCAATTCAGTCCTTTCCGGCCAATTTGGCGGATTTTGCTATTGCAGGTCGCCGGCCGGCTGACGTGGACAACTTTATACTAATATTTTAATATTTTTGAATTTTTTTATTTTGTTTATTTTGTTTATTTTTTTTTATTTTTTTATTCTGTTCTTCTTCCTCCAGCGGTCATGGGACCTCGGCGACCGGCCGCAGCGGCTTGACGGCCGGCGAGGTCGAGGTCGACCTCGCCGGCCACCTCGCCCGGTGGCCGCGGGGCGACCTCGCGCGGGGTGGCGAGGCTCCCCCTCGTCGGATCTGGCGAGGGTCGAGCCTCGCCCATGGCGAGGCTCGACCTCGCCAGATCCGGCGAGGGCGAGCCTCGCCCGCCCCGCGAGGCCGCCCTCGAGGCTGGGCGGCGAGGCTCGCCCTCGTCGGATCCGGCGGGTCGAGCCTCGCCCATGGCCGGCGAGGGCGAGCCTCGCCAACTCGCTAGATCTGGTGAGTGAGGGGGTTCAAGCAGGGGGAGAGAGTCGGAGGGGTAGACCGCCGGCCACCGCACTGAGCCGCGGCCGTCGGCCTACGGCCGCGCACGGTTTCAAGCGCCGAAGCTCCGGTGAGGCCTCGGTCTTTTTTTGTGCCTTGCGTTGGTCGGACCGGGCCGGAGCTCGCGGTCTTCAAGGATTCGGTTCGAGATGCGAGGGCGTTCGATGCGGGCGGGACCTCGAGAGAGAGAGAGAGAGAGAGAGAGTCCTCTCCGGCCAAGCCGAGGAAACCCTAGCCACGTGAGACCACCGCTGCAATGCTGCCGTCCACCGCTGCTCGCCGACCCGCCGCCATATCCGGCGCGGCTCGCCCTCGCCGCCCAGCCTCAAGGGCGGCCTCGCGCGAGGCGGGCGAGGCTCGCCCTCGCCGGATGGGCGAGGTCGAGCCTCGCCGGCCATGGGCGAGGCTCGACCCTCGCCGGATCCGGCGAGGGGAGCCTCGCCGCCCGCGAGAGGTCGCCCCCACGGCCACGGCGAGGTCGACCTCGACCTCGCCGGCCGTCGTCTCGGCCGGTCGCCGAGGTCCGGCGACCGGGTTGGAGGAAGAAGAGCAAAATTAAAAAATAAACAAAATAAAAATAAAAATAAAAAAATTCAGAATATATTAAAATATTAGTAAAAAGTTGTCCACGTCGCCCGGCCGGACGACTCGGCCACAAGCAAAATCCGGCCAAATTGGCCGGAAAGGACTGAATTGGCACAACTTAAAAGGTTTAGGACCAAATCGGCACCAAAAAAGGTTTAGGACCAAATCGGCACAATGACAAAGGGTTTAGGACCATTTTGGCACTTTTCCCCAAACTAGCACATCAATTCTAAGAGTTAAAAAAGAAATACTTGTATAGCACTTATGTTAGGAATGAGGCTAATTTGTTGAGCCCTTTGTACGTGCTATATTTCGTGCGACATGTGTGTTTCATACTCTTGGATTAATTATCCTCTTTTTTTTTTTTTTTGAATCTATGTTGTGCATCAAGCCTCGTGGAAGGTAATTTGCGTTTAAATAATCCATATGAAATCAACGGGGGTAATTGCTGATAAAGAAGTTTTGAGGAAGGGAAACCTTATATGCTGATGGCATTCCAGTCTTAGAATTTTAGTTGGTGCAATCAAGTGCTAAACCTTTACTGAAAAGTTCAATGAAGTTCTGAACATTGCAATTGGCTTTTTCAAATCCTAAATCTTTATTAAAACGTGCATCAAGTCCTCAAATTTTACTGACAAATGCAATATGAAGTCACCAAGTAGGCTTTTTTTGACTTCCAAGTGGGCAATTCCTTATGCTATGATTGAAAGGATTATATTGCACTTTTAAAGAAAGTTCTGTTAAGACATGATTTCATCGATTGGAAGGATCATGACATGATAGGATTTTGTACACAAGTTTTAGGATTTTAGATGAAACATTCCCTTTTTTTATATTTTCTTTATCTTATTGCATCAACATTTGTTGTTCTGTGGTTCAAGCTTTTAATTAGTGCTGTGCATCAAACCTAGTTCATAGGAAGTCAAAGGGGTAATTGATGAAGAAGCTTGAGGGAGCCATACGTCATGTGCAGATTACTTTTCAGTCTTAGAATCTTAATTAATGAACTCAAGTGCTAAACCATCACTTATGAGTTAAATTGAGTGAACTTTCCCTTTTGTACCTTTTGTGGGGTGGCAAATTTTTACTGGTCCATCATTTGTCTTCATAGCAGAACATCGAGTGAACTTTCCCTTTTATGTGTGCTTTCTGTAATTTCATTTCTTGTCGGTTTTCATGGGCTTAAGTACATCTGCCTAATGTGTGAACTATTTGCACGTCAACCGAACTGCAGAACTTGCTTGCGTCTTTGGTATTGACTTTTTCTCTGTTCTTTCTCAAGGTTCACAATACCGTGTTGAATCTATGTTCCTCAGGTTGGCTCATACTCAAAACTACATTGCCATTTCGCCTGGGAATCAACAGGTACTAGTCCACCTTACTCTTTCTAAAACCTTTAATACTGCAGAGAAGAATGAGGGAGGAATTGTCTGATTTTGGGACAGAACAGATGTTTGCTTTCTATTCAATGCCTTCACTTGGGTTTTTCCCTCTTATTTTCAATGGATTATGTGAAGCTCCTTCTCATTATTTGGATTCATCTGGCTTTTGAACAATGAATACGAAATTGTAATCAGCACGTTTGCAGCACCTTTTATGTCTATGTTATGTATTTTGTATCAGAGCATTAGTAATTTACTTCTTTAGGTATTATTCATCTTCTTTCCCTATATCATTATAGATGTTAGAAAAGTACTGCATAATGTTTGAATAACACGCTTTACACCAAAAATCATACTGGCTTATGCTTTATGATACTTACTGCAGATTCTCATCCCAAAAATCTTTTAATGACAATCTGTAAGAGGAGATGTCACAAGTTTATACATAAGCAGTATATGGGCACCACTATCACCACTTTTTTCTTTCTTGGACATGTCTGCCTTTCTGCTTCGTAAATGAGAGACCCTGTGACAATGTAGAAGTATGTTAGATTGTAATGCTTATTTAAAAGTATGAAATGAGTGGTTCAAATGCTTTTTTATGGTGCTTTCCAGCTCTTCTAAAATTTATCCATCAAGCGACTTTTAATTCTTTGATAATATTGTTTCTGTTCATTTGGTTGTTTTCCTTGTTTCTGGTAGATGGTCCTATATGTATTATATTTTATGTTCCTGCGGGGATTCTTATATTGACTTAACGAAACAGTGACCTCACCTTCTGGTTTATTAGGTTGCTTCACAACCTGCAATGGAGTGCTTACCACTGGTGATGGAACCAGAATCTGGTTTTTATGCAGATCCTGTAATTGTTTTGGATTTTCAGTCTCTATATCCATCAATGATAATCGCATACAATCTTTGCTTTTGTACATGCCTTGGAAAAGTTGTGCCTTCGAAGGCCAACACACTTGGAGTCGCTTCTTTTGCCGCAGATCAATATGTTCTGCGAGATTTAAAAGATCAAATACTGTTGACACACTTGGAGTCGCTTCTTTTGACCCAACAACATTACTGCGTGGCAACTACCTACTACCATCACGGGCACAGTTAAAAAACGAGTCTTTCCGTCTGTTTTCGTGCTTCCCTAATGCCCATATTCCCAGTCTCTTTCTTTTTTACTAAAGACACGTCAGATAGAAATTATTACTATGAAAACATAGAATAACTTCAAAAGCACCGCTGTTCCTAGGAGAAGACAACGTCAAGACCCATTCTAAGACACCAATTCAACCACAGCTCCATGAAACGGCGAGACCCAACAACGTTCCCACACCGCGGCTACCTATTACCATCACGGGCACAGTAAAAAAACGAGTCTTTTCCATCTGTTTTCCTTCTTCCCCTCTGGGAGAAGACAACATCAAGACCCACTCTTTAAGCGAAATCTCAAACGCTTTGATTTTGTTTTATTTCTTGAATGCATAATTCCTCATAGGAGGTATAATTTATAGTTTTTATACAACCTAGGAATTTTATTATAAAAGGAAATGGAAATACTAATAATGCAAATTGATCCAGCTGTGATGATAATTGATTCAGCTACTAATTCTCTTCCATTTTAAACTTTCCTTGATTCTTGCTTCCATCCCGATAAGTCATCATCCCTTCAATTTTGGTCTGAAAATCTTCATTATCTGTCCCAAATTCCATTTTAAGCTTCCCTTGATTTTTGTTTCCATCCCAAAAATCATCCTCCTTTAATTTTGGCCCCAACAACTTCATTCTCTGTCCCGATTTCTGTTTTCCACTTTGGATACGTATCTCGACCGTGACATCCGAACATATAAAAATGAATAATTTGAGAAGTTACCTGAGCTTAAGGTTCCTCCAGGTGAGCGATGTGAATTTTAGCGGAGATTTTGAGAAACTATTTCCTGAATTAAGATGGCTTCAGTGGACGGGATGTCCCTCATCTTTTGAGGCGACCAACTTGTGTCTAGAGAAACTAGTCATGCTAGGATTGACACAAAGGGCAATTACAGAACATTGGAATGGATGGAGCTTAATCAAGTAATCGGGAATGACACATCTCGATGTCGATTTTCTAATACTGATTACTCCTTGACGACTAATTCCCATTATACTTTTCATTCTTATAGATGGCGAAGTGGCTCAAAGTTCTAGACCTTATTAGGTGTGATCATTTACAATGTACTCCCGACTTCTCGGCTCTCCAAAATTTAGAAATTCTCATCCTTAAATAATGTGAACATCTGGAGCAAATTCACCCTTCTATTAATGAATTAGGAGAATTGAAGGAACTTGTTTTGGATTCGACTGCTATAAGAGAGATTCCTGCTATTAGTTCACTGAGAAAACTGGAGAAGCTTAGTGCCAAGCATTGTTATGGTCTAGTTCAATTTTTGGACTCCATAAGCCATCTAGTGAATTTGTTGACCCTCGAATTTATGCAACTGTCCGGGAGTGGCTGAACTTCTAGGCAACATGGGGGTACCTTAAGAAGCTGTAGAGCTTGCTATTTGGTGCGACTTCTACACTTTCTTGCCCATCGACACAGATCCCAAACTCCATTGGGAAGATGGAGTCACTAACTAAACTCAACCTGTCCAACACAAGCATAACGTAACTACCATCTTCCATATGGGGATTTGCATAATTTGGAAATCCTTAAAATTTCTCCTACTAGGATCCAAAAGTTGTTGGGTACTATTGGAAGGTTCGGGAAGATCTTGAAGAACCTTTCTAGCGGTCACTAGGTAGAGTTGCGCTTTGCCTCCTCTTTTTACCTATTCCATCTAAGAGAACTCATTGTTTATGATTGCATATCGCTGGAATCTCTGCCAGAGTTTCCTCCAAGACTATTGAAGCTTCATGTTTCAGTATATGGCAAGTTGAAATGCTTGCCATGATTAGAGCTCCGTGAATGCTCCATACTGATGCAAAGCGAATGCCGACAAGTATCAATATCCCTAACAACATTGGCCATAGTAGGTTGCACAAAGTTGACTAAGCTGGATGGCCTTTGACAATGTGCAGAGTCCTTGAGATGCTTGCCAATGAGTCAGAACTATGGATCGAGCGCTCCGATAGATATGGAAGACAATCTAGTTGAAGTTCAAGGTCTTGATAGGTTGAAGCACTTGGAAGAATTGGATGTAGATTTTTGCTGTTTTAGTGGAAAACTGGACCTTCCAAAACCAAATCATCTGAACGATTGAGATATTGCGAAATTCTAGTTGAAATTTGAGGCCTTCATAGTTCGGAGTTCTTGGAAGCACTGCATATCACTAATTGCATGTCCATTTTGAGATTGAACCTTGCAAAATCAGAGCGTCTAAAGGAATTAAAGGCCACAAATTGCAAAAGTCTAATTGAGATTTGAGGCTTTGATAGGTTGAAGTTCTTGGACAAGTTGGATCTCTAGTCGTGCAAGTCCCTGGAAAGATTACCAAAACTGTCGTGCTTCCTTCTGGGTTAAACTTTGTGCAAGTCACTAAGGGCTTTTGCCTCCACATTTTTACCTAATTCATCTAAGAGAAGTCACTGTTTATGATTGCATGTCGATGGAAAATCTCCCAGACCTTCCTCCAAGACTATTGAAGCTTCATGTCACAAGATGTGGCAAGTCGAAATGCTTGCCAGAATTTGAGCCCCGTGAATGCCCCAAAATGATGCAAAGCGAACGCCGACAAGTTGTATTATCCCCAACGACATTGGCCATAGCAGGTCGCACGAAGTCGACTAAGCTGGATGGCCTTAGACAATGTGCAGAGTCCTCGAGATGCGTGCCAATGAGTCAGAACTATGGATCAAGCGCTCCATATGATTATGGCTTACCAATGATTGAATTTCGAAGGTAATGATGTGATAAATTATGTATTACAATTGTGAGACGATTGATGCTTCCCTAAACTAAGGAAAAAGAGCAAGTAAATTGTCGTTCTTCTTTTGATTCGTACTAACTTTTTGCCAAGAACATTTTCCTAAACAATCAGCTCTCCGATTTTTCATTATGATCCCGAAGCATTGGAATTTTATGCTACGCAAGGCGGATTTGTTCCCTTGATGCTTGTCCTGGACATTCCAACTTGGCAAAGTTAATCTCATCTATACCATATGTGCTCGTGGTTTTGATGTGAGCGAGTTAAATCATTCAAGAAAACTAATACTCCAATTTCGCTGGAAACTTTTAGTCTAATGAGTTAAGCTGCGTTTGGTAACGCTCTCGGGAATAGGTATTTCCGTTCTTTTTGTTCCTAGGAGTAAAAATAGAACATAAATGCATTTGGTAAGTTCTTTGTTCTTGGGAACAAATTTGTTCTCGGGGGCAGATTTGGAACAAAAACAAAAAATAAAGAAAAATATTGCTTCTTGTTCTCAAGAACAACTCAAGAAATAAGAAATAAGCTTTTTTTTTTTTTTTTTTTTTCATTTCTTCCTTTCTTTTTTTTTCCCCCTTTCTCTTCCTCTCTTTTTGCCCTAACCAGTCGCCAGCCTCCACAATGACCGATGACCAGCTAGGGGTGAGCGGTTCCCGGTTCCTTACGGGTTCCGCTTGGAACTGGAACCTACCCTCGGGCACAGGTTCCTCATTTTTGGAACCCGGAACCTACCCGTCGAACCGAGAACCCGGAACCTACCCCGTCACAGTTCCGGGGTCGGTTCCGTGTTCCAACAGGTTCTTTTTTTTTTTTTTTTTTTCATTTTTAGTTACAAAAAATGAAAATGAATGCAGCAATAATAAACAAACTTGTCATTCATCAAAGATAATATAACACAAACAGCAAATAGCATTTTAGAAGTAATAAACAAGCTGTTTTTACATTCATGAGTGTAATAAGAGCCAATAGTTCGAGCACATAATGGATGAAATGTGCTCGACAATGGCCATAATTGCACTTTGTAGGCATAAGAGCCAGACTTAGCTTCATCTACTTATAATGAACACAGAATTCATAAAATCATAAAGGTTAGTTCACCCGCACGTTTCTATCAAATGATGTCTTGGGAAAAATTGTGCATTCCCTGCTATCCTACTAACTTTATGCAGGTGGCATACCTGGGAAAACTTGTTTAAATCAGCAAAAGACTCATAACTCATGCTTTGATGCAGCTTTTGATAAAGTGTCTTCAAGTTCCCAAAGATTTTCGCCAAAGTCAGCACTCCTCTGCTGGAAATTGGAATGGCTGGATGATCCCTCCACTGAGAACGAAGAGGAGGTAAAAGGCCACCACATTTGGATGATGCAAGTCAGCAAGGTTGATTGCCTCATTCCAGAAATCATATCTCTGTCTTAGCATAGCAACAGTGCCAAGGATTCAGAAAGAATACTATTAAATATCAAAAACAACAAAAAGCAAGAAGATCCATACCATTTGCTCTTGCTCTGAGGGCTTCCCAGAAAAGCACTTATCATGTATACAAACACTTTATGAACACAAAAGAGCTCAATCACCTCAGTGTCAGCTTCTTGCTGCACTTTTTTATCCTGGTATGCTTCATGAGTGGACTCATTTCCTTCATAAACTGTTCTTAGTAGCACCTACAAGAACATGGATATATTAAATTTCTGTATTGAGAAAAACTCACAATAAGAACATGACGTAGTCCCAAACTAGGATTCCAGTCCTTCTTCAATGTGTTGACACAAATTTCGCCGTTGGTAGCAATATTTGGGTGGAAAATCTTGGTAAGAAAATAACCTACATAGTCCGTGACGGTGTATATATGAGACATCAAACAGATTGCATAAAAAATTAATAAAAATGCATGAATTGGTCAATCTTACAAGTTGTGAAACTGAAATTTTTATGTACAAATGAGTTAAAAACCATAAAAAAGAAACAGTCACGAGACAACATTAACGAGAGAAAGAGAATACTTTCTACCATGAACTGATGTGTGCACCATTTCTTATAGCAAAACTATTGAACCATAAGGGAGTTAAAAACAGTGCTATAAGTTCTCTTGCCACGTAGTGATAGGCATGAGCAGACCTTTGGGAGGAGAATGTGGAAAGTCACGAGACAATAACAACTTCATCCGAAAAACACCATTCTCGTATGGAGTCACAGCTGTGAGACCAAAAGACATAATTTTATCAGACTATGACCATATTAGTTGCAATGAATGGCTTAAGTAGTCAAAAGAAAGAGAATAACCTGGGCCTTCAATATCAGCAAATATGGTGGAAAAATCATCATCATTTACTTCAACTTTTATGCCCTCCGGAGGGGATTCATCAAGGCTCTTCAGTTCCTTTGCAAGTTGCTTTATAACATTTGGAGGAAGGTTTTCATTTGTAGCCTAAGAAAAAGAAAATTTTGACCCATCAGAACTCAAGACAAATAGAAGCACATGCTATAGCCAAACTTATGGAAGGCCAACCATTAGAAGAAACACTTTTAACAAGGGAGCATCACAATCAGAAAATAGCAGCTCCCATAGACTGTAAAAGCTGCAATTACTCTATTCTATTCTCCATAATTATTATTTTGAAAGTGTATTCTTAAGCATACTTATGGTAGACTCATATAGGCAATCATGAAACAACATGAAGACAATATTATCAACTACACATTCTTTCCACAGAGCTTGAGATGCCAAACCAACAAACTTTTTGATTGATATTAAGGCAATTACTTCAGCTGAGACTCTAGCAATGAAGTTACCAAGAAAGCTTTGCACACTAGACAAATCTAAATTGAAAAAACAAGAGAAATTGAAGACAAGGAAAGGGAGGCAAATTACCATAGCCATACTACCCCCAACAAGAATTTGTTGCAATTATTAGTTGAATAAGATCTTGTAGTGATGATGAGCCCCAGGCACTTCTAGTTGCTATGCTGAACAATTGGCTAATGGCCTACTGTGATGAGGACCAGACCTGCAGAACAATAACCGGTTATGCAAAGAACTGAAAAGAAACTCAGGTTCTAGTTCGAGGAAGACCAATGAAGGATTAGCTGGAACCATTAATAAAGAAGAACTTGTCAATGATTAAGAATTACAAACATCATCTAAACAGCAAGCCAATCGCTATAATCGAAAAATAGGACAGAAATACACATGTTCCACTTCAGAATCCATGAGTCTAATTGGGAAAACCAAGAACATCGAAGCACTCTATTTTACCCATGGCCAGTGATACATCATAGAAGAACATTAAGATTCTTGTAGGACAATCTATCACGGAACAGCATTAATAAAGTCTCACACAATTACTTCTTCATGCAATTGTATACATTTCCAGAAAAAGTGGCTGCTGTATCCTCATTCCACATATAAAAACAAGTTTTATCCACAAGATAGTTTTTTCATAAATTGATGTCTATGCCCCATGTTTGATCATGTTGTTCTCTTATTTCTCAGCAATGTCCAGCAGCTACAGTTATCCTACACATACCCTCGCTCACCACATTGCTTTCTCATATTTTACTCTCTTTTTTTTGTCATTCCATCAAACATTTATAGCCCTATTATATCATCAAGACAGTGTTGGACCTATTGGTTGACTGATGTTTAAGCTAACTTTTTTCCTTAAAAAAAACGAAAAGGATAATTGACAGAAAAAAGCAGGACAATGAGCTGCTCTAGTTTACTTTCTTTTGTACAACTCCAACTATTCTTGTTGTTAAGTAATGATTAACCTACCCAAGAGCCCTCTTAGCAGAAGAGTGATGTTAAAAAGCTGGATATAGTGAAAAGTAAAAGCAAAGGTTAACCCAAAATATGAATGGAAGGCGAGTGACATCAAGGGCGAGTGACGGACCTGACGGTGGCGTCGAGGGCGAGCGACGGTGGCATCGAGGGCGATCGGCGAGCCGAGGTCGGCGGCGGTGGCGTCGAGGGCGAGAGGAGGTGGCCTCGAGCGGTGGTCACGAGCGGTGGCGTCAAGGAAGAGTGACGATGGCGTCGACGGCGAGCAACGGTGGCGTTGAGGGCGATCAGCGAGCCAGAGGTCAGCGCGGTGGCGTCGAGGGTGAGAGGAGGTGGCCTCGAGCAGGGGTCAGCGAGCGGTGGCGTCGAGGGCGATCGGCGAGCCGAGGTCAGCGGTGGTGATCGGTGCCGTCGAGGGCGAGAGAAGGTGGCCTCGAGCGGGGGTCGGCCGAGCGATGGCGTCGAGGGCAAACGGTGAGCCGGGGCCGTGGGTCGCCGCGGTGCCGTCGAGGGCGAGCGGAGGTGGCCTCGACCCTCAGCGAGATCAACGGCGGTGGCGTCGAGGGCGACCGGCGGTGGCGTCGACTCAGCGGAGGTGGAGAACGAACGAGAGAAGAGAGAGAAGCGTGAGTCTCGTGAGTGAAACCGTGAAACGAAGTGAAAGTGTCGTGACTTGTGTGGAAGAGAGAGAACAACTTTTAGGGTTTCGATTTCGTAGACCTAATTCGACCGAGTTGGGGCTTTTTACTTTTTTACTTTTAGCCCTAACCGTACGGGTTCCGGTTCCGGTTCCAATGAGAACCGGAACCGGAACCGAGAACCGCCGGTTCCCAAAAAAGGAACCGGGAACCGGAACCGGCCTCCTCGTAACCGGGAACCGAACCGGACCCTCCTCCGGTTCGGTTCCGGTTCCGCTCTACCCGGACCCACGCTCACCCCTATGACCAGCTAGACGAGGCCCGGCAACCTTGCTAGAGCCTTGCCGCCCTCGGCAAGGTCGCCTTGAGCTCACCGACCACTAGCGATGCCCCCCAAGCCTTGTCTCGCCACTTGGGAGGCTCCCGAGCCTCACCATGGCTAAGCGAGGCTCGGGGTGACCTCGTTGATGGCCAGCAAGGCTCTCCCGAGAGCGGCGATTGGCCGGAGGAAGGAGAAGAAAAGAAAAAAAAAGAAAAATGTAATAAAATTGTTAATAAATTAAAAGAAATTCTAAATCATAAAAATATAAGCATTTCTCTTCTGGGAATAGAAATTTTGTAAAATTACCAAATGTATTCAAATGCTCATAAATTGTTTCGGAAACAAAAACAGAAAAAATGTTTCTGAAAAAAAAATCAGATTTCAGGGCAATTTCACAAAAAAGGAAAAGGGGTCTACTAGCATGCAAATTAAGAAAAATTGGCATTTTTAGAAAGCTTATGGAGTGCTCTAGGGCTTACTAAGAGATATCGAACTCAAATAAGGATAATTTCATGCTCGATTTGTGTCATTTGCAAAAGCATGCAACATGGAAAAACAAATGGCAGCAAGCACATTAAAAAAATGCATGGCCTACAACATCTACATGACGTGGCAAAAATAGGATAAAAATCATATAGATTGTAAACAAAACCGTGAACAATTTTCATGAAGGGACTTATACCCGAATATGGTCACAATGTATAATGCAAAATTAACAAAAGTAAGTCAAACATGTTCAGCATGTATAATGGCAAAATCAAAATCACATTTAAGACAAGCGATTATGTGAGCAAACGATGTCTAATTGGATGATTTATGCATCATTAGAAAAGGTAATGTGATGCATTATGACTTTCATAAAAACACTAAAGACAAAAAATCACAATTGCACAATCAATTTCACATGATTGCAATTCGGGTTACAATAGGGGTAGCCCAGACGTATGGACGATTTTATGGGGTTTTTACCAAGTGAATGTTGTCCAAAAAATATGAAAAAAAAGATACGATATAACCAACATCCATACGAGCAATTTTTATGAAGACTCTGAAGACTGAATCTAAGCACAAAAGTCAGAAAATTTTGAAAAGCAGCATCAGTTGATCAGAAATCACAAATTACAATAACAATCACGGACGTTTAGAGGCTGATCGACATGCTTAAATGAACTCCAAAAATTATAGAAAAATTATATGACATAGAGACATGTATTGTGATTAATTTTCATGAGAAACAAACTTAAAATTGAATCGCAAAAATCGACAGATAATCGACAATCCACAAAGGTCAGAGAATCACAGAATATGCAAAATACGGATCAAGTTTGCAGAACGTGCCTACTATTTTCATAGAGGTTTTCAAGTAGCAAATGACATCAGATCAGGACGTTCTATATATCGTTGGAAAGCTCTTCGAGTCAACTTCGAACGTCGAGACATCGAACACAAAAAAGAACATTTACAAGCTCATATCAAGTCATTTCTTAGATCTGTCATCCAGGTACACGAAAATTGCATATCAATTTCAAACACTAAATCAAACAAGCTCAATCCATCATCAATCATCCAAATCCATTCTATAGCATCTAAAACATCCCATAGTAGGTTGGATCATCATCAAACTAGAATTGGATGTGAGCTCTAGCCTCGTTTGCCTAACACAATCTCGCATCATCGAGCTCAAGAACAAGAATATTACCTTTTATACGATTTCTTGACGATTCGAACTCAATTAGAGCAAAATCGAAGCGCGGCTGCACTAAGGAACGTCAAGGAACCTCCAAGGAGTGTTGAGGTCACCGGAATGGGTTGAATCAATGCCGGAATGGTGCCAATCAGCCGTTGAACAGAACTAGTCCAATTTGGACTGGTTTGCGCCGCCATGAAGAAGTGGAGGAGAGTGGGCCGATCGAAGTAGCTTCAGGAAAGTTGCTGGTCGCCAGGACGTCGGGCTGAAAGGCAGGATCTCCAAAGGAGGTGGCAGAGATGCTGGCATCGCCGACAAGGGCTCACCAGCGGTGATTGAGTCAACGGTTGGAGGAACCGCATGGGGGTAGTTAGGAGGACAGAGAGGAGGTGGGAAAAGAGAGAGAGAAGAGAGAGAAGGAGAGAGAAAATGTAGATTAGAGAGAGAAATTTTCTGCACAAACGCTCCCTTCAAAATTTTAGAGGGAAATTTCCTTATATATTACCCTTTAAGATCAAATACCAAGGGTTAGGATCTAATCCTATCCCTAGATCTACTCTCAACCATTGAATTATTCACATGTTGCAATTTTTTAAGGGTCAAGATGCATTCCTAATGAATGGGCAAGATTTAATTATGAGATTATGACCCTTTTGCACATTTCTTAAATTTGAGGTGTGATTTTGCAAAAATTCGAAAATCTTGGGGCACAATTACAATTTCGAAAGTTAAAGGCATGAAAGGCCTAACCATGAGGTAGGCCACCTCATGGTGGTCGCTGGCAATAAGGAATTGGTGACCAGTCAAACCGGTCGGATTGGTTCAACCTAGTTCGATCAATTCGAGTCCTCATGGGGCGGTTTGGTCTTCATTTCCCCTAATTTTTTTACAATTTAGTCCTAGGATTAAATTGCAAAGAAATTTTATTAATCTCAAGGGAAAATGGTCCAATTGAAAAGAAAAGGTTCAATTTAGATTAAATTCGGTAATTAACCCATATAAATGCACTTCAGCAATTTATATTGGCTTAATTATCTAATTAACATGGAAAATGTTAAACCTATGTCATGAGTGCACCTAATTGGACTTTCTATGCTTAAATGAGCAATTTCCTTTAATTGTTTGCCAAAATTTGTAAATTAATTGAAATGGGATTCAATTAAAATTGCAAGACATCTATTAGTCTAATTGCCATGCCTAGAGGGACCTATTGTGTTCAAATTGATCTTGAATTGATATCAAGACCTTTACATTAAAATTAAATTGAGGGCCAATGTCGAAATTGAATCTCAATTCATCAAATTAAACCTTAATCATGAATGGGTCAACTTGAATTTTCATGAATTAAAGCTTAACAACCCCATTTTTCTAAAGCCAAGTGAACTAAATTTCCCAAATCGATAGGTTGGTCAATTCCCCAAAATTGACTTCAAATTTGAACTTAGCTCACAAAATTGAGTAGAATGAAAGTGTTCGCTCGTAAATCATGTTGAACAATCCGGACCCCTTAGGGGTAACAATGTACATTCGACTTACCCGATCTTGAAATTAATCAAACGAGTGAATAGATAATTGTCTCTAAATCAAATGTTGCAAAAGGACCTAAACTTAATTATGACTAGAGCAAAAGTAATTTTTTTTTTATCAATTTCAAGCTAAAAATAATCTATTTTTGCCAAAAAAATTTATGCTAAAATTAAATTGAAGCTAAAATGAAATGATTTCTTGATTTTTGTATCTTTCGATTTTTTTGGTTAATGTTTAATCAAAAGTCAAACCCTAATTTACCTTTCATTAGAAGTTTGATTTTGTGGTCAAATATTTGAATTTTTCAAAATTTTTACTTCTAAAGCAAAATTAAACTTGAAAGGAATCTTTTTATGTACAAAGCCACGATTTAACTGGGGTTGACTTATGCTATGAGTTTTACATCAAATTGAGTCATTCATTCATGAAATTTTTGGGCATAGGTGGGATCTTGGATGTAGGAAATGAATTATTTGCTATTAACTCTTTTTGTGAACATAGGTACTAACACTCAGACTGAATCATGAAATTATTTGATGTCCTTTATCATTTTTTTCTTTATTTCTTTGACGATTTCATATTGATTTAATCGTAAAGTCTTGATTAGTGTTTGCATTAATTTTACAGTAGTTTCCAAGTTTTTGGAATACTGTCTACCTCACGACAATGTGAAGAACATTTTGTAATTCCTTCTAGTTTAATGTGTTCACCTTCTACACTCAGATCATTCCAAAGCATATTTATTAACATTTGATTTTTAGTCGATGCGTTGATATAAGAAAAAAATCAAATTTGGGATTTCCGGTTGCAACGGAGCTCTTTTTGGACAAAAAATGTCGAATTCAATTCTGTTTGTTGGCTTAGCTTTGATAAGTAATTTCTTATTCATTTCCCGCAAAAAAACAAAAAGTAAAACGGTTGACCTCCTCCGTGCGATCAAAGAGGGTGTCACCAAGCGTGCCCTTTCGATAATCGCTGTTCGTCCTTTACGGGAGTCACAGTGCGGCTCTTTTCTCTACACGTTTATCTTTTGCACCGCCAAAAGAAAGCCTGTGGCTTCTTGCAGAAGCCACTATCTCGATCAAGCTTGGATAAGTATCTCCAACTATAAATAATAAAATGCAATTTCCTCTTACCAGAGAAACTGAGGATGAAAGATATTAAAAGTATCATAAATTATGTGTAATACTCACTTTAGTGCCAAATGTTTTCGCCGGCTCACTCAAGTGTCTCGACGAAAAATTTCGGCTAAAAACATTATGTGACTTTTATAATTAAAATTTTTATCTAAGGTGGCATTTTTTTTTTTTTTGGCATTGAAGTTATCGCTTTCTCATTAAGATTGGCATTAAAGTGATAACTTTTTAACAATAATTGACACTAAAGTGATTATTTTTTATGACAACTAGCACTGAAATGATCACTTTTTAAACTGTTGCACGATGTTGTTTTAGGCTTTTTATGTTGATTCAGGCTTTAGGTGAGCCACGTTAGCTTAAGATATTTATAAAAAAATGCCGCGTTAGATTTTCAATTAAACAAATCGGAGTTAGAACTTAAAAGACCGTTTTTGAAAAAAATCTGACACTTAAGTGATATGGTGAAAACTTTTGATACGAAAGTGTGCATTGTACATAACTTATAGTACTTTTAGTGCTCTTCTCCCGAGAAACCAAAGATCCCAAAATACATGTGCCCCCTTGGTTATATAATTGGAGAAGTTCTACTCGAAATAGGAACTTGATTTTTTCAAATTCTTCGCATAAAATCAAATTCGAGACATAATTTAACAGAAATAATTCATCTTTGTTATTTGAGTTATGTATGTTGGATTCACAATCAACGTTCAAACATTTTCTTTGAATCTACTTTCGTTTATTTGACATTGCATTAAGTTCATGTCCCTTTTTGCTTGTTACTTTGATACAGACTCATCCACGCTCATTTGATGCATTGGACTCATTCACCACATTTTTTCTTTTCTTTTTCTTTTTTCTTGAAAGAACACGGATCACACACCATGATCAGTCGAGCCCTTCTTTGCCTTTATGATGCAGCAATTTCACCTGAGAGAGATTAACTGAGTTTTTTTGTGCTTGAAATATAAAAAGAAAACTATATATGTATTTACTTTAGGAAATCTCATGATATGAAGATTTAACCAAGTAATGTGGTACCAAAAGGGTGATGTGGAATATGCTAACTTTTTCTCATGCATAACCGAATTCTCGAGCCTTACACTTTTGATTGTCGCTTTACAGTCTATTTGATTTTTTTATCCGCAATCAACCTGCAAAAATTGATTGATGTCAACTCCTAAACCAATTTAATAATTTGGATCAAAGTGGCTTACCCTGGCCTAGAGTTTGGGTGGAACTTTCAGACTTTTACTCTCAAAATTATATACATTTTTTCAAATCCGCGAGGTACATGTCATATGTTTAATCAATATGTTGGTTTCATGTATATGGAATAAGAGGAAACGTGACTAATTGAAGGATTTCAAATACTTTATGCTACAGATTGATGATATACACGGTGAGGCTATAATCCAAAGTTTGATGCTTATGGGAGTGCAAAACTATAGCTTTCGTATTGTTTCTTTCTTTCATAATTAGATGAGTTCCACTAGAAAAGATTGACTGGAAAATTGCATTATCAGTTTCAATTCAATCTTAAGCACCTTCTTTCACGTTCTAGTCGCGATTGCGCGTGACTCAATCTTTGATTGGTCTAGAAGTACCGAGTTCAATCTTCAAACCCCTCACGAAGAAGCTGAACAATACCCAAACTAGCTTTTGATATTGGGCATTTTGTTGGCATATTTTATATCATAACTTGTGCGGGCATGTGAACCCTCTTCCTGAACATTGTTCATGTACAGTTGCAAGGCTATTTGACCTGAGATAGCAATCAATATGAAAGTATATGTTACTCTTTGTGTCGAACTCAGAAAATTTTTGTTGTCCTGCTATTCTGGTTTCTATTTAAATGTGGCTATTATCTTTTGACATGCTGAGTTATATTGTGCATTTCGAATTACGATTCGATAAATACAAAGGAGGATAGTATCATGTCAAACTGCATATCCAAAAACTCATGTTATGAACAAAGTTCTCTCTAAATGGTGACATGGAACTTTGTAAATTCCATGTCAATGTTCATATTCCAGCAATATATTGAGAACTAAATTGTGACCACATAATTTTTTTTATTAATCTATTAAATCCGGAAAAAGTTTCTAATAAGGGGCTGTAGTACATTTTGAAAATGAGGGGGTTTTTCAATTAACTTTAATGAAATTGAGGGGGTGTCCTAGTAATTTACCCTATAATCAATGTCGCTAGAGGAAAATGGATCTTAATTCAGACATTTTTTTTACGAGAAGTTCCTTATTTCCTTAAACATTGGAATTTAAATAAATTTTATTAATTATGTGGCAGCCGAGCTTTATGGATCTATACGTAAACTTTTTCCCCTACTAAGGGCTTAATTGCAATTTCAAGAAGTTGGGGGGCTAGGATTAAACTCACCCATGTGGGGAATACAGGTCCTATTTTTTTTCTCCATTTATTTTTGAATTATCAAATCAAGTTCCTGTTTTGACCTATGTATATCTTGGTATTACATAGCAATGAGATTCTCATATTTCTTGAAAAAAAAAAAATCTGCATCCTAATTTTCGGCATCTAGAGGAACAACAGAGTCAGAAAGTGGGCTGTGCCCCTGCTTATGAAAACACTAGACACTGTCCTCGGCGTGGGACAAAACCGTGATTACATATTGATATTGTATCACTAATATCTTCGTATGACAAAGCAAACCCAATTATTTCTACGGTGCGTTATATCTCTAATTTCACTGCACAATAAAGTCGTTCCTTAAGGGATATTGGCCATTTAGGTCGCTTGAGAATTCTAGGTGACATTATTCTAGCCCGAGTTCAATTGATTCCACATCTGCCAACATTTTCCGTCCATGACTCTAATGGAGGCATCACATTCATTGGCATTTGAAAAGTTAAAGTTTGGTCCTCGATGATCAATGATAATCATGCCTTCCAAATTTAGAATGTCGGCACATGTTTATTCCTCTTTCTCTTTTGAATAACATACTTACGATGTCGTTCCATTCTATATTACTAGTAACTAAGTGCCAACACATGGAACAAAATTAAAGAATGAAATTCCCAAATAAATCCAAACAGGATTAGCAATTACATATGATACATATGTAAAATAAGTCCGCCGTCCCAAAGAAAAAGGAAACATGCAAACACCAAATACATGTTTTATGTATATTTATTACACTCACGCACATACTAGTCGTCATCGAGTTATCTTTCACATAAAATTATAATAACTGTTTTGTCCTATTTAATCCAATTTTGCTTCTTTAAAAAAATAAACTGATCGAGAGAGCAATCATATCAATTTAGTTTTGATGAAGAGATTACTTAATTGACAAATTCTAGGTATTTCCTCATTAACATGATCAACATAATGATGGTTTTGCCCATCAAACTTTTATGTTACTCAAGATAAGAGTTTGCAAAACCAAACATTCACATAAGTACGGAGCGACGGTTTGTGAACAAGATAAGCGTTTGTGAGTTTGCAGAATATGGGGATGGATGATTGCCATATATAGCAATATATCCTTTGAAGATTTTTTTAATTTTTTTATGTCTGTTTGACTATTTTTCAAAATTTCCGTTCGGATTGTGTTTATTTTCATTCTCTTATTAGATTTAACTATATTGATGTGTTGCCTCTTCAACAGCATATGCGTTGCCTCCTTCAACCTACGTCTCCGAACTGGCAGTGGCCACTCCAAGGACTGTGTTGGGCTGGGCCAATTCGGAGAAGAGGCCCTGTCCAACCACGTGGTCTGACCGTGCCGTGCTTGGCGCGGCGGCAAAATGGCGGAATCTTATATTGCATATAGAAGTAGCCCATCAAAATGGATTATAAATCCATTTCTTGACCCATAACCTATATATGTATTAAATGGATTATAAATGGACTAGTTATATCAAGTAAAAGAGTCATAATCGGGTTTAAACATAATATAAGTATTAAATGGATCATCATGGATTATAAATGGGTCATAAATAATTTTAAAACTTACTTATACCTAACCTATTTTTATCTTTCTTCGGTCTCCACCGCCTTCACTCTACACTCTCACCTCATTTTGGTTATGAGTTTTCATAGATTGATTTAAATATGGAAATATATTAGTAATTTGGGTTAGGTATGGAACGGGTTGGATATAGGGCAGGTCGGATATTGGTTACTAGATTTGTATTGCATGAATATGGGTTAAAACGAGTTAAATTAGTCTATTTGGATCAGACCATATATGATTCAACTCAAATCCAAGCCGACCATCCCATATGACAGGTCTATATAGGAGTTAGTAGATTGGACGTCCCTCGGACAGTAATGTTGCTGGAGAGTTTGCCGGGCCTGGAAAATTAGTCATACAGAGGCCCGATTCCTCTCGCTCTGTGTCGGGGGTATTGATCTACTTGAACATCTGGTCCATTTTGTATCTGCGCAGGAAGCTTTAAAGTTTCTGTTTTGTGTTATCAACAAGAAACCTGCAGCAGTGTCATAGAGTCTCTTCTATTGCATTGTCGGCTTTACAAACATTTCCAACTAACTGTAGCCTGAAAATATCATATATTGAATTGCCAGAGAAGAAGAGAAAATAATCTTGTTGATGCAGATGATGAGAGCGTTAATTTATTTGACTTGCAAGTGCATCTTTTATTCTGCAAAAGGGGTGAAGAAATAACTTTCACCTTTTTTTTCTGGGTAAGTTGCTTCTTTTTATCCCTAACTCATCATTTTGATTTGGTGAGTTACCTGATGTTGGTGTTTATCTACAGCGTCGGTTTCAGAGGAACTTTCTATACTTAACTTCGATGACGATGAATTTTAAAAATTGCAAAAGAAGATTTCCCCTTGTGGGGCAAGTTATCTTAGGCATGTCGAAATGTTTCTATTCAATTCTCGTTCTTTTAGCTCAGAACTTTTGGTTGCCTTGGTTAAGTTCCTTCCGGAGGATGCAGTCATACTGGAGAAGACCATTGTTGATACTGGATTGTGGAAATGTCATCCAAAAGTATCAGTGAAGCCGGTTTGATCTTTGCAATATGCTTGAAGTGACTGAACTTTACTAAACCACAAAACCGCTTCCAAAAATGGTAAATTTAGGGAAAAGAACGCTATAAGTGCCACAAATTTTGTATGAAATTCACCTAAGTGTTACAACTTTTGTTTTTAATCACTTGAGTGCCATATGACTTTTTAATTAATCACTATTTTTTACGTGTCATATCTTTTATTTATTTATTTATAATTTGAGTGCCATATAACTTTTCAATCGATCACTTATTTTTGATACTATAACTTTTTTTATCATTTGAGTATTGTATGACTTTTCAATCAATCACTTTTTTTTTGTGCCATTTTTAAAAAACATTCACCACAAGTGCTATGCAACACTGGATTTCCAACACTTGAGTGAACATCTTTAAAAAATTTTGACATCCAAGTGACTGATTAAAAGTTATATCATTCAAGTGATCGTTCTTTTAGAAGTTATGACATTCAAATATTAGAAAAAAAAATTATGCCACTCAAGTAAGCGTCATACGAAAATTATAGCATTCATGATATCCTGATTCCGCTAAACTTATAATTGATTATCCTTTCACGGGATTTTCTTCTTCTTTTTTTTTTTTTGAAAGCATACACAAATGAGTTCTGAAAGATCACACGAGATAGACATATTGTCTTGAAAATAAAGGGGTTTCTTTGAATTTGAATTAACTTGATACTAGAAAAAGTTTTCGTTATCCACATACTACCTATTTAACCTCTTCTAGCTTGTATTGTTAATACCAGCATTTGTTTCATTAATTCAACCACATTTCGTTGGGAAGCTTTCCGGCATACGAGCATTACAAGTTAATAAATACTGACAAGTGCACTCAAAGTAGAGCAGTCTATATTTTATAAAAGCTTGTAACTTCTAACATGCCCATAACATTCCCAAATATATGTTGTTAGACTGCAAAAACATGCGGTGTTTCCAAGGACAGAGGAAGCGTCGGGACACGTGTGAAGTCCCTCTGCAATGCATTGTTCCGCCGGCATGTTTGCTATTCGGTCGGCGACAGCAACGCACACAAAGACGTGGCAGGCTTCGGTGCTGAAGCGTGGGTTATCCACAAAGCGTGTACGCGTCCGCAGTTCTCAACACTCTGGTTTGCCCTCCTCCATCTTGCATCCGCTGCATGTTTGTGTCGTGGCAGTGGGCACTGGAAGTGGGTCAAGGCCAGGAGGTCAAGACACGAAATGACTCCTCCAAGTCGAAATTCAGGTTCTATACTCGCTTTTGTCTCTTTTTTACTGTTAATCAACGCGAAATATGAGTAAGAAGATTTGCCAGCATATTTCCCCCAGAATGGCGTAACGAAAATACTGTATTAATACCGAAAATAAGCAATCAAAAGAGTCAAAATTTTCAAACTCACCCTCAAACTTTGAAATCCATGCTACGCATAATTACATCAAAATTATCTATCATTCAAATTTTGAACTCAAATGTATTTGATCCGATGTTACCTATAAAAAATTAAGTTATCTAAAAGTTTATATAAAGAATTTTGAATAACTGGCCTTGAATGGAAATCACGTACCTGATACCGATCAATACAAGACGAAACCATACGAATCTCAGGCTAAAGTCTTGCTCACCTTCTCTATGCTTAGACGGTGATAAATGAACCGCCCATCACACCTCACTATTGAAATACTAATCTACACTAATTGCCCGACCACATCGTTGTTAACAAACTGTGTTGCACCCGATGTAAAACCCAATTCCTTAAAAAGCACAAATTTTCATTTTATACCTAAATCTAACCCAAACTCTTTTTTTATACTATAAAAAATCATCAACTCTCAATTTTTACAAATTCGGCCCTCATTATTTATCCGTCCAATATTACCGTTAAAGTCTGACATGTCTTGTAAATGCGTGTATTTCTCCTTTTCTTCTCAACTAGATAAATAATTCTAAAAACATCTTCTTTTTCTCTATATTCTTCGTCTTTGCTCGCAACCTCCATGAAGGAGGTGCTGGAGCTCAAAACAAAAGCAGCCCACACCCATGTTTATTCAATTCAGCAAAGAATTACTGCAAACAATGCCACATCAATGGAAGTAGCTTCGGACCCAAAAAAAAAAAATGGAAGTTGCTTGACCAGTAAAAAGCCTTTCATGCAGGTCAGTTACCACTGTTCATCGTCTTCTTCGCAAGGACTCGCTCGGGCACAGCTTTACCACCTCTCACCCATCGCCGTCTAAACATCTGACTCCGCGCCCCGACCTCTGACAACCCCTCCGCGACGGTTGGCAGTGTCGGAATCATCTCCGGTGAGCTTGGCCGAAACGCCTGTTTTCTGTTCCAGTTTTTCAAGATTCGGGAAGCCGTTTTTATCAGCCACCATCTCCGCTCAGCCATCCTCGAAGCTTTGTATATCCACTCCGTGGCCGGACGATGACGAGACGAGCCCAAGCTTTCCTTAAAACCACCGTGGCCAAGAAGGCACTGATCGTTTCCTTCACTCTAAGTGTTATGGTTAATTAATGGAGTTTGCCACTCGCGATCGAGGTGCGCAACCTCATCTTTGGGGTCATGCGACTCAGTTCCGAGGTTGCGCGACTCAAATCCGAGGTGGAGCGACTCAGATTTTAGCTCAAGCACCTTCCTACATGGAGATTGCAAATAAAAACGAAAGAGAAAGTAAAAGGAAAAGACAGAAAAAAAGTTTTTAAAAATATTTAATTGAGCTGAAATTCCACATCATCAGTTCATCACTCGAGAAAGAAAAAAAAAAGATATGCAGGGAATTTACCCATCACACGTTAACGGCAATATAGGCCCTGCATGTTTGTGTTCTTTTTATCATCTCATGAACAGATTTTCTGTTTTTTTTTTTTTTGTTCTCAAGAACAAAAAAAAGAAGTAAACGCATTTATTTGCATTTTTGTTCAAAATCTGTTTTTTTTTTATTCTTGGAACAAAATTGGAACGGAAATAAGAAACAAAAAAAATATATTTTTATTCCAGAAACACTTCGAAGAACAAATTTTCTCTCTCCTCTCTTTTCTTCTCTTTTTTTATTCTTCTTCTTTCCTTCTTCTTTTTCTTTGGCCGTCGCCGGCCTCGGCCATGGCCGGCAACTAGCCGTCGAGGGCCGGCGACGCTCGACCTCACTTGGATCTGGGCGAGGCCAAGCTCACCCAGATTATGGTGGGCAAAGGTCGCCGGCCCCGTTGGCCGATTCCGGCCTCGGCATGGCTAGCGACCAACCAAAAGAAGAAAAAAAGAAAAAAAAAGAAAAAATTAAAATTAAAAAATTAAAAAATTAAAAGAAACAAAAAAATATAAATTTACCAAACGTATTTCTATTCATTTTTCATTCCCGAACAAGTTTACCAAACGCGTCTTTCTAGTAAAAATTGTTCCCGTAATGAAATAGTTTTTCTATTTCTCTTCCCTAGAACAATTTTTGAACGAAACGTTACCAAACGCGCCCATAATAACATGCCAAGAATTGAATATAAAGTGAAAGTTTGGTGATTTTTATGAGAAAAAAATTGAGCTAAAATTGGATATAAGTTGTAAGTTGGTGGTTTTCAATGGAAGTAGGCCCCGATATAATATGATCATATAATCGTATAATATAGCATTCTCACAAATCAACAACTATTGGCAAACTAAAATGCAATTAATGCTAGCCTACATATAATTAAAAATTTTAAAAAAATTAAGTTCCAAAATTAATCATGAGGTTTATCCATGGGCCATCCTTCTCATATGAGAAGGGAGGTGAGGATTTGAATATTCACTTTTTCAAAAGAGAGTTGGAGTGAAGACAATTTAATTTTAAAAGCAGATTTCAACTCTCACGCCTGTAAGGAAGTAGGATAAAAGTACGAGCGAGTAAGATCGACAAAAAAATTTCCTAAATTACAATCTTCCGATTCGTTTTAGACTATGGAGTTTTAGACAAATGGCTTTGTACTTTCTAATGTGTTGATAGAATGGGATATAACATAATCATTACTAGCTTAAAGAAAACTCATAATTTCCACATTTTAAAACAGGAAGAAAACTTTTGACCCAAACAAAATCACAGAAGAAATGAGGTCTCTCATTCAGGATTGAACAACAATGAAAGCACACTTAGGGAAGCAATTGAGAATTGCCTCTTGACCAAGCATAACATTAATATTGTTACGTTCTGTTGGAGCCATAACCTGACTATTTCAACCTATGATGGTTGCTACGTGGCCAATCATATCACGGAGATTTACAATAGTAAGCTCGGAAAAGTCAAAAATGATTATGACTAAATTTGATTGGTTTCAGAGTAAATCAGTTCCCATTTTGAGACTTGGAATTGGACTGGACAGGTTTGGTTTCTCCTTTGTGGAATCAGGAATCGGCCCACCTGGTTTTGATACCGGATCGGCTAGTCAAGGCCAATTTGGGGACAGTTCCAAAACAACTGATTTTTTTATTTTCTTTTTTTTCCTTGTATTCCTTACAGGTCTAGGTACTGCTAAGTGCAGATGTGAGAACAAATTATATGACTCTTGAACGGATTGCTAACCTACTCCGAGTCATCTTTCCCTTTGGGCCTTTATTTTTAAACTTTTCTATTTGTTGGTGGTAATGATGGGAGGAAGCAAGATTAAAATCTTAAGGGGTCGATGTTGGCTCTCTGCTTTATAGCGTGATAGAAACTGAGGAATGATGGCATATCATGTGGGTTTCATTTCTCAGCTCGGGAGTTCAGTAAGGGTATATACATATATGCATATAGCAATGAACCATTGGTAGGTGTAATTATAATGGTGGATATGTGGCTGCTTCCCCTTCCACATTACACCTGCCCAGAAATTATCATAGCTAAGGTGGCAACAGAAACACAAGCAACTAGTGGAAAAAGCTGAAATCATTTCTTACTCCTCAACTAATCTTAAAACCAGATCGGTCACCTTATGCTTTTACCTCATTCTCTAATTTCTTTCGCACTGCAAAAGTGAGTCTCTCGTATAATCATGTGACATTTCAAGTCTTTGAGAAATAGTGCCGGTCTGATCCTGTATGTGGAATTAGGAATAGGACTGGTTTCCCCAAAAATCACCAAGAACTAGCCAATTCACTTCAGTCCGATTTGATCCAGAACCTGGGTTGGACCGGACTGACGCACACTCCTAATCACGACACTAGTTCTCTCTACATTACTCCAAATTATAGTATTTATGACATAATTGATATAACTACAAAGCCTAAATCCAGTTAACACAATTCTTTACCCAGAACTACATGCGAATCACGTGTAAATCATTTACTTCTTTAATCATCATTGGTGATAGCCCATAAAATAGTTCAGAACTATGAAGCTCAAACACATTAATAGCACACCTGGAATTACCTCAAAGTTTGAAAAACTAAAAAAATCAAGCTAGATCATAGAATATGTGTGATGACAAAAAACTTAGCATCAGAAAAATGATGCCTACACAAGATTATGCCGTAAATTATCTCAAACATCTGATAAACAAGATAAAGCATGAAATGGACTTTGATCACAGCTGCAGTCCTCCGCAATCACATGAACATCCGGGCAAAAACTGATCTGCTCATGAACAATGCCTCCTCTCTCAGGTTCTTGATGAAATTCTGCGATTGGAAAAGCGGTAAAAGGCACATGCATTGTCAGTCAGAGTGCACTGAATTGTTTAAAGACACTTTATGGAATGCTAGATTTTTAACTACATCCTCTTGACCATAAATTAGAATGCTTATCATCACAAACAACATTCACACAAATCTATACGCTTCAAAGGACTGTTTGAAAACACTATGATCTTCAAATGCTTTAACATCTTGAGACAAAATAGTTAATATCAACTATTGCAGTCATCACACACAAACAAGAGAGAAAGTCGTATCTGCGCGAATAATATAACATACATATTTGCACTTTACATGAATAAAAAGAGTCACAAAACTATAGTTCAAAAGTTATTTTGTAAAGAGTTCATCTCAAGAATGGGAACTACCTGGAGTGCAAATTTGACTAAGGTTGAAGAGATTAACAATCAGTAATAAGAACAGTGCACAATATAATCAAAATAAACCAAGAATCAGGAATGAAGAGTAAGGATGTTGTCTAACTTCATCTTGAAGACCTTTTCTAGTGTCCTCGTTTTAATTAATTTTCTATTTTACAAGGATTATCATATCATACTGCCACTACAAAAAGAAATTGCCACAGTGCATCAGTCTGTTCCATTTCGATGTTAACAGGCTATGATGGAGAAAGGTCACACCATGCAGACCACTTGTTATATGCACGAGTAACTGATGATCATTTGATGTGCAGCAGAGGTGCATCATAATAATATGCATGGTGTACATGATATTCATAAAGGGAAGGATTTAATCGTTCAAAAGTCTTACCTAGTTGTGCAAAGGCATGAGAGGATTCGACAGGAAGAATCAACGCATGCAGATCGAATGAGAAGCCTGATGAACCCACGACCTGTGAGGCTTTGAAGCTGAACATCAAATAGAAGTGTTCAGCATAACTATAAAATACTTAACAAATCATAGATTCCACAATGTCATTAACAGCAAATGAATGGAAAAGGAGGGGAAGAAAGGCAAAGAGAAATGATATTCATGTAACAACAAAACAGAGAAGAACCATGGATCCAAATTAAATTTATCATTGCGAAGACAAATTATTTTAAAGCCATTTTTTCTGTATGTAATTTGTTTCCAAAGCGTATTAATTATTTCAGAGGCACAAAAAGTTTATGGTCTGCCAGTCCCTTGAAATATTTGCGACTGAAGAGCTCAAATTGGAGAATTTTTGGAATAAGAACCCTGTATGTTTAGTAATTCAAGATACGGATCAAGGAAGAAGACATTTCTCTCAAATGAGTCTAACCGATGGATTATCAACTATTAAGGTACTCCATTTTATCTTTTTCTTAACCAGGGGCATGATGTTTTATTTCTCCAATGGCAATCTGGTTAAGAATACCCAGTCTAAAAGAAAGCTACATAGGATTAACCAGGCATATGAAAATTGGCCAAAATAAAAAGACTGGGCATCTGAAACTCTTACCTTTTGTTTACTGGGCAAATTCTACACCTATTTATAGCAACCATTATATGGCTGAACACCGCTCCACTCAAGCAACTATATATAGTGTCAATCTGGATAAGTGTACCCACCATCTCAAGATAAGCACCTTATCCTTGATGGAGAAAACTCCTGAATGGGTTTCTACCCAACCAACGGCCCACTAGTTCAAAGCTTGCAATTGCATCAACACTCTGTCATTACAAAACATTCAACTGGGCCAGGTTTATTTACTTGGGATGTGCAGATAATCTGCAGAGTAGGGATACAACAACATATCTTTACTGCAGCAAACGATTTAGATATAAACAAGTCCAAGCGTGACTAGAGAGAGAGAGAGAGAGAGAGAGAGATAGAGTAGTTTAGCAAGATCTGCAATCAAGAAAAGCCCCAGCTACAATTCTTTCTCTAGCTGGTTGGGAGAATTGATCAAAAGGTGGAAATAGAAAGAGACTTCCTAAATTGTTCTTAAACAATATGGAAATGGATGAGTGCTCCGAGAGGGTCTTTCAGGGAGATATAGCTAGCAGGCGCAATGCTCTACTTCATTGATTGATAAAGTAAACTTTGGTTCAAAAGTAGAGTTACTCTATTATGCTCGTGAAAACCTGTTAAAATGTGTACTTAACTACAGGTTCATTGAAAAAGAATTATCATTTTCCTTAGGTTATAAATACGTGCTAACTGTAGTATTATAATAAATTTTCGAGTAGACAGTTCAACTGGTGGTTGATCACTGTTCATACCATTAGGTTTCCTCGTTCATTTTAATTTCACAAAAGAGATATTGCTTCTTACACCATCATATCTCCAACATTTGAAATCCTTTGATCCATAATTCCCATTATGGCAAGAGAAACAAGAAAAAGGTTGGAAACATTCATATTTCAGGCAGACACTTGAAACCTGATGATTTTGTGTAAACCAGCCAATATTTCCAATGATTCTGCAATTTTACCTAGCTCATCAGCTTGAAATCCCGAGACAAATTCCATTTGCAAGACAGGTCCAAATATCATGCTAGAGATAATATATCAGACTAATTGACAAAGCAATTTGCAAAAGAAGTTACTTTTTAAACAAAATCAAGTTCGCCAGTGGGAGAATATGTTTGGTTAGGAGGTTTACATATCGGTCTTGAGAATAGCAATTCTAAGAAATGTCTGTACTTCAGATAATAGGTTTTCATGCTAAACTGTACCAATTGATTAACTTGACAGTAACTAGGCATTGACCTTGGCAAAATTCTTGCATCAAATATAAAAGAGTGTATGCTTGGGGTATCTATTGCTTAAAATTTTCTACTTTCATGATGCCTTTGGGTTGTTCTATATGTTTTCTTCGGCATGGAACCTAATGTCCTTGGAGAACAAACAACATGTTGTAAACAGGGTGAGGCTTAGAGGCTTTTAATTTGGATGGGCAACTTCTCTTCAGATACATCTTACAACAGTGATATGATTGAGAGAAGATTTATGGATGACTCTTGTACTAGTACTGGCTAGGAGGGGTTTCAATCCACTACATCTTCCAAACATCGCACAGGAACCATGCTCAATGTTATAACAGTCTTGTTCTCTCTATCATGAAATTATGCAGTACTTTGGGCTAGTTTATGAGCTCCAGAGAGAGGAAATTGAGCAAGTGGTCCTTTATCTGCAAGATGAGTCCCCTTGCTAAATGTTGTATTCAGAAAGGTAAAAAGCTAGGTCATGTTTCCCACAATACTTTTGACTCATAATCACATTATTTACAGCAGCATAACCATGTATTTCAAGCTCTTAAAGTCAGAGCTTTCATGGTTTTTTTTTTTTTTTTTTTCGGCTGAACTTTTTGTTTAGATGCATCCCTTAGTGCATCCTCATGCTTCTTACCCCTTGTACTTGAGCTTCTTCTTTCAAAGCTAATACTTCAACAAAGAGACAATTTCGTAATCTAAATTAGCTACTTCATGAGCTACATTGAAACAGATCCTATTTCAGTACGTTTTAAGTTTTATGTCAACAAAGTCTGAATAAAAAATTGATGGGTTCTGCCCAAGCTTAGCAAACATGAAATGTTAGATTATGGCAGCATCAGACAGATAATAAATCATACTGGAAACACAAGCCATATGCCACAGTTTAGCTAGCACTTGCCCTGATGTATGCAGGAAGATCAAGTACATTGCCCACAGCATATCAGAAAGCACAATTTGCTCATAGTTACAAAATCATATTTCTTTGAAGATACTATATTTCCTGATTTAAACTTGATATAATTAAGACATCAAAGAATCTCACTGCAGTGAAAGCAAGTGAGGAAGAAGAGATGAAGAAACAGGGAGCAAAAGGAAAAGGAAAAAACAAACTAATGTTAGCTTAACTTGTAGCACTTCCCAGAACTCTTAGTGGAAATTAAAAAAAAAAAAGGAAAATGTTTAACCAGTCATGAAGAATTTAAGAAAAAGGAAATAAGGTGAGGACAGAAAAAATTGATATAAACTCGACTTCTAGAGGCTTTGGGAAACTTCACTTTTTTCCATTTAGAATAGGAAAAGGACAGAAAAGATGAAAATTTAGTTCCATAAACTTTTTCTATTTCCATGGTTATGTGTTGCAATATTCAAGGTGCGACTGCAAACAGAATCACTGCGATACCACATCCATCAGTAATCAAGATAAGGAATAACAAACCTCCAGTAAGCTTGAGTTGTCAATTGTCACATGTCACAATTTCTAAAGTGGAGCTAAGTAGATACAAAATCAGCAATAAAAGCAAGTTCAGAACCTGCACTAATGCATGCCTCGGGGGTACTTGAATGCAACAACAGTATCGAGCCACAGTGTCCAAATCTATCATTTGCATGGCCATAATATACTTCTTTACCTAAAAGTGGCCAAGTGTCATCTAATCATTTATAAGCAAACAAATTTTAGGAAAGTTTAATTTTATTGCAGCATGATCAACAGATGTACCAATGATCGATGATGCTGCTCCATACATAATCCATGGTTCACATGTCACCATAAAGGGAGCATGCCGAAAACTTTTCTGCAACTTCTGCAACCTAAAATCCTGTCCTCTGCAAGAGCGTTCATCTCTGCAAGTCCTGTTGGCTGTGAAAGCGCAAGGAGAAAAATAAAGAAAGCATATCAAAGTTACGAGCTTTGCCAGAGAGAAAGTTGCTCTTAGTGTAGTTTCAACATAAATTTAGGAAATACATTTCATGGTAAATGTTTTCTCTGATGAGTTATCCAGTTGAGTATATATAAAAGAGTGGTCAAGGCATATACTACATGATACCGACAAGTTCAGCTCAATTAAAGCTGCTGAGAATCTCACACGAAAAAGAGGCTTCTTATTGGATTGGCCACCTCCACCTTTTCTAACAGAATTTTTTATATACCCCTATAGCAAGGTGCCTTTGTTTTTTCCTTATGCTCCAAAAGGTACTAAAAGGGCCAAATATTTTTCTTATCAACTATTTATTACTGTCCACAAAGTCATTTGTAGTGTTTTGACACCACATAACTATAAATGATTATAGGAATAGATTATTAGATAAGAGATTATCTCTACCAGAAACCAGGCTTAAACTATTTTTGTAGATGTGGCCGTTGGGTGGGAAAAATGTGCCCAAGAAGGAGGTACCATCTTCACAATTCATTTTTATACAAAATAAGTATACCAAAGTCTAGCTAACGTAACTTCACAAAAGCTGATAAAGACCAAAATATGGATCTAGACAGAGCACAATGGTAA
The DNA here is from genome assembly GCA_014182585.1 of Eucalyptus coolabah. Lineage (NCBI taxonomy): Eukaryota > Viridiplantae > Streptophyta > Magnoliopsida > Myrtales > Myrtaceae > Eucalyptus > Eucalyptus coolabah. The sequence continues at coordinate 35,595,042 of CM024621.1, forward strand.
ATGAAATACATAAAACATTGTGCATAATAAAGCCAGATTATTGCTAGTGTTGGCCATGGTCATATTTTATGAAAGAATAATGGGAACAGCAACAAGTTTGAGAGACTACATGTTGCTCTTTCCAGTGTGTTCAATCAATTGGTTCCTCAGAAGCTTATCTTAAATTAATCAGGTTCCACTCAAACATTCAAGAAGCTTCCAAGACTTCTAGATCATTCTCCTTCATAAATGCTATGGCACAAAAGGATTAAAAACAGAATCCTAATCTATCGCAATGGCCTCACAAATCAGAATTGACAATCAGCTTCTTGTGCTTTTGTTTCTATTCTGCTAAATAACATTTCTCTATTTCGCCTTTTTCGTGATTTTTCTTGCTCACACAGTCCACAGGGTGAAAGAAATTGACCAACTAACTAGATATCCATGGTCACAAACCAATGTTCATATTAAATTCCATGCTCCTTGAAAATTTGATAAAAAGGATTGACTGTCGAGCAACCTTTTGTGGTGGCTTGCCATTTCACTGCATCTTCTTCATAATACTATTTTTTTAACTCTTCAAGTGCCTCGTAGAACTTAGCGACAGAGTCCTATACCAAAATTCACTAGTCTGGGCCAACCTATGTCACCAGCTGCACATCTTCATGATAGGTACATACTACTCTCTCTCTCTCTCCACAGTGTGGCTGGTTGTCCGCCTGGTTCCACATCTATAGCACCCGGATTCGCTCAATTTTTTGCCTGAAAAGGGGACTGAACCAACCCATGCACACCCTCCTTCCCACTGGTCACCCCTCCTTGCTTGTTTTTTCCTTTGAACCTAGACTTCACCTAAAGAAAGAAAGCAAAGTTATATGAGATTATAGCTAATTTTACAGCGCGTGACGTGGATTACCAATGAATTCACTACCAAGCAACCACAGGCTAAACTTACGAAGAAATACCTTATCCACCTTCTCTCGAACAGATTCAACGACACATTCGTGAAGTTGCCGCTCAATTGCAGCGCCATAGGAATCGAATTCAAAATCCACCTCAAGTATCATATTGCGGATGTGTCAGGCGTTACCTGATCTATAGCAATCCGCACGAAGCCCGGAACCTCAGCAGAGAGATCCTTCGCCCGAAGCTACGTCATCTTCCATTGCTTCGGTCAGCAGTTGTAGTCTGTCGCCTCATATCGCTGGTCTCCATCGCCATCGGTTCACTAGGGACTCCGTTTCAGGAAAACGGACTTCTTCTGTCCGCTCGTGTCTAGTGGAAGATGAGCAGTCGTGATGCGGAAAGTAGCGTCGGTGGAGTTCGAATTTTGCCTATGGCGGGGAAAAGAGGATTTGACAAAAGAACAAATATATATAATTTAGGTAGAATATACAAAGAAAAACTAAAAGCAAAAAGAAAAATAGATTAAAGAGAAAAGAGAATAACAGAATTTTATTTAGGATATGCAGTTAACGGGCGTTAAGGGCGCGTTTGATAACGATTCTATTAATCGATTACGATCGAAATGATTATTTCGATTCTATTCCTAACCGATTCAGTAAAAAAACGTGTTTGGTAACAAATAAAATTTCGATTCTAGAATAGAAAAAGAATAGAAACACGTTTGGTAACTATATAAAATTTCTATTCCAATTCCTTTTTAATTACCTTTTTAGATTAAAATAAATTTGATATTAAATTTTCATAAACCATTCACGATTAATTATATTTTTATACTAAGTAATAAAAATATTAACTAATCAATTTTTATTATATAGTAAATAATAAACCATAGTATAAACTATACTAATATCCCTACAATATGTAATAAATAAAAATACTAATTATAACATAAAATTAAATATGTATTCTATATACAACAAATATATATTTCATACTAGGAAGAAATAAAAATAAAATATAGAAATAATTTTTTTTTTTGATTCGGCACTTTTGATTCTCTTTTTTGATTCTCGGTCGGAGAATCATATTTTTTCGATTCGAATTCTTGTCCAAAAGCGATTTGGGAGTAAATTTGTTCCCGGAATCGGTTTTGAATGAAAAATTTACCAAACGCGATTATGTTCCCAAAGGCGATTCAGGAACAAAAATCAAAATCGTGCATTGTTTGGATGGTTGCCAAACGGGGCCTAAAAGGTTTTCCTGAGAAAAGAAAACGAGAAGAACAAGTAGAAAGAAGGCATTGTAATCAAGATCGGCTAAGCTCACACACCTACGAATTGCTTCCTCGGCTAGGTTCTCGATCATTCAAACAACAAAGGCAGCGAGCACATACAGCCATACTCATCTCTGCCAATCGAATTAGAAGTTCACATGGTCTGGGTTCGCATGCCTCATGGGAGAAAAGCTCATGATTTCTCCTTATTACTATTTGACTTTGTTCCTCAGCGCTCATTTGACAATCTTGCAAGTCCTCCTGTAGATCTATTTCAATTGAACTACCTTCATGCATAAGTGAACTCTCGGCTTCTGGATTTGTTGATTCAAGAACAACCTCGTAGAGGAAAGGTAGATCAATTAGCAAATTGTCTCGAATCTCAACCTTTAAATCGTCCTCTAATTGCTTGCATATGATTCGGAATCCCCATCTTTTCACACCCTGTACTCTAAGGCCAAGTTGTACATAAGCCCCATCGAATTGAAGAAAATCAATTATTCCCCACAGCTTGCTTGGTATGATATACTCAAGCCAAATATGATCCGAGTCCACCGAATACAGTCGTCTAGGGTAGCCTAGGCTTATGCCATTAACATGTGAATCCATACAATATAAGGCTGTCTCTTTTTGTTTGTCATTATTGACAACTAGACAGAGAGCCAATCCAAGAAATTTGTCATACAAGTCCTTTGAAACCATGAAAGATATGGAATCCTCTTCAACAGGGATGATCCACTTTGGCATCTCTTGTCCAGGGATACAAATATTGGAATCATCATCATACTATTATAAGGAGAGATAGTTAGAAAGTATCCAAATTTGTTATTAGTGCCCAAATAGAAGAATTTAATTAAAACTTAGTAAGTAATGCTAGTGAATTTCACTTCGGACTAGAGTCCTATAAATGAGTGGAGATCCGTTAATATTTGCCTTGCATTGATAAAAGTCTCATGAGATAGAAATCATTTCCATAAAAGAAAGTTAGTCACCTCCATTACAGGTATATTCATGAGAAAAACAATTTATATTTGTTTGCTTTCCTTAAGCGTTGACTCTTGCATTTTCTTCTTCTGCAATAAGCACACACTGGATCCAACATCTACTCCACATTGATATGAGAGAGAGAGAGAGAGAGAGAGAGAGAGAGAGTCAAACCTGTCTGCTTGCGGAAATCTTAGCCATCGTCAACCGTCTACAAACAAAATCATGAATTGAAGTTAAATCCTCATTTGTTCGCACGGATTCACAATTATCTGCCCAAAGACTAATCAGAGATGGTGGAAGTTCAGGAATCTCTTGTAATTGATGGCAATTTGAAACTCTCAATATGGACAAATGATCACGTTTATTGATGGATGTAGGAAGATTAGTAATACTGTTCCCTGATAGATATAACTTACTCAAGTGGGGAAAACAAGAAAGATTCTCAAGAAACTTGACTTTAGACAGATTACATTCCGAAAGGCTTAACAAGCGTAAATTTGAAAGTCTGATCTTCATGCACGGATCAACGGAATCCTCGTACTTTGGAAACTCAATTAAGTTTGTGCAATTGCGAAGTTCCAAGTTCTCAATATTTTGTAACTTGTAGATGATTGAAGGAAGACTTATCAAGTTCTTGCAAAAATCTAAGCACATTCTCTCCAAAGAGACAAGATTTTCTATTGATGCAGGAAGTTCTTTAATAGCGGTCCCTAGTAAATTAAGCTCTTTGAGGCCTTCGAGCTTATATGGAATATCAGGGAACCTTTCAAATTTTGTGCAATTACCAAGATCAAGGTCTTTGAGATCTTTTGACTTGAGCACATTTGGAAAAAAACTAAGTTCAGAGCACCCATATAAATTCAACACTTGTAACTTATCGTGATATGCAATCGACTCGTGGGCTTCTACCAAGTTTTTGCAACCATGGAGATCCAACTCTTGGAGATTTTGGAGTACATGAGAGGTCAGGCATAAGAGCCAAGGACTCACATTTGCTGAAATTAACATAGGTCAAATTTTGGAAGTCCTGCAAAAACAACAAAATCAACTTTCATTTCTTGGTGCCATCTCACGATCTAAGATTTCGATCCCCATCATCTCCGAAAATTATGCTACTAGCAAATGGTGCCTTCGTGAGCTCATCCATATGATGGACTGCAAGAATAGTGGGTCACACATAGTGTTGCCAATTTTTTACAAAGTTAAACCAGCAGATGCGCGGCATCTAAAAGGAAATTTTGGGGATGCCTTCCGTTCGAGTCAGAAGTATTTTGATGAGAAGGATATCCAGGAAGGGCCGCGAGCACTTAAAGAAGTGAGTTACTTACAGGTGTGGGAGTCCAAGAAATTTGCTAACGGGTATGTCACAGAACTTTTCTTCCGTTTTTTGGTTGGGGAACTTTTCCTTTTTCTTTGATAAGTTCTCTTCACGCAAAACCAATGAAATGCAGATGTATTACTTGCATTGCAAGCTCAGAAAAGATCCCCGAAATGTCCCAATAAACAACCCTAATGGGTCGAAGACTAGCAAACACTAGTACTTCCCAAGATCTCGTGAAAACTAAACGAACGACAACTTAAATAAAAGACCCCGTAGTGCCCAAGAATTTTACATTTGTCTCCAACACAGCCAAAAAACGAAAGAAACAACCCCTTCAGCCAATAGTATGCCTATAATGGACCCCAATGCTGGGTCTTGATCGCTACCAGATAAATTAGACGTCATTATGCCAACGGGTTGGCTCGGCTGAGAAGGGTTGGACAATTCCCATTTACCATGTTTAGGCTTGATTTCCAATGCCAGTAACCCTCATTGGTAGGCAATCTTGGGATAGCCTCCTCTCCTCCTAGAATTTTTTAACCAAAAAAAAAAAAAAATGGACCTATCTTTGAACGGGCAACAACCTCAATCGTTATAATGAACATTATAATTTGAAAGACTCTTCTTGAGCCAGGTACACCACCTTATTTAATTTCAACAAGATCCATCTATTGGCATAAAAGGATAGGGTAAAAAAATTGGAATGATCGCTACTCCATCTTCCCCCATTGTTATGCGTAAATCCAAAACAGCTTGCATGTTAATTGGTCCCATGCATCCTCAAATATATGCTGGTCTTTGGATGAGATTGAGTATAATCAGGTAGTTATCATTGAATTTTGTTGTTTGACAGGCATGAAGGAGAATTAGTGGAAGAAGTGGTCAAAAAGGTTCTGAGAAAATTGCAACAAGACTTTCAGCTTGATGTTACTGAGCACTTAGTTGGATTTGGGGAGCACGTGAGCAAAATCAGGAATTGGGTAGACACTACTGCCGGTGCTACTCGAATGATTGGAATCTATGGCATGGGTGGGATCGGAAAAACGACTCTGGCCAAATTAATCTACAACCAGTTGTTGGATGAATTTGTACATCATAGCTTCCTTGCTAATATTCGAGAAACGGCTCAGTGCAAAGGTATTCCTTATCTACAAAATCAACTAATTAAGGAAGTACTTCAAATCAAAGATCAAGTTTGGAATGTTGACGATGGAATTAGTTTGATCAGATCTAGATTCAAAGGAAAAAAGGTTCTCATTCTTCTGGATGATATAGATCACAAAGAGCAATTAGATGCTTTGGCTAGAAAGTGTAATTGGTTTATGAGAGGAAGTATTATCATTGTTACAACTAGAAATAAAGCTATTCTTGATCAATCTGAATTCGAGGTAGACTACCCATATGAATTGAATGAAATGGGTAAGGTGCATTCTTTGCTTTTATTTAAGAGACATGCATTTCGTGTGGATCATTGTCCAACGGACTTTGAGGATATCTCTCATGAAATCATAATCACCATGGTTGGGCTACCCTTAGCTCTTAAGGTCGTTGGTTCATACTTGTTTAAAAAAACAAATCTAAATGTATGGAAAGATACGTTGAAGCAATTGAAAGAAGGACCACATAAAGATGTCCACAAGATACTGAAGATAAGTTATGATGCATTAGAAGATGGACATAAGCAGATTTTTCTTGATATTGCTTGTTTCGTTATCGGGAAAGAGATCAAATTCGCAATGTACATGTGGGAGGATTGTGGGTTTCGTCCAAGTCAAGGAATAGAAGAATTGGTACTGAGGTGCTTAATAAAAATTGAAAATGATGACAAGTTATGGATGCATGATCAATTGAGAGATCTTGGAAGGAGCATTTTTTGCCAAGGACAATCACCTGAAAGATGTATCGAACCATGGATCGGCGAAGAAGCCTTCGGAGAACAAATACTGGGAACGGTAACATCTGGCCCTCCTCTCTCTCTCTCTCTCTCTCTCTCTCTCTCTCTCTCTCTCTCATAATTATACATATATATTTTTAATATGAATTAGTCTATTCTTTATTTAGTATGAGGAAATGCTCCTACTTTTTAGGAAAAAGTATGTTTAAACATCCATTCATGTCCATTGTAGATGATTTGTGACAGCTAATTGGGATTATAAGTGTCCCAAGGATTGAAAAAGTTACCTTATTCGATTCAAATTCATTGATATAAATTACATCTGTCAAAAAACTTAATTTACAATCAATTTAAGATTCTTTAACTATGATTCTGCACTAAAAATCTGGCTCACTAAAAGCACGGAACTTTATATCTAGTTGAAAATATTAATAATCTGAAAAATTACAGTAATTAATACAGATGAAGCATATACATCGTAAAAAAATATGTGCCAGTCATAATAAATAATAATTAAGCAAATCAGTAATAGTAAAGAAAAATCAATGTTTGATAAACCTTTTTCCCCCATTTTGATCATGAAAGTACCCGTCCCTCTACTGGTTTCATCTACCTCTTTTCCTTCTTCTTTCCTCTTAATAGATATGATGGTAAAAAATCTCCTTGGGAATTATATTGGGAAAACCTTACTATGCTTTTAGGGTTACGTCACGTTGACCTTGTTCATCTCATGGACTAGGTTAGGTGTTTGACAATCAGTGGATCTTCTTATTATTTCTTTAATTGCTTCTTTCATTTCCATTGTCCGTTCCTTCGCTTTTCCTAATAAACATTTCTTTCCTCTCCAAGTTGTTTTTATATTATTTATATATTTGGGACAACGCTCTTCTGTGCCAAAAACCACTGGACAAACTTGACTATTTAGAGGAAATGCCATGCTTATTATTATATCGATACTTTTTATTTACTATAAACAATTTTCAGCATGAAGTCAAATTTGAAAGTAAGTTTAGATTTTACATAGATTGTCAATGTTCATGTCATTTAATTATTTTATATTGTCCATTTGGGGAAGCCTAGTAGGTTCATGACTGATCAATGGCGGGGAATTAACCTTTGCAATTAACCAAGAGATGTTGGGAAAGGAAAAGGCTTTATTTTTTCAATTTAGTTTGAATTAGTTCGCTCATACCATTATAAAGAGCACATTCTTTTGTTGATTCAATAATTATTCTTAAGAGAAATAATATTGACCGTGAGTTTTTCACTAGTTAATATATAAAGTACGGATAATGACAAATGAGTCAAACCATAAAATTAAACCCAACCAAAGAAAAGGGAAAAAAGAATTCTATCTTTGGTTTGATAGTGTTCGTGGAAGTTCATTTTTCACAAAACAAATTTGTCTTTTAGCGATTCAGTTTGTTCATAATATTTTCAAGAAACTAATGGAAAAAAATGCACTCAATAATTTTTTTTTTTTTTTTTTTTTATGTTTACTTATATCTCTTGCCCTATTGTATCTTTGCACTTGACCTATAAATAGCATTCCAAAAAAAAAAAAAAGAGAGATAATGCTTTCAATTTGGAGCAGAGACCGTTGTCACAAAAGTTCAGGTGAAAGAAGAAAGGTGTCGAGTGTTGTGAAATATGGATCAAATAGTCGTGAGCCCATACCATGCATATGCACAAACCGACATGAATAAATTTATCATGAAGATATAACTATAGTATCCTTATCTCTATTGGAAAAGCACATATAGATGGACAAATCATGTTCTTTGGAAAGACAGTTATAATTTATAAGTTAACAGTTCTTAATCTTTCATTATAGTAATTCGACTAGAAAAAAAAATCTCTCATTATAGTAAAAATTCAGGGGAAACGCATTTGAAAGACATTCCTTTTTTTTTTTTTTTTTTTCCAATAACAATGGACATACTTCTTTTGGATGGAGTGCACAAGAAATAGTTAAATGCGTTAAAAATCAAATTATAAGGAATTTAGAAAGATAATAAATGAAATTGCATGAAACGGAAGTGCGATCAAAGGAAAATTACAAGGAAAGTAAAAGATGAACTTTGTTGTGCCGTGCGTGTCCGATCTTACCTCGAGTACCCCTTTTATACCAATGCCTCATGTTGACCATTCTGTTTCTAGGCCATTCACATGTAACTTCCACATGCATCATATGTCACATGCATCAATTGTCTCTTGCGTTACTTGCCACATACATCCTATGACACCTAGTCCTATACTATTCTTTTCAAGGAGAGATTTCTCTATTATTCTCTCAACCTAAATTTTCGCAAAATCAAGTTCATTATGAATCGTATTATTTAAATTAATCCATAGGCTATTTTCATCATTTAGCTCTTAAAAGGGGAAACCACCATCATTAATCGCAATTGCCCACTGTCTAAACATAGTTAATTATATATATTTGTGTGTGTTTTGCTTCTCTTTTAAGAGGGAATTGCTCATCATTTGAAACATCAATTGGTGTCACCTGCCCAATCCAATATAAATGGTGTGCATAGCGTGGGTCATGTCTAGTCTATATCTAATATAACATGATACTATAATTATATAAATGAGATTGGTGTCACTTTAGGTCCCTTCCAATTTTACTATTATTTAAGGATTCTCCTACTAATAAAATGTATGGTAGAGGAGTGAAGTCTCACTTTGGTAGAGTACTCCTTCTCTAACCAACACATCCCCCCACCTTTAACTGTTATATAATATTATCTTCATCAACATGTTGTACCATCCCCAATTTTTATCACCATTCTCTTCTTATTTATAAGAGTTTAAGTTACAAAGTTAACATAAATATAAGCTTAATGTTAACATGACATGTGCATTGCATGTGTATAGAGTATTGTGGACATTAAGCAAAGTCCATTTACAAAAATAATACCATTTCTAGGTCGAATTTTGCTTTTTATGTGTTATAAATGCATTTTCTTGAACGAGTTGAGTGAGGGGGCACTGTTGGCTTGAAATTACTCGCTCTAGAAGTGCATGTTAACAGATGAGTACTATCTAATTCACCTCTTGAGAAGCATGCCCATACTAAAAACGAACGTCAATAATTTACATCAACATACCTCTAGAAAACCTATATGACAAAAGTTGGTACTAATGGCTACCTAATTTCCATAATAGTGAAATACTCCATTAACTCTCATTGCGGGTGGGACACCACCTTAATTAAATCTATTTGGACGGTTCAAACAAGAAATTATTTGCACTTAATAGTGCAAGGAATGAAACCCATATCATGATACACAAAAGCGCATTCCTTAACCACTAAGGCTGCGTTTGTTAAAAATTATTTCTGTTTCCGGAACAAAAATTTATGTTTTTTTGTTCCGGGAACAAAAAGGAACAGAAACGCGTTTGTTTGCGTTTTTGTTTCAAAATTATTTTTTTGTTCCCGAAACACATCTAGAACGAGAAACAAGAAACAAAAAAATTGTTTCTTGTTTTTGGAACACATTTTAAGAACACTTTTTCTTTCTTTTTCTTTGGTCGGTTGCCGACCTGGCCATGGTTGGCAACGCGCCGTCGAGGGCGGCGACCTCGCCGAGCATCGCCAGCCCCGGCGAGGTTGAGCGTCGCCGGCCCTTGGCGAGCTCGGCCTCACCTTGGCCCCCGGCCTCGCGACCCTGGGCGAGCTCGGCCTCGCCGGATCTGGGCGAGCTTGAGCTCGCCCCAAGGCGAGACCGACCTTGCGCCGGGCTGGCGAGCTACCGCCAAGTCGGCCTCACCAGCTGCCTTTGGGCAAGTTTGGCATCGCCTAGCTACGGCGAGGCTCGGCGGCCCGCAAGCCTCACCATGGCTGGGCGACCAGCCAAAAGAAGAAAAAAAGAAAAAGGAAAAAGAAAAAGAAAATAAATAAGAAAAATAAGAAAGAAAATAGAAAAATTAAAAGAAATAAAAAAATTATACAAATTTACCAAACATGTTTCTGTTCATTTTTTATTCCGGAACAAGTTTACCAAACGCGTTTTTTGTTCAAAATTGTTCCCGAAACAGAAATACTTTTTCTATTTGTGTTTCCTAGAACATTTTTAAACATAAAGGTTACCAAACATGCCCTAAATGAGCAGCGTGGGGTTGTCTCTCAAACATTTCAGCCAAATCTTTTAGAAAACTATCAACTATACCTCATATTGCTTTTGGTAAATCCTAAAAGAACCTGACCATAGAATAAATTGCAAAGAAAAAATAACTCACTAAGACATGTCTCCTTAGTGCCTAACTAAGCGTGGCTAGGTGCCCACTTTGATCCGAATCGCATCTCTACGCTGTTCAACCGACTGAGTCTTGTTGGAGGCCCAGCCACCGACCAGTAGCTTTGGCTACTTGCGATCTCTGTTATGGGCATCTCAGTCTGTTCCTCTGAATGTTTACGCCATGTCAACGTGTAGATTGAGTGGCGGCTTGATTTATTTGTGGTCAATCACGAGATGCTAATCCTATAGAAAGTTTAAGATTTCAAATTTCGATACTCAAACGTTATCCAATACTGTCACTAATCAGCTGAGCTTTCTAGGGAAAAATAATAAAGCATTGTCGTTAATGTCAATCAAGCCGTCTGGGATTTTGTCACCATCTTCTTCCAATTAAATGATCTCCTTTAGCAACAAAGTTTAAGCAATACTTTTGACTTATAAGATGCGAAAAGAAATGGTGCCAGTCTTGTGTAATGGACATACGTATCTTCACTTTTTTGTTTAGGTAACATAAGTAGATTTTTCCAGAAAGTTTCGTGTGGCAGAGTTTGCCAAAAGATGTTGCCCAGCATCGACAAACCTAGCATCGACAAACCTACTGTTCCACATGTTAAGACCTTAATCTAACTATAACACCATGTAAGGAAGTTAATTAGTTCATTTTTAAGTTGGCCTAAAGTCAGCTCTCTTCCAATTTCCGTCAAAATCTAAAATATTATTCAAATGCTAAAGGTGTATTGCTAAAGAATGATTAAACACTTAATAACAATAGTTAACAAATTGAAAATCAGGTGCTTACTTAGCTACTTAACAAGTGACCCATGGGTACTCTTTAACATTCATATGTTTTAAAAGGTTTCATGTATTTCCACTTTAATAAAAATCAAATTACATGCACTACAAAATTCCAAAAAAGCGAGAGGTAAGAATTGAGGTATTTTGTCTTGAATTTTTTTAAGCAAGAAAAAGTGTTCTTTTTATTTAAAATATTGTTTGAATATTAAAAAAAATTATCGAAATACTATATGTGTGTGTTTACTGTCAACATTTATGTTTGGCGAGGGGTAAAAAGATGACAAATTGTGAAAGTATGGGGTTTAGAAAAGCAAAAGTGAAAAATTATAAGTCGATTCAGACACTCAATTGATTGATTTGATATGCAGCATTTCAAGAGTGGGTTCAATTATTGGCCCCGTGGCTATTCCTCTACATGCACAAGTGAACTGTTTAAAAACTTACCAAGCTCAAGGTTCCTTTCATTATGCTGGAGGACCATAAGTGGAGACTTTAATGAATTGTTTCCTGAATTAAGATGGATTCAATGGTCATAAATTGAAGCCGATATATTTTCTTCAGCAATAAATTTGCATCTATCTAAATTAGTGGTGTTGGAATTGTCGAAAACAAGCTTACGAGATGATTGGGGAGGATGGAGTTCGATCATGGTAAGATGAAAAAAGACATCTTCTATGATCTTTGCTTTGTTTTGTTTTATCAATTAAACTCCTTTTTGACAGCTTTTTCTCTTTTGTACAGGTGGCAAAGCAGCTAAAAGTTCTCAACCTTTCATATAGCTCGGAGTTAAGATATACCGCTAATCTCTCGGCTTTCACGAAGTTGGAGATTCTCATATTGTCTAGTTGTTACAAAGCGAAGCAAGTCGACCCTTCTATTGGCAAACTCAAGAGCCTCATTTCCTTGGACTTGGGTAGCTGCAAGTCATTGACAGAAATTCCTAGCTCAATTGGGAATCTTTCTTCTCTCGAACAACTTAATCTAGGGTGTTGCGAGTTATTGACAGAAATCCCTAGCTCAATAGGGGAACTTTCTTCTCTCAAGCAACTTAAGCTAGGGTTTTGTGTGTCATTGAGAGAAATCCCTAGCTCAATTGGGAATCTTTCTTCTCTCGAACAACTTGAGCTATCGCTTTGCAAGTTATTGACAAAAATCCCTAGCTCAATTGGGGATCTTTCTCTCAAACAATTTCAGGTAACGCATTGCTCCTCATTAACAAAAATCCCTAGCTTAATTGGGAATTTTTCTTCTCTCAAACAACTTGATCTACAGGGTTGCAACTTATTGACAGAAATCCCTAGCTCAATTGGGGATATTTCTTCTCTCGAACAACTTCAGCTAGCGAATTGTGTGTTATTGAGAGAAATCCCTAGCTCAATTGGAATCTTTCTTCTCTCCAACAACTTAATCTAAATAAATGCAAGTCATTGAGAGAAATCCCTAACTCAATTTGGAATCTTTCTTCTCTCGAAGAACTTGATCTAAGGGATTGCCAGTTATTGAGAGAAATCCCTAGCTCAATTAGGAATCTTTCTTCTCTCAAAATACTTAATCTAAGAGAATGCAAATTATTGATAGAAATCCCTACCTCAATTGGGAATCTTTTTCTCTCGAACAACTTGATCTAGAGTCTTGCGAGTCATTGAAAAAAATCCCTAGCTTAATTGGGGATCTTTCTTCTCTCAAACAACTTCAGGTAAGGTTTTGCTCCAAATTAATAGAAATCCCTAGCTCAATTGCGAATCTTTCTTCTCTTGAAAAACTTGATCTAAGGGATTGCCGGTTATTGAGAAAAATCCCTAGCTCAATTGGGAATATTTCTTCTCTCAAAATACTTCATCTATGGAATTGTGAGTTATTGACAAAAATCCCTACTTCAATTGGGAATCTTTCTTCTCTTGACGAACTTGATCTAAGGGATTGCCGGTTATTGAGAGAAATCACTAAGCTCAATTGAGAATCTTTCTTCTCTCGAACTACTTAATCTACGGAATTGCGTGTCATTGACAGAAATCCCTAACTCAATTGGGAATCTTTTTTCTCTCAACCAACTTGATCTGAGTTGCGTGTCATTGAGAAATCCTAACTCAATTGGGAATCTTTCTTCTCTCGAAGAACTTTATCTAAGGGGTTGCAAGTTATTAACAAGAAATCCCTAGCTCAATTGGAAATCTTTCTTCTCTCAACCAACTTGATCTACGAAATTGCGTGTCATTGACAAAAATCCATAACTCAATTAGGAATCTTTCTTCTCTCAAAGAACTTTATCTAAGGGGTTGCAAGTTATTAACAGAAATCCCTAGCTCAATTGAGAATCTTTCTTCTCTCGAAAAACTTGATCTAAGGGATTGCAGGTTATTGAGAGAAATTCCTAACTCAATTGGGAATCTTTCTTCTCTCGAACTACTTAACCTACAGAATTGCATGTCATTGACAGAAATCCCTAACTCAACTGGGAATCTTTCTTTTCTCAACCAACTTAATCTACGGAGTTGCGTGTCATTGACAGAAATCCCTAACTCAATTGGGAATTTTTTTTCTCTCAAAGAACTTAAACTAAGGGGTTGCAAGTTATTAATAGAAATCCCTAGCTCAATTGGGAATCTTTCTTCTCTCGAAATACTTGATCTAAGTGGTTGATATTGACATTTGCTACCTACTATATAGATTATGGAATGATTCTTATTATGTGCAGCATTGAATAATGGTTCCTAAGATGGACCAAGATACCTAATAGGTGTGAACGCATGGACTTGTATCCACTAAAGACAGCATTCCACGGCATTATTCGGATTGTCTTAACGACAAAAGTTTCTTTGTCTATTTTTAAATTTATTGTTAGAGTTTAGATGAGTATGGCGTTCAAGATAAGATAAATTTTTAAATAATGTGCCGGATTGAGGAAATGGCTTTCCACCTACCTAGTCTTTATTTTTTTTTTCTTATCTGGAATTTGAAGTATTCGCTTTAGGTTAGCTTTTGTTATAGGCTCAATAAAAAGACAAACTTTGCCGGCTTCCACGAATTGGAGTGGTTGTTTTCCCTTTGCTCAGTAATAATCTAACCCGCGACTACTCATAAGATATATAATTACGTGGACAATTTAAGTGTATGATAGATCTAACCCTCTTTCATCATTATTTTTTTTTCTTTTTATAATCAGAGCTACGCTAGAGGCCTATAAAACATCTGAAAAGCCTTCATGGATTGATTAAATCTAGACCTTTGACCTGTAAGCTAGTAGTTCAGACCTATATCAATTTGCATGCAATAGGTTAATGGCTTTTATGACAATTGCCCCATTTGATTTAGCTTTCCCACCAGATTTTGAGCTCCTAAAGCCCTTTGAGAAAAATATTAGGCATTTGGCAAGCATTTATGAAAGCCCATCAATCAAATGTCAGCATTGGGAAGGCTAAAAGTCTAAAGCAGGTGGGGACCTACTTTGAGCATTCAGCATATTGAAAATGCAAGTCCACTTCTATTATTTACTCGTTGACTTTTTTTGGGTTGACCGTTTGTCTTCTCTTCCAATAGCTACCAAAGCGTCGAGAATGGCCACTTGAGGGGTGGGGCGTCCTTGGTGACTGCTACTTGGATTCACACGACCCAGGCGGTGCTACTTGTGGTCGTGACCCTAGGCAATGTTGCCTAGGTCGTTTGAACTCAGGCGATGAACCCAGGCAGCAACGCCTGAGGGCAGTGTCGCCCGGGTCATTTGAACCTAGGCAGCAGCGCTTGAGGTTGTGACCCTAGGTGACGCCGCTTTGGTCTTGCGAATCCAGGCGGCATTACTTGAGGTCACACGACCTAGGTAGCATTAGGACCAAGCAGCGATGCTTGAGGTCACACAACCCAGGCAAGTGACCCAAGTGATGTTCGCCTGGGTTTGCGCAACCCAGCTACGGCACCTAAGGTCCCGCAATCTCGTGCAAGGTTGGCTACTAGCGGTTGGTCAACGGTTGGTCGGCAAAGCAAAGTTTCATCAGATTTGATTTTTTTTTTTTTTTACATTAATAAAAGCCTTTTGCAAATGTAGGGTTTATCAAATGGTATTTACACCAAAGTCAATTTCTAGTGTACTTTAAAGTTATAATTTGCCAAATACCAAAACATTTGGAAAACCTCTTTAGCCTAAATGTATTTGCATTTTTACAAAGCCATTTCCTTAAAATCAAACCAAATGGGCCCAATATTCTTGAGAAAAATTATAACTTGAGCTGTGCAAGTACATATTGATATTTATGGGTTGTCATATGGTGAAATGTGACTATAGGGCTTCTTGATATCCTTTCACATGACTTCCACGTTGCACTAGCGCAACTTGATGTAATAGAAATAATGATAATTGTCAAATGCTAAGCCATGATATTCTTTAAGTTTTGCGAATACAAAATTTACCTTATGAATGATATGAAGTTTAGATTCTTATGAATGGTTGGTTATCATTAAAGGTTCGTCCTTCATACGGCGGAGGATCATTCTCTATAATTCAGATATGAATTTAGGGTATGATACATATATAATAAAATATTTTCATGAAATAGAATTGAGAAAAGTCAAAATGGGCACTTTTAACTGCCGGCCTACCAAAAAGGAAAAGAAAACTAACATCTTTATGCTCATGGACAAGTTTTAAATTTTAACGTTAATTAAAGAACCCAAACTTTCTATTTGTTTCTCCATCGGGCCAATACCCAAAAAAAAAAAACCCAAACTTTAGGTCCAATTCCAAATCTATCCCGAACTTTTTTTTTATCTTTTAAAATACCCTAAACTTTAGATCCAGTCCCAAATCTATCCCGAACTTTTCTTTGTCTTAGAAAATACGCCAAACTTTAGGTTTAGTCCCAAATTTGCCCCAAACTTTTCTTTTGTCTTAGAAAAACCCCAAACTTTAGGTCCAATCTCGAATCTATCCCAATTTTTTTGTCAAAAGAAAATCATCAATTTTTACTCTAGTCCTAAATTTGCCCATGTTAGCCCTCTGTCCTAGAGCCATGTTAGTAATCCCTAATTTTTATATCCTAAAATGGTTTATTTTGAAAATAATTGTCTATGACATCTTGCCGATGTGTATTTATTATTTATGTGGAAATGCCATATTAAGTTGGGACTAGACCATGGGTATATTTGAGAACATATCAAAAATTCGTGATCTTTTTAGTACAAATGGAGGGTAAAACCTTAAATTGGTATACCTGTTAATTGCCACGTGTTATCTAATTCAGTAATTTAATAGTAAAATTTAACGGAAACTAATGGATGGTAAATTTTTTTGTTGGTCACAAAATTAATTTTTCGTAAATTTGTCACATGTGTATATATTTGGAGTTCTTCATGGTATTGACTTTTTTTTTTTTAGACAAAATAAAATTCGGGACAAATTTAGGACTGAGCCTAAACTTTGGGGTTTTTTTTTAGACAAAAAAACGTTCAGGGTAAATTTGGAATTGGACTTAAAGTTTAGGTTTTTTTTTTTTTTTGGAATTGACCCCATCTTTAACCATGTGGGCCAGATGACTATGACATTACCAATGCACCCTGCGTTCCTCAGGGAGAAAGTCTTGCATAAGTTGGGTCTTCCTACCCCAACGTCATTTTATATTACCTAAAAAGTCCATGCCATGCACATGAATTGAAGGATTAATTTCGGTTATTTTTAAAATTTTAAAAAAGTGTTAACACTGCCCTAATCTTGTACAAATCATATTAGTAATTATTTAGATAAGTAAATATTTGAAGGATGAATTTGGCAAATTTGTGTTAATTACTAAAAATAGACATGTTATTGCATCATTTCAAAATTTTCTAGATTATGTATAAAAAAATTACAATGTAGAAATTACATTTCAAAACTTCAAATTACAATAGATTCTTCTTATTAAGATATAGAAAATTTACCATCATATCGAATTTCTCGGAGGTCATTTAAACATCTTCCATGTGTATTATAATTGTCATACTCTTTGCTGTGGAATTCTTCTTTCATATATTAATGTTTGCGAGTGATTTGTAGTCTTGTAAAAAGAAGCATTATCTTTTCCCAATTTGTATATTATGGAGTGTACAAATCGGTGTTCAAAGCCTTGAAAAGTTTTAGGCTTTGTGCATATTAAAAATATAAGAAACGAGGTAATCACTCTAATGATTAAACTATAAATCTTTCGGTGAATTCCAAAGAAGAAAAGAACTACGGACTCATATAGAAACTGGTAAAATTAAAATTATGTGGATCAACGTTGTTGGAAATTTGTAGTTTTTACTCCCGTTTATATTTAAATTTTTCATTCTCAGTCACAGAAACTTAATGGGTAAGAAGATGAATAAGACTTACATAAAATGACATATATTGATATTCTAAGAATGGATATGTTGTTTAACCAATTTATTCAATAAATGAGTCAGCAACAGCTAATCCAAAAGAGCTTTTTTTTTCTTTTTCCTTTTTTTCAAAAAGGTTGGATGCTTTCGATTGTGTCAGCCACGAACTAATTAGTCAATATCAAGTGCCATGATTCTTTTTTTTTTTTTTTACTTTTCCTCTAAAGAAAACTATTATGATGAAGCAGACAGGTTGAATGGACAATCATCTGGTGCTTTAGAGAGCACCCAAACATCTCTCTATTTGGGCATCAATAATGCCACTTATAGTTTAGAGATATATTCTACTAACAGAATGTGTTGGAAAATCGACGCAATCGTCGGTAAACTTGATCTGTTGATGAGAAAAAAGCTGCGTGGATCAGTTATTTACGTCTAATAAGTAATAAATTATTAAATGAAAAATATACATAGTAAACTAAATCTAAATCATAAAATTGAAGAGCTGGTACGGATTCCAATGTTTTTAAACGGGTCAAATTGACTTTAGTTTATGCAGTAAATGCGCTCAGTAACTTTTTTAAGATAGATTACCGTACCACTACTGCTTAATGCATACGACTAGCTGTTTCGAGAATTCAATATTTACAACACCACTTGTGTAAGCTAGAGCCACTAAAATTCAATGATTGAAAAGATGGATCTCACACGAGACCCTCCTTATTTAATGTGTACGATCCAATCATCCACGGTAAACCAAATTCATAAGATAAATTTTAGAAATAAGGGAGATGATTGTATTGGTGAAAACAGGTAAGAGTTTTAGTGGGAAAATTGTCCAAAAAGTTCTAAATCTATTGCATTGCGGCGAATTTAGTTTTAAACCTTTTAATTATGGCAATTATATCATAGATCTTTTGATGATTTATAAATTTAGTTATAAACTTTTTAATTGTATTAATTTAATCCTAAACATTATCATGATTTGCCAATTTTGTCCTAATATTTTTGATGATTTACCAAATTTAGCTGAAAATCATGACATGCCCATCTAGTTAGCACTGGCCATCATATGTAGCATGATTGAGCCGATGTGTAATTTTTAATTTTTTTAAAACTTTTTTCATTTTCCTTTCCTTTTCTTCTTTTTTCTTTTTGTCCTTTTTTCCTCCGCTAGCCATCACTAGGCCTCATCGAGGGCTGCCTTGCTTGGTCCTCAGCAGCCTCAAACAAGGGCTGCCCTCGCCCATTCTAGCTCTAGTAAGGCCCTTAGCAATTCAAATTTAGGTTTAGGACTAAATTGGCCTCCATAAAATAGGTTTAAGACTAAATTGGTATAATTGAAAGATTCAGGACTGAATTGGCAACCGTATAATACGTTTAACATTTTTTGGACAATTTTTCTGATTTTTAGCCGTGTCCCTAATCCCTTAATTGTAATTGATGATAATTAGTTTTCGATTGTGGGATAAGAATAAGTTCTAATTCGATTCATGATTTTATTTTATAGGTGTAAGAGGAATTTGTCCATCAAATATCGCAAAAATTGACTTGATCCAACGGAAGATTATAAATTCTCAATAAAAATTCCCAACCTTGAATTACTTGTAAACAATTCAAAATCAAGTAAGAACGTGTTGGGTGTCTTAATTTCTATTTTTTTTTTTTTTTTGGCTTTGATACCCAACTTCCTTCAGTCGCGTTTCAGGCTGAGCTGAGATCGACGCGTCCAAATCTGATTTCATTGCTAGGATGTGTGTAAGTCCAGTTGATGACCACTGACCCCGAAGAGAGAGCGAAGCAGAGAAGTTCAGAATTTCTCTTCTTTTAAAGACGAACGCCTTCGCCCCTGAATAATAACTCGCGGTAGAGATACGAAATAATTCCAAATATAATTTGAGGAAGAGCAAAGTGGCAACAATTAACAACACAAGAACAAAGTGGCAGTTCTAAGTTTAAATAGGAGTGTGTCAACTCTGGATTTGTGGCAGAGTTAACAAAATTTATTTGGGATAATTTAGAGAGTTTTTGACTTGGTACGCTCCAAGCAAGTTAAGCTAAAAACAGTCTCACTCGATCAACTCCTAACATTTTCACAGTGGACTTGATGTCAACTTATGCCCTTATAACATGGGCCTTCTTCTAGCTTGTTTCCTCCTTACACGTGGTGATACACAATTTGTCGATTAGCTCCTATTTAGCAATATGCATCGTCTTCGCTGAGTAAATAAATCACGACAGTTAAAAAATGCATGAAATGGCACATTATTTAACCAAAGGACCACATCAAGCTAATTTTTGAAAGTGAAAGCAAGAAAAGTTGAGACAAATTATTATAAAATAGACAAAAATTTCAAGTATTTCCATTGTTATCACCCCTAAAAAATTATGATATAGTGCAATTTTTATTTTCTTTCAAATTGTTCTTACGTTTACTTTCTGATGTCAACGAGCTACTATTAATTTATGGACCACTGTAATACATATTCCAAGAAACCAAAAGCAAGTTGAAAGCAATGAACAGTTGAAAACTACTGTGCTCGTGCTCCGGAAAATCCTACGTTCTCTCTGCCAAGCCAGTTCCTCCCAGTGCTGTAAGCAACTACAAAAACATCTATTTCTTACGTGCATAGTGATGAATCATTTTTCACCTGCAGCTTTTCCAATTGGAAGTGGTTGTTCGTGGCGGATAAGAGAACTCTCATGGGAGATATTCGGCGAAACTCTCAAGGTGCACTTGTCCATGCCTCCATTACTAAAGGGTGACTGCCACTGCGATTCAGGCCTATAGGTAAAATCACATGAAGTATATACGCAAAAGTAAAGCCAAGAAAGATATACCTACATGAACTAGTCAAACAATAATAAAAGAAAATTAACACTATAAAACATATATTAGAGAACATCAACCATAGACATTAGACACAGCCAAGGTTGTCGCATCTCCTAATTAAAGTCTTCTTCATGTACTTAAGCTCCAAACTAACATTCTTCTCTTCCTATTTCTTGAAGAGGAAAGACCACAAATAAATTGCCAAATCACTCTCCAGTGAAATCTCTTTTATCATCCCCAAACTGCAAATAAAAATCTATATGAGTCTTTTGTGAAGACTTCATTGAAGGAGTAACCATTGTATTTTTGGGTCATGTGGAGCGAAGAAAGATATTACAAAGTCATACCTATATTCCGACATAAAATCATCTAATACAAGCCAGGAAGTAATGAATATTAAAAACGCTTAATTGTGCATTGGATCACAATGTGACAACATAAAGAATAACAAGTCTAGACCTCTTGGATCTCAATCATATTCACATGCGCACAAATGAGAGAATTACTTTTAACCTATATATGACAGCAATAATATCCAAGAGTAAAAAATCACAACATGTTTAACCAGATGTGTAAACAGAGTTCTTCAAAGCTTATATACTTTCAACATTGAAACAAATTAGATCTTCAAATAAGACTAAAATGAAGTAATGCTCTGTATTCATAACGGCAAGATGAAAAGTGATTAAAGGACAAGGAGTGTTTCAAGTAGCATTTAAGGTACCTAGTAAAACAGAAGGATAAAAGTTCTAAACAGTTTTAAGCAGACATTTGCGAAACAATTATCTAGTCTCTTTTGAGATGACATACGAGTCTAAGGTGGCAAAAGGACATGATAGTCCGACAAAAAACTATGACCTTTTCTCTTAATCCACTGCAGCTTCAAATTTAATGCCAAGTGCAACTTCCAATTGGGTGAGCGTTAAAATTTATGGCACAGCCTGAAACCTCCAACAAGCAAACTTAGTTCAAGAATGTGTCGTCAAGACTATTAATTTAGATGCAATCTCAAATCCAACTTCCATCCATAGTAAAAAGGAATGCCACAAGGGAGTGCCAGTATTTTACTAGTTCTCCATTGTGGTTAGGAAGACTCAGACATTTGGGACAGTGAGAAAATAGATAGCAGAAAATTTATGGATTTAACCCCACGAAACACAAATTCATCTACAAGAAACAAAAAAGAAAAAGAAAAAGGAGACAGACCTTTTAAGTTACTGAAAACTGCAAAATGAAGAGTTGACTAATCCCTATTAAAAGAAATTGTTTCCACTTCTCTTGCAATTCATAAGCAAGCCTCAATAACTGAGTCGAATGTGCTGGTCCAATAAAATTTTGTTGTGCTTTTACGACAACAAGTTTTACGCCAGCATTGCCTTTGAGCTGCGGTAACTCACAAAACAATCCTTTCAGATAAAAACTAGCCAGTGAATCGCACAATAAGTTAAAGCCAGGACTTAATATTTTCGAAGAATGACAAATTATACCTTCAAGGCTTCCTCCATGGCTAGAGAGACAGCATTTGTAAAAGCATCCCCTGTGCAATTCAACAGTGACCAGTTAATTCCACGCTAGTAGCAGAACAGTAAGAGACTAGTTTGAAAAGGGACATGAACTCAAAATATATAAAAGCACGAATAATTCAAACAAATTGAGATAAAGTCTACAGCAACATTATATTATGAGGACATTGACAAAAACTGGTCAAGTAAAACCACAGCCATGTTGCCAAAAGAACATATACACTGAAAACACACAAGCTACGTGCTAGAGGTATTGTGAACTGAGAGAAACGTTGATTAATTTCTTCAAACCAGGATATGCACAAAGCAGCCTATGCATCTGTACCACGCACAAGTACCTTCAGACGTTGGATGGATAGGAATATCTGTACATGGTACATACAAATAGGGTAAAGCCTACAAGAAAAAAATAATAAAAAACATAATTTAGAACCAGTACGAAAAAATGTACAAGATATTGCTGTCTCATAAGCTATGCCATGGACAAGCATCATGTATTTTTCACAATAGATTGCTTGGAGCCACGTAAGCTCCTCATTTGTTATTTAGACATTCAACTAGTGTCCAGCCAGTCAAAGAAAGTAGACTATTGCCAATATGGTGCCTCTTGCGAGCAGAAAGGGGAAGAAACTTTCTGCATCCTGAAATTGCCTTTTATCTTGTAGCATATACCTCAACCCATGTCTGTAAACCCATGCTGGTTTAAATTCTTCATCGGCAGAAAGGAAGTTACTTTCATTGCTCCACAGCTCAAGGGGGGTAAAGCAAGTACTTGGAACAATTAAAAAACTACAAATAAACAAGGACTACACTCACCTTATGCACATGTAAGCAAGTTTTTGACCAGCAGGAGTTGAACCATCTACTCTTATTACAGGAACCTCATTCACTTTTTCACCTTCATCAATCAATCATGAACAAGATTATGAACATACAAAAGTAAATATTTGTAGCTAAATTTCTAGCTACTGTATAGTAAATGTAACTGTTATTTTGAAACTGTTATTTTTGCAGGTTAAAGGTCAAATCCTCGCACAGAATTTTAAAGATTGACATGGCACTACGCCACATGAAAACTGTAAGCGCACCTTCTTCTCTTTGCATCAGCAACAAAAAAGCGAATTTCAAATACGTCATCATCAAGACAACTACACTCTCCAAACAAAAAGTAATCTTCAGTCTAGGGAAGAAGACGGTGAGTTGAACAATGCCCACCAAATATTAAGAAAATATTCAATACTCTCTGGATTTTCTAACCAACCAAACCAATCATGTAATAAATTATCAAGACAACTATGTGCTGATTCCATGACTCTCTGCTACAATTTTAATCAATCCTTACATATATCCATGCCAAGCAATTACTTAACATCAATCCAGCAGCCCCAACAAGAAGTCCGAATAAGACATCCACGGACAAACTGATAAGATCTTCATAACAGAACACTAAGCCAAGCATAATCCTTGCACTCATAAGAAAGCAAACAAACTTTTGTCTGCAATGCAGTAACTGATTAAGTCCTACTATAGCAAACAAAATTAACAGCTTCCAGATTCAAACCACAAGCTTCTCTGGCATTTCCTACTCACCACTAGATTCCATAATCAAAGAAGCGAACGCAAAAATTATGCTTCAAAAGATGAGAGTAGACTCTCATTCTTTTTTTTACCAAAGACGCGTTACATACATTTTATTACAATAAAACATAGAATAACTTCAAAAGCACCGCTGTTCCTAGGAGAAGACAACGTCAAGACCCATTCCAAGACACCAATTTAGCCACAGCTCCATCAAAAGGGCGAGACCCAACAACGTTCCCACGCCGCGACTATACGTAACCGTTACGGGCACAGTTAAAAAACGAGTCTTTTCCATTCATTTTCATGTTTCCCCTACTGCCCATATTCCCCACCGTCCGAACTGCCGGTACCTTGAAAGCTGCTGTAACAAACATCGACGCCCGGTATCGGGCGCGCCATGTAGTAGCCGATGGACACGATCCGGACGCTGAAAATCGCGGGGTCCTTCTCCGGCCCCGACGCCGCTGTACTGGGCTGCGAACCTTCTTCCTCCGTCGGGAGTGGCGGCTTCTCCATCTGCGGAAACCTTCCCACGACCCTCGCTGGGGAAAAGCGCCGGAACCCAGGGCGCGGTTAGCCCGAAAGTCGATCGCCGGCGAGAGCTCGGAGGCGCTTGCTGGTGTTTAACCGACCGCGCGAAAGTCAAGAGCGTCTTCTCCAAGCTTTTTCCATTTTCCCCCCTCTCGCTTGTTCTCGTGCAGTGCTGTAACGGAACGCCGGAACAGAAACATTGACTGAGAAAACTCTTTCGGGCCGATTTGATTAGTATAAGTTACCTCCGAAACGGTTATTTTACTACTGTCAAATATAATGATAGATTCCGACCAAAAAAATAAATTTATGATGGATTCGGTCAAAAAAATATTTAATGATAGATTAAAAATTAGCTTTAATCTATCTAATCAAAACTAGTTCATAACTTAATCAAAGAAAAATTTATGTATCGCTTGAATTTTCTTTTTTGGGCTCTACTCTACTTTTACTCGAACTCTAAAACTTTTACCTTGCGTTGAAATCCATACTTAAAGGTGGGGATTTGAAACCCTCATCCCCTCTTCTATGTTTGAATGATGACCACTAAGATTTGCCTCAATGGTTATATTGCTTGAATTAGGATCTGTAGCTTCATAAAAGAATTAATGACTTTAACATGTTGACAACTTTTATGACTAAATATTTAAAAATTATTAAAACGAACAATAATTTTGGAACAATCAAACAAACCCCGGTATTTTTTATGAAAGTCTGGGTACAAACATGTCACAAGCCAAATACGTCGCTGATCTTTTTTTCTACAAACTGTTACTAAACAATATTTCTGAACTCACTGATATGGAACACCAGATCAATCTTGGTCAGTGGTGATGCTCCCGGATTACAGACCTTCAAGAGGTTTGTTCAACAACAATAGTCATCGAATTCAAAAGATCTGTCCACCCATAGCTACATCTACAAGCCCAGCTGAAAGTTTATCAACACCTCAGACCATTCGCTAAAACATTAGTCGATCCACACACAAATTACTCCGTAAATATATTAGTCAGTCCACGCATAAATAAATCATATGCTCCATTCCTTTGCAAAAGGCTAAAAATATATGTACGTTCATCAATTGATCAAAGAATCATACAATAGCCACCACCCTTTTCCTTTTGGACACTATATTTACTATGAAATGCAAATTACAAATGCATTATACAAGGTTCTGTCCCCAGAGTGATGGGGAAACAAGCTAATCAACAATTGAAGTTGCCCCAAGAATGCAAAGAAATAGATGCGGCTTGGTGGAATTGAAGATTCACACATATGGAGAAATAGGTTCGATTCCAGTCCCGTGCTTCAAGCTGCCGTCACCATTCATTTCATCTTATTAAAGCAGCCATAATCTTGCCTAACCATTTCATTTAGGCCAATCCCACCTGTCTCTCCCACCTAAGGTCTTCGGAGAATTTCGAGTGCAGCCCTTGGGTCACCATCAGAGATAGACAAGTAGTACTGAGCAGTCCCATCATCAACCTGCATGCTCCTCCTAAGCGAGTCGAGTATTCTCTTCTTCCCTCGGTCAGAGGTTGTCCTCTTTAGCAAAGAACTTATCTCTATGTCCCGGACGCCTTCTGGGTAAAGCACGGCGACTTCCCTCTTTGCATGGTTTTCTCGCTCTATGTAGCATGTGGAATCGATAACAATCTCTCCCTCGAATATATAGTATATACCGTGATCACTCATCATGTTGTTCAAGCGCGTCCATGACCTGACAGAACAAAGAAATTCTTGAAGCATGTGACATGCGGTGTAGACAGGCACAAAAAGGATATGCTTGACAGAAACATTGAAGCAGGGAAGAAAAAATTTCAGGAAGCCATTCTAAAAGTAAGTCTCTGCCAACAGTTATCAAAACAGTGAACCCAGAGAGATCTAACTACATGACATCATTATTGACACTTCAGGGATTATTATGACTACAACCATGGAAAATTTCCATATAAAGACATTCATTTCCTAGTTGCACAAACAATTTAAGTTCTGCTCTCAGAATTTGAGGTTCACATTCAACCATTTCGATGAATCAATACCACCACTGTAGAATCATCTACTATTTCTATGTCAATGTTATTAAGTCAGAGGAACTATCATGAGGATCACAAAGTGCATTGCCCATCATTTCACACTGATCACTTGCAAAATCTGAGCATCATTTAGCCTCGTGTGTTCTGGCAACTAAGAGATTGTGATTATCTATTAAGATAATCAATATATAGTCGTCAATCAAGCATATCTTTTTGCTATTAGTAACCGGAGATGCTTCTTGCTCGGCAAACTTAAGAAAACTTTACCACATGAAGAGATTTCATACTGTTTTACATGAAGAGGACCCTATGCTCCCTAAGACATAACATTTTTGTCCAAGCCCCAACCTTCCTCCATACCTCCAGAAGAAGCCGCAATAGTGACTTCCAAGTGTAGCCGTTTCCTTTTCCTTCTTTATATTTTAGGCTTCACTAAAAGATGAAGTCACTCCAAAATTACAAAATTCGTATGTCAATTAGTCTGGTTTTCTCCAATGGGAATAAATCTATAAGACTTGCACTAGTAAATTCCATTAAGCATCTATCCTACCACGTATTTGATACAATATAGAGCAACAGAATAAAATTATAACTAACCCCACTCAATGGGATAAATCTGTCATTAGCGTTGAAGTCATTCAACCGCCAGCCTGCACAAAGAAGCTATGAACATCTGATATGTACACTGTGCAGCATCTTGTCAACATTTTTCTTCACCTAGTAAATTCCCCAAGCTAACCTTTATCAAAGAGGCCAGAACCCAATCGAATGGAGGTATAAAAGAGCCATGCCCGAAATTGAACAAAACTATGTACTTAGACAATCCTGCACCAATCAACAGAGCTATCCAACTTTAGCTGTTGTAATGGAGGAATGACAGAATGCTTTTTCAAGGAGAAAGGCCTCTGCAAAGACCTGAAAATTGTCGCTAGCTGTACAGCATTCCTCAACCAACAAGTCCTCAGCATTTTATCGGGATTCGCCACTTTAGCAATCAAACTCAGGATCACAAATTCGTATATTATTAAAAGCACCTAACCCATCCCCACCCATCCTCTCAGCGCCAATGAATAACCAAATAGACAATCCATGCTGCAGAAGAAAACCAGATGGATTCCAAGCCATTAGCAAAGCAAACCCACCAGAAATTCCATGAAAATTCACAATAAGGCTCCCAGCTTCCGTCCACTTCGCTCAAACGGCCCCACCCACGTCTAACGCCAGCTACACATGACCACATGCAGAACAAACCTACATGACTTCCGAAACATCAGAACGATACTACCAAGAAACCTTCTTCGTAAAGTTTCAAAAGCTGTGGCCTTACACACCACTTTAGCTAACCTTTAAATGAAATCGCAATCCATCTGTTCTTCAGAATCAGCTGAAAGTGAATCTCCATCGAAATGCAGCGCCAAATCATGTCATTTGCAAACGTTTAAAGTATTCTTCATGAGAAAATCATTTCGCTGCCAACATAATTCACAGTTTTGCTCACAATCAATACAGCAAAAAGGATTGTTTGGCTGTTTGTGTTTCCTCTTTTCTCGACACCCTTCCACTCATTATGATATGTTTGTCATTTTGAGTGTAAATTTTTGGTGCCAAGACCCTACTATATAGATGTTGGTTAAGAGTCAATATATTTTTTACCTTACCAAAAAAAAATAGAGCAAAAGGGACAGAAACTCCATTACCTGAACGGAGTACTTTACAGTGAGGCTCGCGACGCTATCGCCGCACTTAATCCGGTGCGAGATCGCGAACTTCCCATGCCGTTATCCCTCCAGAAGCCGCCCGAGCTCGGGACGCCGACCACCTCCTTCAACCTCCAGGGGGCCGCGAAGGCTCGGGTGACCATGTCGCGATCGGAGGCGACGGAGCTCCAGATGCGGCAGACACAGCTCGCGCGGGCCAGGTCCGGGACAGGGAGCTTCTCGAAGATGAGCCGGAGGGTGTCGCGGCAGGCGAGGGCGGAGAAGTGGGAGTTCATCGGCGAGATGGTGGAATCGTCGACAGCGGAGGCGGAGGAGGACGGCGGCGTAGAGAGATCGGGGATCCGGGGTGGATGCTCCCGGTCGTCGCCGTCGTCGTCGCCGCATCAGCCCATTTTAGAGAGAGAGAGAGAGAGATGGGAATGTCTATGGAGTCGGTTTCGATGGTTTTGGATTTTTTGGTTTTGAATGGTGGATAGTAGAGGTGCCTGGAATATGGTTGAATTATGATTTTTCCCCGTGTTTTGTCATTTATTACAAATTGCCCCTAACTTTTCTATTTTTTGCGATGTCTCCCCTAAAATTTGAAATCGATTGCAATGTCAGGCTGGTGTGACTTCCATCATTTTTCAGTTTGAGCACCGACCATGCGCTTGTCACGTGAGTGAGTTGATCTTTCATGGAGGGTGAATCCGTCGGGTAATAACACGCAATTGCATTTTAACCCCCAAACTGTGGCACGTATGGGAAGTTGCCCTAACTCTCCCTTATATTTCTCTTCCACTTTTTACCAATAAAAGAAATTATAAAATCATTTCCTCTGATTTGTAAATATATTGCTCACACGAAAACTTCATGAAAGGAAGTAGTTCTACCAATTTGGTATTTTTTTAATATTAGAACTAGACACATCATCACACCGCATGAACATCTAATGTTTGTATCATGTTCCTATAGATTGATGTTAGTGCTAAACTATCGTGTCTTTTATTTAACAATTAAAATGATTTATTGAGTAATCACTTTAATTCGAGCTAATAAACGAGTTTTACAGGTTTTATTGTCTCTCGCAATGTTAGGACTTTTGTCTGCATTTCCTAATTTGCTTTTATGTCTTTTGGTTGATGTTTGGACGAAGTTTGGAGGCCATAGTCAAAATCAAATACACTAGGGAGGCTTTGCAACCAATTTCCAAGACTTGAGGGAGCATTGGGAAAATTGAGAAGTCATGGGGCGATTTGCAACAAGTGCCAAGATCTAGAGGGACGGGGTGTAATCCATTCCTCAAATTCCGATGCCGCGGAACACTTTTTCTTTGCAATTTCTTTTTTTCTTATTTTTAGTTGGTGGAGCTTTTCTTCTGCACATAATGAGAAAAATACGCACGCGAAATAGTTTTCGATGATGATGACCATATTTTGAATCACTTGTTGCCGGATTTTAACCGTTTTGCCTATACAAAGAGGCAAAAAGATGATTTGCCCATATGTCTAATGATTTTGATTTTAAAGAAGATACACTATGACAACTAAACAAAATATAATGTTGGCCTATGGTTGATAACGTCGACTCATCTTTGCTTAAAGTATCATGAAACTGTCAAGCTCTCTTTTTGAGTTTAAGTGTGACGTAACTTTATGGAAGGAAATCATACTACTGGCTAGCTTTTTAATCTCGGGATCAATAAATGTTTAGATGCTAGGTTCTTTTCACTTCATTCTGGAGAGTAACTTCATGTTTTATTACTGAAAAAATAGGAATAGTAGGCTCTCGACATTAATTTTTTGTATTTGGCTTTACCCTTACTTTCATACAAAAAATAAATAAATAAGATTTAATTAGCACGGGTGCTATGAAAGTTATTACCATGTGGGGAAAATCGACACTACTACTAAGCTTCTTTGTTTGGTGTCTTCTGCAGGAACCAAATTTTCTTCTGTGTTGGCAAAAACTAAACTATTCTTTAACAATAACGATCGTATCGATCACAGTAGATGCAGAGGTTGATTGAATTAAACGGATTGAAATCTTAATAGAAATTGATTGAAACTTTTACTCTATATAGATTAGAGTGAAAATAGAAGTTGCAGCTCCCTACACTTAGATCTCCACCTATCGTTAGATCAAATTTCAACTAGAATGGAATGAACAACTTATATGAGCATTAGTGTGGTTTCACGTACGATTTCCATGAAAGAAACTGCAAAATCTGTAAATGTATCTCTCATAGATAATTTACTTGGAATTAGATCCTAAAACTGGTGAGGCTTTGATAAATCACGTCTTACACTATATAGGAGTAATTATACTTGTTGATAACAATTGGGGCTAGGTAGAGAGAGATTTGGGGGCAAAAGAATGCTTCAAGTGCCATAATTTTGCCCAAAGAGACACTTAAGTGCCATAACTTACAAAAAGTATACTTAAGTGCCACATTTTAAGAAAAGTGGGACACCCGAGTGCCATCTCCGCGAAGCCGGGCGGAATCATATGTGGCATTAAAATATTAATATTTCTCGCCGATGTGTCTCACGGAGAGCTAAGTCGCCGAATTAACCCCAAACGATGTTGTTCCGGTGTTCGCCCAAAATAGACCCCTTAAATCAGCGAAAACGCCGTCGTCTTCCCCATTTGCCCTAAATCTAAAACCTTAAATCGGGCAAAATGCTATTGAAGCGCCCGAAGCCCTAATCTCGCACCTTAATTCGATTTGCTCCAAATTCTACCACCGAATATCGGAAATGGAGAGCAAGACTTTCAACAGCGGCTCAAATTTCTCTTGCCGAAGCGAAGGAGAAGGCGAGCATTTCTATTTCTGTGGGTTACCAAGTCCAAGAAGAACATCGTGGACTCGAACGAATCCCGGGAGAAGATTCTATGGATGTGCCCGATACTGAGAGAAGGCTCAAAGTGCAAATACTTCAAATGGGTCGATGTGAAATTCTCTCACCGAGCCACAGAGGTGATCTTTGGACCTACTTGATGGATGTCATCAACCTCCATCTACGCTTGTGGACGACTTGGACGATGTTGACTCAATGCAAGCTCAAGCTCAAGCATTTTCTGTTAACCATTTGAAGAACAAAGTTTCAAAAATGAAAATTGAACGGAAGTGTTACCAAGCATTTATTGTGTTGTTGTTTCTTTGTCTATCTTACTTTATGATGAATTGTAAAGGACTGGAAGATGAGAAGAAGTTTCTCCAACTGCTATAGTTGTAAATGTGTGGGGAAATGTACTTGTTTTGAATGAATGAATGAATGAATGATTTCGGCGTTTTTGCTTATTCTCAAATATAAATCGTGATGATGGAATGTATATTAGGTCAATGTGTTGTGGTGACTATTTTACTTGAATTGAATGTAAACCAAAGCAAATGTGTAAACCAAACAGAGCTTCTCTCGTTTTTGCCTGCAAACCACCATATACATATAATGTACACGAGTGATTACTCAAGTACTATAAGTTGTATCGGTGATCACTTAAGTGCCAGTCGTGATAGACAAAGAGTCATTTAAGTGTCAAGTTATTATTAAAAAGATCACTTAAGTGCCACTTGTTGTTAAAAATGAACACTTAAGTGCTAGGTTTTTTAGAATATGATCAGTTAAATGGCATTTTTTTTTTACACATCGGCTACTACCAGCCACCACTACCGCCCACCACTGGCCACCATCTCCAGCCATCATCACTACCGGGCATCCTAAGCATCCACTTGAGCCACCACGAGCCACCGCTATGCTGGTGGTATGTTGCCGCATAAGTTGCAAGTGTAAGATGTCTTACACCGCCTTGCACCAAAGACTACCCGGTGCAAGCTATGCATATTGCACATACATCTTGCATTAGGTGCAGCAAAAACCTCCAACCCAACCCACCACCACCGGGCTTTTCACCAAAGCAGCCACCACTAGCCACACGAGCACCCCAATCACAACCACATATCCACCATCAAGCTTCACCAGCCCGCCACCACCAGCCACACGAGTCACGGTCACCACCACATATCCACCACAAGAAGTAGCAATAAGTAAAAGAAAAACAAAATCAAAAAGAAAAAGGCATGCCAAAAATGATAAGCAACAATCTTTACCAAAAAAAAAGAAAATGATAAGCAACAACGGTTGTTCCATTGATTTTGAACATCTGTCTCACAAACTCAATGACAAATGAAGTCTCACAAACTCAACTAACTCAATGACAAACTATTATACGAAAAAAAAAAAAAAAACATCTCGCAGATGTTTACAACCGACTCCTCTCGCCCCACAAACCATATCACATCCCATTTCATCAATCAATATGCACAATGCCTCCTGTTCGTGCTCGTTTTGATGGACTTCGCACTTGATTCATAATCCTTGCACTTTTTCTAACTGGACGTGAGACTTCTTCTTCAGCTATCTTGGGATGCGTTGAGTCTAATGGAGCTGCAATTGTCCTAGGCCGAACCGACTCAAAAAGAGCTGCAACCGTTGTAGGTTGAACCGATTCGGATGGACTTGCAACCGGGTTCTTCTTATTCTTCTTTCTTGTTAGCGTAGTAATGTCTTCTTCTTTGTTGGCGCAGCCGTTGATTCTTGAGTTCGGCCTTGAGAGATAAGAACCTCCGAACTTCTCCCGTGCTTCAAAAAGAAAACTCAATTATCAACAAAAGTTTGCACTATAAATTAAATTAAATGCAGCTTATAAAACTTATATTAAGAATAACTGTTCAAGAACGGTCATCTGTATAAAGGCCATAACTATATTATTTAAGCCTCTTCCGAAGAGCTCCTCTTGTTCGAAGGGGAGCGTCACTTTCAGTACTTGTAATTGGTTGCCTCTTCTTCTCGCATGTGATTTCTATGGCTCTTGTGACTGTTCAGCTACGTAAGGGCTTTTTCGACCAATTCTTCAGATAGGCATCTTGTAGATGGCCTTCTTATAGGTGGCTCTTGATTTGGCTTTGGCTTTCTTCTGGTTGTTTTTCTAGTTACACTTTCAGCTTCAGTGACACCTTCGGTAGGCTTTGGTGATGGCCCTTGTGATGACCCTTTTAGTGGCTTTTGTGATGACCTTGGTGATGGATCTTGTGGTGGCCCTTCGTTGGGCCCTTTATTAGCAATGAGCTCTAGCTTGTCTTCTTCAAACCCGAGAAAAGACAAATGACATCATAAATATAACATTAGGCCATATTAGAACGTAAATGAAAAGTAAACTTAAATCATTTAACCGACCGGGTATTTTTTTTCTCTCGTTGCTGCTGAAAATTAGTCGACTTAATCGGCCCTCTAGTTGTTTTAGCCAAACTTGCAGATGGTTGTCTTCCACCTTCGGTTCTTTGAACAGTCCTTCATTTTCAGGTGTAGCGGGGGCTTCGGCCAATTCTTCACGTGTCATCGTGACCGACAAAGACAAAAACATTACATACATGTCACTTATATCTATGTACATATTCATAACAAACCATAAAGCAACATAAACACAATTGTCATGACTTACTTGGGTTTATTGTCGTCGATCGAAGAACAAAGTCGACTCACTTTGCCTTTCTGTTTCTCCTTCTCCAACCGCCCCTTCACTAGGCCCTTCAGCTGGCCTCAATTGTTCCCGCCGCTTCTTTAATTGACAACCCTTAATATTGTGCCCTGCTATGTGGCAAAAAGAGCACTTTATCGGTACACCCATCCTATTCATCCTACGGTGACATGAGTCCTCTCCCTCCGTCATTTTTCTTTTTTTCTTTGGTCTTCCCATTCTCTTCTTTAGTGGCAAAGGTTGAGGTGCTTCGTGATTTGTTGGCTCCCAGAACTTGCTATTCTAATTGGCTACAACATGAATTGATACAAAGCAAGATATTTCGGTTTCTTGTACCAATCATCAAGGTAGTCTTCTGTGTTGTGGCCCTTCAATTGAATTGCATATATGGCATGTGCACAAGGAATTGCACTGAGTTGCCATGCTCTACATGAACATTTCATCGTACCTAAATGGAGAACATACTTATCGGAACCCTTCATTATCTCATATCCTTCATCCCCATTCCAAATGGGATGACAATACCTACTTGCAGCCAAGTTGTCATCCAATTTCTTAGCAATCCTAGGACCATATTGCTTAGTCCACTTTGTAGTGTCATCTCTTTGTCTCGGCAGACGAGTCATGACCAAAACCCGTATGTCTTCAAGCATTGAGATAATTGGTTTACATCTAGCATCTATTATCCTCCCATTGAATGCTTCGCAGATGTTATTAATGTTATCGCACTTGAATTCCTCGTTGAAGAACGCCCTACACCAATGCTTCGGGTCTGTTTGGAACAGTGCATCATAACCATCCTTTGTCAATTGAAGCATCTCTTCTTTGGCCATCCTAAAGTCAACCATATTCATGCTCTTTGTTAGCTGCCAAAATTGCGACTGCAACTTTTCCCCTTTATAGGTCTTTGCCCAATTTGCGTATATGTGTCGCGCACACATTCGATGTTTAACATAAGGCAACAGCTCAGCTATTGCTGGAACAAGTCCCTGCAACAATTGAAAATATAAAAAAATGTAAGCAAATGACATGTTGATATCAAAAAACAAACAAGTGACAAAATTTTTTAAAAAGCAAACATTACCTTTTGTCGGTTGCTCATGAACACCCACCTGGCCCCATTTGTTATCTCCAAATCAGTCATCAAATTTTTTAGGAACCAGACCAATTGTCCTTGTTCTTTACCTTCACACAGCCAAGCCAGGGGAAACATTTGGTTGTTTGCATCTCTTCCAATTGCGCGTAATTCTCCCTTGCACAAGCTCTTCAAAAACACCCGTCCAATCCTATAATCCGTCTACAACTAGATAAAAAATCTCGTTTGCATGCATCGAAACAAACATAGAATTTATCGAACTTCGTCCCAATATCAGGAAGTGGTCTCTCCACGACCTCGAGATACACTCCACTTCCAGGATTTTGCAGCCTACACTCCCAAGCATAGTCCCACAACTGTCCATATTATTCACCGCTGTACTGACCAATGAGTATCTTCATCACCTTTTGCTTCGATCTTTTACATTGATTCTTAGATATATTGATGCCTACATGCTCATTCACCAGCATCCTGAATTGAGTAGTATTTATCTAAGGCATCAGCTTAATCAATTCAAAGAAGTGCTTCGATAACCATGCACTTGTTACCCTTTTATTCTCAAAATTAATGGAACAAATATATTCCTCTTGGTAGGCTCTAATCTGAAAGATCCAGTTCTCCTAACAAATGCGCCATAGATCTTCCATGGACAATTTTCTTTGTGAACACCTAGCTCTTACAAGGGTCTTAGTGTTTCTAATGAAGTCAATGTTCCTTTGTGCAGCAATGGAGATCTTCAGTATAGCTTCCCTAAATTGTTTAGCATCATGAAATTCCATGCCTACTGACAAAGTAGGAGAGGCAACGGATGGATCATAAGAAGGAAACTTACTTTTCCTTTTCCTTCTATGCACAGGTTCTTCATCTTCTTCAAGCTCATCCTGGGAAGTAGCATTCTCGACGCTTTCCTCATAGTCAGTCTCCTCGCTAGCAACACTAGCATTTGCGGTGGCCTTCTGCCCTGTTTGGAACTTCCTCGCCTACTTGCAAAGCTGCAAACTTAGCTGTCAAAAAATCCATTCGCTGTATTCTTGACTGTACAAGCTCATCGTCATCGTCATCACTTATAAAATTTTCAGTAGGCAACCCTCCATCATCTTCATCAGTTGATTCAGCTACTTCCCAATCTAATCCAGAGATTGTGATATCACCTATGTCATCATCACTTTGATGAACCGCATCCGCACTTCTCTCATGTCCATCATATCTATCCCGCCCTCCTTCGACCCTAACGTCAATACTACCTTGAATACCATCTCCTTCTTGTCCTACTTCGACGCTCTCTCCATCATCATCTTCATCCTCACTTTCACTATTGTACTCAACAAATATTTTTACTTCTTCACCATGAAGATAATGGTATAGAACATCCCTAAGACCATTAACATCTTTTAAGCATCTCAAACCATCTCTTAAGTCTTTCCCGTGAATACAATACAGCGCCTTCGAACTTTACAAGGCAAATAAGTATTTATATCCCTAAGAAATCCTATATAAGATGCCTTCTTTATATCCACAAAGATGGCGCCTCATTTCTACCCTCATACTCCCACTCATCCTCCCCAATCACAAATTCCCTATTGTAGCAAACTATAACAGCGACATAATCCTTGTCATGCGCCATTACTGCACCAAGAACAAGAAAAAGAATCATTAGTTTTTGGGACCACTAGACAATTGCACATGGGAGTCCCCCCACTCTCATGGACTTTAGTAAATAGAGGTTCCACACTGACAATATGCCCCTACATGACAACCAAAAAAGCCAAAAAAAAGGTTGGCACTTTAATTATTTGCCTTCCATTCCCTTAAAATATTAACCAAAACAGAGGTCCCTACAGCAATCATAGCCCAAGCATGTCTACCGCACTAAACGTGAGATGTGAGAGAATGTACATTAACTTAAGCAAATCAAAGTATAGCATACTCTGACATCAACTTAATCAAATCACAGCAGGATTATGTTTTTATTTAGGATTTTGGATTGATAAACATACCGTATACAGCAATCACAGCAGGGTTTTGGATTGATAAACATACCCTATACAGCAATCACAGTAGGGTGGTTCAAGGACATACCCTATACAGCCTCACAAATAAGGTGGTTTAAGGACATACCCTATATACTCTCACAAGCAGGGTGGTTCAAGAACTTAGTTTTTTTTTCTCAGAATGGCATTGGTCACTTGCTTTACTAGGATGCTCTTAAGGAGATGCATAGACAGTAATCTAACAATCACATACTCTGACATTGGCTTGAAAGACAAATTCACCAAAATAATGAGAAATCTGGTCTCTTTGTGTAATGTCAGCAAGTTTCAGTTCAAGTGTATCAACACAAATTCCATCGGAGCTGTAATTAAATAATCGAGCGAGCTCTAATTAAATAGTCGAGCCCTACTTTCATCACAGGGGAGGGGGAGAAGGGGCCAAACCTGGATGACCGACAATGGTGAGCGGTGACGACGACCAAGGATGGTGAGCGGTGAGCGGCGACAACGACTAACAATGGCTACTGACGACGGCGACCGATGACCAGCTCTAGGCGTGAACGGCGACGGAGAGAAGGGCCTGTAATCTATTGTGAACACGGACGGCGAGGAACGGCGTTTAGGTCAGCGAACCTTAATTAAATAATCGAGCGAACCCTAATTAAATAATCGAGCCCTAATTTCATCACAGGGGAGGGGGAGAAGGGTTCGAACTTGGACGAGCGACGATGGTGAGCGGTGATGACGACCAACGATGGTGAGCGGTGAGTGGCGACGGCGACCAACAGCGGCGACCGACGACGGCGACCAATGACCAGCCGGGGTGTGAACACGACGGAGAAAAGGGCTTGAGATCGACTGTCAACGCAGACGGGGAGGAACGGCATTTAGGTCATTACACAATGACCTAAACGACGTCGTTTAGTTCAGCGTACTCAATGTGGATGGACGACGTCGTTTTTGTCGTCCACGTCAGCTTTTTTTTTTAAAAAAATATTTGCCATATCAGTAAAAGAAGTCACCGAAAATCGCTGGAAAATGCCACATATGCAATTTGGTCGGATTTTGGCCGGATTGGCACTCAAGTGATCCCTTTTGCTCCAATTTTGGCATTTAAGTGTACCTTTCGTAAGTTATGGCACTTAAGTGTCCCTTTAAGCAAAGTTAAGACACTTGAGGGGTCCGCACGTCGAGATTTGGGAGAATGACAAAAGATAGATTCGTGTAGCCTTTAATAGAACTTCATGAGCATTGACGGACTGATTGAGTGATTAAACGTTTGATTTGGATGCAATAGATTTCATATTCAAATGGTAACCTCAGAGGCCATACCTGTAATCTAATACACATAGAAGTGGTGGTTTGCATTCATATGTGGGATCAATTGAGCCAAAAGGGTTGGATATCACGTGTTATAAAAAAATCATAAGAAAATTTTAGACCACTGTCCAACTATCTTTAATTCTTAATTGATATGGTATGGTAAGCACTTGGTTTAGAAGAATTCCATGGCAGATGACTCCTACATTTTGCGCTTTAGATCTGGATCGTGCAAGCAAGAACTCATGCAAACTAACTCGCCTTAAGTTAGCGATGGTTTACTTTATACTACGTCAACGACATGGAATCTGCTTATCAAAGGCCCATGAGTCAATTGATTTTCATGAGTAAGAACGCAGATGACTGAGAAAGGGCAGATCCAGAGCAATCCAAGCAACGGAATGCATTGCACGAAGAAGAGAGAGGGCTAGCGGTGACGGCGCCCGAAACTAAAATAGCCGACGGAGCATCCGCGCCCTCATTCAAGAGATTTTTCTGGACATTGCTTGCTTTTTCATTGGAAAAATATTACTTTTTAACTTATAGGGAACAAAAAAGATTCAGGCCATTTGTCTTGACAAAGGCTCAGAAGAAACAGATGACAAAGAGGACCGGACATACACAAATGAACAATTCAAGAAGTTATTGAGGTTAAGGTTCCTCCAAGCGAGGGATGCAAATTTTAGCGGAGATTTTGAGAAGCTATTTCTTGAATTAAGATGGCTTCAGTCCTTCATCTTTCGAGGCAACCAACTTGAGTATGGAGAAACTAGTCATGCTGGGATTGACACAAAGCGCAATCACAGAACATTGGAATGGATGGAGCTCAATCAGGATAAGCCAGAACGACACATCCTGATGTCGTGTTTCTAATATTGATTACTCCTTGACGACTAATTCCCACTATACTCTTTGTTCTTATAGACGACGAAGTGGCTCAAAGTTTGGAACCTTACTAGGTGTGGTCATTTACCATGTACTCTCGAATCCTCGGCTATCCAAAATATAGAAATTCTCATCCTTAAAGAACGTGAACATCTGGAACAAATTCAACCTTTTATTAATGAATTAGGAGAACTAAAGGAACTTGTTTTGGGTTCGACTACCACAAGAGAGATTCCTGCTATTGTTTCTTTGAGGAAGCTGGAGAAGCTCAGTGCCAAGCGTTGTTCTGCTTTGGTTCGACTTTCAGACTCCATAAGCCATCTAGTGAATCTGTTGACCCTCGAATTTATGCAATTGTCAAGGAATGGCCAAACTTCCAGGCAACATTGGGTACCTCAAGAAGCTGCAGAGCTTGCCATTTGGCGCGACTTCTACACTCTGTTGCCCATCGACACAGATCCCAAACTCCATTGGGAAGATGGAATCCCTGACTAAACTAGACTTGTCCAGCACAAGCATAACGTATATACCATCTTCCATTGGAGATTTGCATAATTTGGAAATCCTGAAGACTTCTCCTACCAGGATCAAAAAGTTGCGAGGTACTATTGGAATTGGGTCCTTCAAGTTGCACTAGAATAGAAGGGGAAATTCCAAGCGAAATTAACTTGTCTTCACTCGTGAAGCTTCAATCAACATATACATCCGTTTCTGGTTTGCCAAAAAGCACTCGAAATCTTTCTTCTCTGCAACATCTTGACTTAGGGGGTTGCCAAACCTTCAATCACTGCCCAAGCTTTCTTCCAAGTTAAACTTTCTGCAAGTCACTAAGAGTTTTTGCCTCCACTTTTTTACCTAATTCATCTAAGAGAACTCATTGTTTATGATTGCACGTGGCTGGAAAATCTCCTAGAGCTTTCTCCAAGACTATTGAAGCTTCATGTCACAAGATGTGGCAAGTTGAAATGCTTGCCAGGATTTGAGCCCCGTGAATGCCTCAAAATGATGCAAAGCGAACGCTGACAAGTTGCAATATCCCCAACGACGTTGGCCATAGCAGGTCGCATGAAGTTGACTAAGCTGGATGGCCTTAGACAATGTGTAGAGTCCTCGAGATGCAGAACTTTTGATCAAGCGCTCCATTGGATATGGAACATAATCTAGTCAAAATTCAAGGTCTTGACAAAGTTGATGCACTTGGAAGAATTATATGTAGATTTTTGTTGTTTTATTGGAAGACTGGACCTTCCAAAACCAAATCATCTGAACGATTGACTGCTAGATATTGCAAAAATCTTGTTGAAATTTGAGGCCTTTATAGTTTGGAGTTCTTGGAAGCACCGCATATCACTGATTGCAAGTCCATCTTGAGATTGAACCTTGCAAAATCAAAGTGTCTAAAGGAATTAAAGGCCGCAATTTGCAAAAGTCTAATTGAGATTTGAGGTCTTGATAGATTGAAGTTCTTGGAAAAGTTCGATCTCTGGTCATGCAATTCCGTGGAAAGATTACCAAAAACTGTCGTGCTTCGAGACCCTAAAAGAGTTGAACATCAACTGGTCCATTGTCTAACCAAAAACAACTGGTGCATTGAGCTTTGTGATATTGAGTCTGGAGAATTTCTTGTCCTGCCAAAGCATATACATGGACGAATGTCCATCCTTAAAGATATTGCCAAACCTGTCAAATTTCGAGAATTTAGAGAAGCTCACCATCAGGATTCGCTTGATATTTTGGAGATACTCGGAATTGAGGATTTGATATCTCTTGACACATCTAGATGTCACATGATGCAATTCAATCTAGAGCAGACTACTCAGGAAATCCTTGCAATTCCAATTAATCATCACATTACTAGTGATGAATTGATGTGGACAGGCACGAAGAATGGGTTTTTTACAGTAAAAAATGGCTATAATTTGTTAAGAGATAGAACAACAGCAAGCAGAGCAACAAATGTAACATCCTTCTTCCTCGTATCAAACACCAATAGAGCTTTGGAATGCAATATGGCATATGCGGACCAGCCCAAAAGTGAAGATTTTTGTAGGGAATGTTTGTCAAAGCGCCATCCCAACCAAGAAGAACCTATGGAAAAGAAAGATCTTACATGATCCGGTCTGTGATCTTTGCCGAGGTGGAAACGGTCAAACACACTCTTCTTCTCTGTCCCTGGACTGCAAGGGTATGGAACCACTCAGAAATCAACCTACGAGTAGACACACAGGAGGTTAAACGAACGCATGAGTGGTTGGTACAATTTATAAGAAAAAATACGAACCTCCCGTCTCTGGAAACAATTGGAAACTTTCTTTGGCAAATATGGAAGGAGCACAACAACTTTATTTTTGAGGTACTAAACCAGATGTCTGCAAAGTGATAGATCTAGCAAAATTTCAGCAAGCTAGCTACCAAAAATGGGGATTAATGTATTTTCTAGAAGAAGAAAAAAAAAAAAAGAGGATCCGCAAATTTCGCATATCTAGCAAGCTCTGGAAGCCGGTTCCTTAAAGCTTAATGTAGATGGGTCGCTGTGCAAGGGATCGACGGAAGGAGCAGTGTCTTGCATTGTCCAGGACTCCTCCGGTAGCCTCGTCGATGGATTCACGAAGCTCGTTCGGGCAGAAACGGTTCTTCAGTTGGAAACCCTAGGGGTTCTTGAAGCCTTGAAGTACTTAAAACATAAAAGACTGGGGGAGGCTTTGGTGGAGTCTGACAACCGAACTCTCGTGAACTCCTTGAAAAATGCGGA
This sequence comes from Eucalyptus coolabah, assembly GCA_014182585.1. Lineage (NCBI taxonomy): Eukaryota > Viridiplantae > Streptophyta > Magnoliopsida > Myrtales > Myrtaceae > Eucalyptus > Eucalyptus coolabah. Next base: position 35,636,548 of record CM024621.1, read on the forward strand.
TGAAGTGGACTGGCAAGCATGTGCAGCTCTGTTCAAATGCAAAGCTCTTCTTTAGCAACTGCCGCTAGTGGGCTTGACTTATTGCCCACGATCTACTAATGCGGTGGCGGACTGGGCCGCACGACAGCAGAGACTGAAGAGCCTCCCTCCAAACTGGCGGGTTTCTCCTCCTCTAGGCCTTTGGGCCCTGTTATGTTTTGATGCCCCATCTGTGGGGTTTGTTGTTTCTGCTTTATAATATAAATAAGATAACTCGTTTTCGACCAAAAAAAAAAAAACCATCAAGACTTTACCAGATTTGTCGACATGTAAGATGTTACAATTTTTGGTGGCCCAAGACTGCGACAAACTTGCCGAACTTCGAGGACTTGAAAATTTGGGTTTGATGTATTTGGATGTTTCTAGATGCGACTCACTGGGAGCAATACCGAACTTTTCTAGAACACACGTCATACAGGACTATGAAGAATGCCCATATGATGAGGGCTTACCAATGATTGAATTCTGAAGGTAATGATGTGATAATTCATGTATTACAATTGTGAGACAATTGATGCTTCCCTAAACTAAGGAATAAGAGCAAGTAAATTATCGTTCTTCTTTTGATTCGTACTAACTTTTTGCCAAGAACATTTTCCTAAACAATCAGCTCTCAGATTTTTCATTATGATCCCGAAGCATTGGAATTTTATGCTACGCAAGGCAGATCTGTTCCCTTGATGCTTGTCCTGGACATTCCAACTTGGCAAAGTTAATCTCATCCATACCATATGTGCTCGTGGTTTTGATGTGAGCGAGTTAAATCAATCAAGAAAACTAATATTCCAATTTCGCTGCAAACTTAGTCTAATGAGTTAGCTGCCGCAAGTCCAAACAACTCCAAGAAGTCAGGAATGACCAACGTACTAGCCACAAAGAACGATGCTCAAAGCTTGTGGAGTTAGTAATGCTATCTTCCATTTGCTTGAACTGAGTTGACCACAAAATGCACTAAAAATCTCAAAAAAGAAGAAAAAAGAAAAAAGAGGAAGGTAATGTCTTTGAAGATAGCAGATAACAAACGAAATCGTGAGGATTGCAGCTACCGCTGCTTCCAGAGACTTTTCATGTAAACTCCGGTGCTGCCCCCTCTGTGGTATGATGACTAGTTCCTAAAAAATTTGATATAATGCCAAAGTTTTTGTAAAAACAGCGAGCTGTCAATATTGCCAATTTTCCAAGACCACACGATTTATTTGAAAGTATAAGGGCGTGCATGTTTGTATTTTTTTCTATTCAAGAACAGATTTTCTCATTTTTTGTTCTCGGAACAAAAAAGAATGTAAAACACGTTTGTTTGCGTTTTTGTTCAAAATCTGTTTTATGTTCTCTAACAATTGAAACGGAAATAAGAAACAAAAAAGTTATTTTTTTGTTCTGGAAACACTTCTGAATAACAAATTTTCTCTCTCCTCTCTTTTCTTTTCTTTTTTCTTTGGCCGGTCACCGGCCTCGGCCATGGCCGGCGATTGGCCGTCGAGGGCTGGCGCCCTCGCCGGAGCGCCACCGGCCCTCGGCGAGGTTGAGCTCGCGCAGCCAGGCGAGGCCGAGCCTCGCCGGGGCCGGCGAGCCTCGTCGTGGCCGAGCGAGCCTCCGCCGTGGCCGGGCGAGGCTACCGGCCCCGTCGGCCGATCACCGGCTTCAACATGGCCAACGATCGGCCAAAAGAAGAAAAAAAGAAAAAAAGAAAAAAGAAAGAAAAAAATGAAAAATAAAATAAAAATATTAAAAATTAAAAGAAATAAAAAAAGAATATAAATTTACCAAACGTGTTTCTATTCATTTTTTATTCCGGAACAAGTTTACCAAACGCATCTTTCGGGTCAAAAATTGTTCATCTAACAATTTTTAATAAACACAAACAAACGCACCCTAAGCTAGCGCAGGTTCATTTTTCCTACCCTTGTATCAGCAGCATACCAATGTCTGGTTTTCCAATTCCCCATAAAATGAAGATTTCTTCTCTTTGCAGGGGTTTATACCAATAAATTATCAATACTCTTTTACATTGTCAAAATTTCACAGTTGGCATCAAAACTGAATTGCATATTAAGCTTATTATTGATAAGAAAATTAACGTTAGATTCACTTATAACGTCTCAGCTAGAGATGTCCATCACTTTTCTGACTCAATTTATTGAGAGGGATGACAGTCTTTATTGCTCAAGCTTTTCCTAGGTGTTTATTGTTGCACTGAAATTGAAGTGTAGCTGGATTTTACTTTGCCAGAGCTGTCACTGTGCATCAGCAACAATTGGAACTCCGTAGATTCCTTGCTGATAGGAATATACACCTGTACCATCAATATGGAGTAGTTTAATGGCACTTCGCAACATGATTATGTGCCATTCAATGGCTGTCCACTAATTTGCGTAATTATCGCACGCGTATTTACATGTATGTAAGGTACTTCCGTGCTTTTCCTCGTGAAAAGTGAGGGAAAATTAATTGCTTGCTTTAGTATAGTTTGGCAGTTAGGACTGCTGGAGACTCTTGAATTACTCATCTAGTTCCTGATTTGCTGAATCATTATCATAATCTTCTTGCTGAAGATTGGACATCCTAGCGATTTATCAGCCGACAATTTCTGCATAAGTGAGATTTTTGCTATTTTAGCAAAAATAACTTCAAACGGCACTAATGCTTGAAATCTTGTTGACGTTGAAAATGTTAAGTTCAATTTTCTAGGACATGATACTTGGCACCACATGTAGAAATCCATCCGCACTCCATCAAAATCCGGGACTGATACAGATTCTGTCTCAGCATTGTAAGAAACAGGGGAAGCAGAATAGAATGGTACTATGAAATACTGAATGAGAGAAACATCAGGTGTAATTCCAGATAAATGTCATTTGACCATAATGCAGCTCCAACTATTAGTCGAAACCGGCATTTCATACGTGCAAGTTGCCCCTAAAGTCATTGCCTAATCAATCCAAAGGCCATTTGCACTTGCATCCCGCATCCTCTTTCTGTCAAATTAATTAGCACAAGGTGACATCAAGCCTGGATCTGCACTCTGCAGCCTCTTTCTGTTGATATTGTTAGAAATCTGACAGCCTCATCCAAACCTTTTTTATGGTTATTTTCCAATTGATTATGGCAGATATTACATCAAAACACTTTGAAAATCACTTATCAGGTTATAGTTTTGCCTAATTAGACAAATGATTCCAATGGACCAATGATTAAAAAAAATCTTTAGCTTTACCCTTGAGAGAACATCGACATCAACATGTTGTTAGCATGTGACTAAGGTCTTTTGCGAACCTTTTTTCCCTCCAACAGAACGTATTTCGCAATAGTAATCTTCAACATAATATGCATTTTCTTCGTGGCGTCATAGTGGGCGCACAGCTTCGTATGGTCTCTTCAAAGTTTTTCCCTGATAATTCAGTAGAAATTGTTATCAGAAGTTGTCTCTGGTGCTGTGTTTTGTGTCCGAACTTCTTTTGTTCGTCTACTACTCTACCTCATTCTCCATTAAAAAAAAAAAAACAATAAATAGATACAATAGAAGTTAGTCTAATATCTAACAAGTTTAGAGTTAGCATATCTAGATTTCTGAAGAATGATTACTTGTATCTCAATCACTCCGAAAATATTTTCCAAAAAATAAATGATTTGAAAAATACATCTTTTCTTATACAGGCATAATATAATTCGAGCAAAAACATTATGCCCAAAAGATTGAAGGTATACCATGGAATCAAGCTACTTATGGGCTTCATATCATCACAGAAGGAACCTTTAAACCATGTAGAGGTCCTCATCGTCCCAAAAAGTGGCATGTGATTTTATGCGGGAAATGGAGTACTTGTGTGTGTTTTCGTTGGTAGCCATCACAACATCGAGGCACCAAATTGCATTGGTAAATTGAGGCATCTACATTATCTCAATTTTTCTTATATTAATATCGAAAGGCTTCCTAAATCAATTGTTCGACTGCACAACCTAGAAGCTTTAATGTTGCGTGATAATGAAAATCTTACCGAATTGCTTGTATATATTGAAAAACCGATCGATTTATGATTTCTCGACGTTAGAGAAACTCTAAGCCTAACAGCTATGCCACTGTTTATAGGTAACCCTGTGGGTCTTGAGATGTTGCTACCACTTTTTATAGGTAATTTTGTGGGTCTTGAGATGCTGTCCAAATTTGTTGTGGGAACCAAAAATGGCTAAAGAAGTTGTAGATAATGCCGAATGCACCTTGTAGGGAAATTATTCACCTCCAAGTTGCTTAAGGTTGGAGAGCATGTCAATTTACCCATGAGGGACAGAATATGCTAGTGGACCACGTAGTGAGTGAAGATTATGAAAATTTCCTGAATTTGTTTGAAATTTTAACACAATGATTATGATTAACTTGAAAAAAAAAATATACATTAAGAATCATATTGGCAAAAAAAAAAAAGAGTACAAGAACGACATAGAACAAATTATAAAAGTACAACGACTGGCGGTTTAGGCTGCGTTTGTTTTTATTATTTTTTTCTATTTCTAAACACTTTTTTTGTTTTTGTGTTTCCGGGAACAAAAAAGGAATAGAAACGCGTTTATTTGCGTTTTTATTCCAAAATTATTTTTTTGTTCCCTTAAACACATCTGGAACAAAAATAAGAAACAAAAAAAAAAGTTGTTTCTTGTTTAGGACAAAATTCGAAACACTTTCCATTTTCTTTTCTCTTTTTCTTCTTCTTTTTCTTCCTTTTTTTTTGGCCGGTCGCCGGCCTCGACTGGGCTCGGCGACCGGCCATTGCCGAGGGCCGGCGAGGGTCGGCAACCTCGTCGGAGCGCCGCCGGCCCCGGCGAGGCCGAGCATCACCGGCCCGGCGAAGTTCGTCCTCGCCTTGGTTGGGCGAGCTCGGCCTCGCCGGATCCGGGCGAGCTCAAGCTCGCCCGGCCAAGGCCTCGAGCTCGCCCGGCCAAGGCGAGGCCGACCTTGCGTCGGGCAGGCGAGCTCGATCTCGCCCAACCAAGGCGAGGCCGAGCCTCGCCAGCCTACCTCGCCGAAGGCCGCCAAGCCTCGTCGTGGCCGGGCGAGGCCGCCGCCCTCGTCGGCCAGTCGCCGGCCATGGCCGAGGCCGGTGACCGGCCAAAAGAAGAAAAAAGAAAAAGGAAAAATAAATAAGAAAAAAATAAAATAGAAAAAATAAAATAAAGATATTAAAAAATAAAAGAAATAAAAAATTATACAAATTTACCAAACATATTTCTGTTCATTTTTTTATTCTCGAGCAAGTTTACCAAACGCGTTTTTTTGTTCAAAAATTGTTCTCCGGAACATAAACACTTTTTTCTATTTCTGTTTCCTTGAACAATTTTTAAAAAGAAATGTTACCAAACGCGCCCTTATTATCTCTAAAGTTTTTGCACAAGTTTTGTGAAGAGAGTCTCCTAAAGATTTTGTTAAAAGTGAAATGTATTGCTTTCTATTCTTTTTCCACAAAATCAAGGCAATGACACTTTCAAGAAAATGACCTACACGTCTCAATGTCTTTTCCCCTTTCCACATGCATTATTTTCTCTAACATGGCTCTTAGAGAGTATCATCATATAAAATTAGTCTTCACTATGAATACATTGACTCTTACACTAATATCGATTCTTCATTGTTGGCCAAAGGCCTAAGTGTAGATTAAATGCCTCTCATCAAAAGACCAATTTTCCACCTGCATTATTCTAGTGCATTTTGCCGTACGTCAGATTTGAATTGTTTTAACTCATAGATACTTTGACGGTATGCAATGAAAGGCTGAGATTTATTTTTTAGCGGTTCAACAATCAATGATCTTTTAGGTGAGGGCAGGTCAAGTTCCCTAAATACATAGTAGAAAAATGAGTTAGGAATAAGCGACGTGGTTGTCGTACCACATAAGTTGCGTTCGTAAGGTTGGGTTGTACTACACCCAAGCGGGGAGGCCCACTAAAAAGGAGCCATATAAGAAGCAAATAAAAAAAATCATCATTATTTTTTTTTTTATTAACATGAACTACATGTGAATGTGGGTCGGACTCATTAAAGTTTATATTAAATCAAATCTTGTTACTTTAAATTCACAACAATCTTTTCTTTGAATTTTAACTAATCCATGCTATTTGGCTAATTAAATGTGACTTAGACCACGCTTCTAGCGGTGTATGACTTATATTTTAATAAATAAGGAAAGTAAATGTTGTCCATTTTCACTTTGATTTGCGCAACCATGTAATCCCATTACAAAGAGAACTAATAAAAGGGAAGGGCTAGTGGGGTAAAGAAGCAAATTGCCTCGTCAAAGACGGTAAGATTATGCGTGTCCTGAGCACCTTGGTTCATTTTTAAGGCAAAGAGAAGAAGAAGAAGAAATTTCCGAGATGAACACTTTCGCAAAAGTTGCTGAGCAAGGGAGATGATTGTGTGGCTCTTTAGTAGTACCATGTGAAAACTAATTTTTTAATGTGAACACGTTGACTCCAATGTAAAGTATCGAGTTTTTCAGTTAATGGGGTTGAGAAAAGCTAAAGGTCGCTTGTCTTGATTTGATTGGTCACGGCGGTCTAATTACAAAGAGAAAGTAACAAAATATCCTCAAAAGTCTAAAGTAAGGTAGTCTTGCTCCAAGGTGACGATTATTTTCTACGCCTTTTAAAGCATATATATATATATATAATTAGATTTTGGCCATTGAAAATGACAAGATTTATGTAAGTTTTATAAGAGTCTTGCTAAATTTAATAGTTTCTGTGCATTTGATAATATTTTTATTTTTAAAAATAATTTTATTTATAAATAATTTTTTTCATTTTTTTTTAAAACAAAGAAATATATTTTTATTTTTTCTGTTTCAAATTTATTTAATGATCATTTTTCTATTTTAGATAATAGAAAAATTAGTTGATTTTGTCAAACAAATTTTATTATTTTTTTGTTTTGACGAAAAAAAAGAGCAGAAAAATATGAAAACAGGATGGGTACGCCTGGATAATCACTAGAAAAATGAGTACGGAATGAGTGACATGTCACATGGACATTGGTCAAAGGAACAGGCAAAGGAGAGAAAAAGCTCACGCGGTTCTCGTACGACATGAGTTGGCCTCCACATGTTGGGGTGTGCGCCACTTGAGAACGAGGGCCCATTAAGAAGGAGCCATGAAAAAGCAAATGGAAAAATCTTACTATTTTTCTTTTTTTATTAACATGAATTACAGTTGAAGGTAGTTTAGACTCATTAAATTTCTATGTAGTTAAAACTTTTCTTTAAATTCATAACAGCCCATTCTTTAAATTTTAGCTAACTCATATACAATCTAACTCACTAAATATGAGTTAATTTGTAGATTGTTTTTTAACCCATTTTAATGCCGGCAAAAGACTTCCATTTCCACAGCAGAGAAAGCAAAAGTTTGCTCATCCACTTTGATTTGCACGGCTAGGTGGTCCAATTACAAGGAGATCTGACAAAAGGTGAGGGTTAAAGAAGCAAATTGCCTCATCAAAGACATCCACGGCAAAGATTGTGTGTATCCCAAGCACATCCGGCTCATTTTTCCAAAGGCAAGAGAAGAAGTAATTTCCAACATGAATACTTTTGCAAAAGTGGCCGAGTAAAGTGGACGATTGCGTGGCTCTTTAAGGAGTAGCATCGTGTGAAACTAATTTTTCAGTGTGAACGCATTGACCAACGTAAAGTATCAATTCTTTGCCAAAGATCGCTGCCTTCATTTTGATTTGACTGATCAAGTGGCCCCAATAAAAGAAGTGATAAAATATCCTCAAAAGTCTAGGTGAGGCAAAGGTGACAATTTGCTTTACGCCTTTTACCCATATGTGATATATATAATAGATTTGGGCATTTGAAAATATTTATGTGTTTTATATGAAAATTTAAATTTGAATTCAAATGAGATTTATTTTGGTTTCAAATTATTGAATAATTTTTATTTAGAAATATTTTTTTATTTTTGTTTTTGAAAATAAAGAAAAATTTATTTACTAAATGTTTCAAATTTATTTTTGACCAATTTCCCATTCTTATGAATAGAAAATTAAATTGATATTATCAAATAAATTTTTTTTTTTTATATTTGAAAAATAAATAATAGAAAAATGAAAAAAATGACATATCATGAATGATCACTAGAAAAAAGAGTAGTGAATGACGTGTCACATGGACATTGGTCAAAGAAACAGGCAGAGTCGAGAAAAAAAGTTGTCGTACCACGCAGTTGGCCTTCACACGATGGCGTTTACCGCACTCGAGCATGAGGCCCAGTAAGAAGGAGCCATGTAAAAGCAAATGGGAAAATCATTACTACTTTATTTTTTCTGATATGCATGAATTACTTGTGAATGTAGTTTAGACTCATTAAATTTATATGTAGTTACTTTTTTTTTACTTTAAATTCATAACAACCCATTCTTTAAATTTTTGCTAACATATAGACAATCCAACTCGCTGAATATGAGTTAAATTGTAGATTTTTTTTGCCCATTTTAACGCCAGCAAAAGACTCCAATTTCCACGGGCAGGGAAAGCAAAAGGTTGTTCACCCCACCTTTCTAGGTGTTCCAATTACAAGGAGATTTGACAAAAGGTGAGGGTTTAAAGAAGCAAATTGCCTCATCAAGGACATACGCGACAAGATTTTGTGTATCCTAAGCCAAGCACATCCGGCTCATTTTTTCAAGGGAAGAGGAGAAGTAATTTCCAACATTAATACTTTTGCAAAAGTATGATTGTGTGTCCTCGTGGGGCCCACAATCATTGAGGAGAAAATGAGGCGTCATTTAGCTACAGCAGAAGGGCGGTTGGGTTTTTCTGCTAGTTCTCTCTCTTTGCGCCTCTCTCTCTTTACCCTCCCCTCTCTCTCCGACGAGCAGGATCGCGACCTCCCCCTCTCTCTCTCTGCCCTCCCTCTTTCCGATCGGCGAATCACTGCACGGGACCGGCGAACCACCGCGCCACACCTCCGGCTCCAGATCCGGCCCCGACTCGTCCGTCCCTTGCTCTTTCTCTCCCCTCGCGTCTCTGTCTGCCCTCCCTCTCTTCGACGGCGAACCAGTGTATGACCGGCGAACCAATATTTTCTCCTTGCGGTAGAAGCAACGAAAATATCTTCGAAGTCTACAGCGAGGTCGTCTTACCAATTTCGAGGAAGGAAGGTTTGTTTCAGTGGTCTTGATCAAGAAGGTGAGGGTAAAAAAGCAGTACAATTGCCGCGTGAAAAGACGCGCAATCTTGTCGCGCAATCCTCTCCACAGGATTGCGCGTCTCCTTCGGGGCAAGAGGTTCGAAGTAAAGCTTTATTTAAAGTCCCGAGTGCTCGTGACCCAGGAGCAGAAACGCCAATCACCATAAATCACTTGAGACGCTCGTCTTTCGCTCTGAGATATCTGGCTTTGATAGCTCTAGATTGAGGCGTGAAGGTGATCTCATAATTGTGCTGCTTTTGAGACTCGGACACGACTTGGATGTGCTTTAAGGTAACTCCCTTTTAGACATTAAAGCCCATCCGAGTAATTCCGTCTCTGCATCACTCCTCCAGATGAGCCGGATAGTCTATTACATTTTGATAGAAGAAAATAAAAACATTTGATTATTACTCATCGCATGACATCTAACATCCTTAAAAGCATGCACAATATAACATGTGAAATTCCATCGACTTTTTCAAAATCACGGTCGTCACATTTATTGTAGATTTTTCTTACTACGTTCCCCTTATTCAAACTGATCAGTATGAGCGGTTGGACTGGTTAAACCTGGTGCAATTTGATAGTTCTCTCTCATATTTCTCGCTTTCTGTATCTTTTACATCCGGCCTCTCTCTTGCAGAATAATTCAAGGCTATCATCTACAGTCCGCATTCGCTTTCCTTGTTCATTTCCCTCTTGAAAGTTCTCAGCGAGGCTTGTTTAGGGTCTTTTCTCTCCGAACTCGCACCTCTCTTTGCATCTCAGCGCGCAGAAGGTAATCGCTTTTTCATCTCTTATTAGCGTGTCATTTCTGTTGATTTGTTGCGGCTGAACTAGCGTGTTTTGGGCTCTTTTCGTCTGATGTGGGTGGCTGTTAACTTGGTGTGTCACCAGCTCATAATTGACTTCCGTAGAAAAGGGAAGCCTTTGCTTTCAGACCTTAGATGTGACTAATCATGTGGCCTCTGTCTCATCGTTCGTTTGCATCGTAACTTAGTGTCGATCCTTTGTCGAGCTAGAATGAGTTGGAATGCGAGACTCGCTAGATTCTATTGCGCGCAAAGTTGACAGTATTCGCCTCAAGCCAAGGACCGTCGTTTTACGGATTGTGAGGTTTCTTTGTCCCTGAAGGTATAAGATCAATTAAATAAAAAATGAAATACAAAAGAAAAAGTAGTAGGCCAGTTCGCGGCAAGTTCCAACATCAGGGGGGTTTGATTTTCAATTCCGAAAATTGAGAATGCTCTGATAGGTAGGTTTCAGGGTTTTGGTCTGGAACTGATCAATCACCCATAAAAGCAAGTACTCTCTTAATCAGATTTTATTCACAATTTTGCCTTTGACGATTATAGGACATTCTAGAAGAATAATTTGTTGTCTTCCTTGAATTATTGGACAAGATAATCCTAAAAAGTATACTGCCTTTCACCTCTAACTCATTTTCTTCCTTCAAAGTTTTGAAAATCCTGAAAAAAGGGTAAAAAAAGGTTGAATGAGTAATGACAAGAATAGTTCAGTGATTAAATGTCAACATCTTTATTATTTAAATTTCAAAGTTTGAAGAGAATAATCTCGAATTTAGTGATGTCATATCAGGTTAAAGTGGATTCATTTTGAATTTTCCTCAGCAGTTTCCCTTTAGACATTGCTAATATGTGCAAGGCAAACAAAGGGATGCACCGTATCGCTTCCGGTCGGAACAAATAAAAGAGAAATAGCAAAGACCATTTGCTTCTTGTTTTGTCTTTTGTTCAATTATTTAAATTTCTTCAGGTTTTTCATTTTTTTTGCAAATTAAAAAAGACCTTTTGTTATCTCTGTCTCATTTCCAAATTCATTTAGAATATGACAATTTGAAATTAAAATGCAAAGATCACATTCCTAATCACTAACTAGGCCCTTTCTTCATATCTTCCACACATTTCCAATTTCGTTTGAACTCATTTATCAGCTTTTAAATGATTGATCAAATTCTGATTTTTAATAATCAAACAAAAACAGAACCTTTGCTTATTTATTTTAATGAATGCAACTTGCTTGTACACAGATTCTAGTCTTCTATAGCCCGATTAAGAATTTAACATCGTGAGCGGACCAAGCCAACATCTTTTGACTTGACTAGAGGGTGAGATACAAAAGAAGATAAGGCAAGGACTAAAAGCATCTGCAACTACTTCTGTTCAATCAATTACAAATTTAATTAAAGACTTTGTGTTAATCTGTTCTTGCATGGTAAAGATTTTGGTGGGGCCAAGACTTATGGATGAATATGTAATTTTTTTTTAAATAATTGTGTTTAAGCATAATTTCTGAGAGTTGGCTGGGGCAGGGCACCCTAAGCCCCTCATTAAATCCACCCATAGTGTCAGACATTTTGGATGTGGCGGGAGAAGAACTAAACAAGGAGAAAACTCAGGAGGGGATGGGGAATATGTACTGCTGAGAGAGTTGATAACTTAATCAGTGGAGGTTAGGGAAATGAAGAAAACAAGAAAATAAAAAAAAAACCATTAGTAATGAGGGCGAGGATATGGACATGGATGACCCATTTAGCAAGAATGGTTCGGGAAGGCCTGTCATTGCTGGGGGAGAGCTCACTCTCAATTTTTTTTTTTTTTTGGGGGGTTGGGTCAAAAGCTAACTCTCATTGAGATTGCGCGAATGAAAATGCTTAGAGAAAAAGAGTTTGTCTATTTTGGCTCTTCACTTTTCTAATTTTTAAATGACAATTTCTTAGTTAATGACTCACAAATTTGATTGCTGTTTCCTTTAAATTGTTTCCTTTTCAATTGATTATGAAGATTTGATATTAGATTTTATGAATATTAGTAATCAGCACTTTGATGAAGGTAGAGATCAACATATATGCATGTACTTTCAAATAGATGCTTACATTAAACCACTTATCAAAGGCATGATTGAGCAAATATGAAAATTTCCTAGAGGACCCAAGTGCATATGACCTTAATAAATCTGAACCTTTGTTATTATTGAGTCTCATGTGAAAACCACATAATATAAGAGTTGAGATTCATTTGGGGCATATGCATTTGAGAATGCCTAATGAAATATAGGCATCAACATGTTAGCTTTAGTTAATTTTACATGTGGGCGACATGTTTAATTTGTAACCAACCAATAAGAGACATAATTAATGAAAATCTCCTCGATTAGGAAAGTCCATGCATCAAGAGGATGAGGTCCATGGGAAAGAGAAGATGTGCATTACACTGCTCCAAAACAACAACTTGTAATATTGGATTAATCAATAGACACCCCCTAAGAAACTCATTCAGTAAATATTGTGTACTGTGAATCGATAAATCAGGTGCTTTCCATCTAGCCTTTTCACTTGTTTATCTACATCTTTTAGTGGAGCAGGAAGGCATCTTCTCTTCATTAAACATTTTAGCATTAGTAATCGTTCATGCATGCACCCTCCACCAAAGGTGAGGAGCCTTGACTACAGAGCACGCATGTAGACATGAAAATTAGCCATTTTCTTCTTGTCCATGAGTGGACGCAACCCAATGATGTTGCCTTGACGAGAGGGCGCGGTCCATTGGAAAGAAAAGATGCACGCCTAAGTCAATAGCTTTTACTATTCAATTAGTCAACAGATTGACTTGATCATTAAACATTTCGGATTCGAAATCGTTGAGAAATCATATGCTCTCCTCCCAAAAAGCACGTGCTCCGCCTTTTCATTTGCTTATCTACTTCTTCTTGTGCAGCAGATTGGCATCCTCTTCATTTTTGTCTATAAGATTTCTATGGGGAAAGGGCAAAGTCTGAGCAAAATAAAAGAAAAAGAAAAGAGCGCAAAAAAAAAAGGAGCACTGAGGGAGAAAAAGAGAAGGATTGCTGAGAAAGAGATCACTGATGGAGCATATGCTTCTTCGTCCTTCCCTTCGATACCCACGGGAGGAGGTAGCGAACAATATGATGTGTTCTTGAGTTTTAGAGGCTTTGACACTCGCAAAGGATTCACTGATCACCTCTACCGCAGTCTAATCAGTGTAGGGACTGCACCAATTTTTGTGTTCAGGGACGATAACAGCCTTGAAATCGGTAAGGATTTTAATTCAGAGATTCTCAATGCCATCACGCGATCTAAGATTTCGATCCCCATCATCTCTGAAAATTATGCTTCGAGCAAATGGTGCCTCCGTGAGCTAGTATGCATCATGGATTGCCAAAAGAGCATGTCGCACACAGTGTTGCCCATTTTTTACAAAGTGCTCCCATCGGATGTGCGGTATCTAAATGGAAATTTTGGGGAGGCCTTCCGTTCGCGTAAGAAGCGTTTTGATAAGGAGGACATTCAGGAAGGTCAACGAGCCCTTACGGAAGTGAGTAACTTGAATGGATGGGAATCTGAGAAATTTGCTAATGGGTACTTACCTTCTGCCTGCACTTTTTTATTTTATTTTATTCCCCTAAGTATTGTTATTTAGCGAAACCAATGTCATATGGATGAACTACTTCCACTACAAGCTTACAAAACATTCCAAAATGTCCCATTGAATAACCATAATGGCCCACGGACTACAAACTGTAGTCCCTAAGATTTCCCTGAAAACTACACTAACAACGTCTAAAACCTTAGGATCCCTTACTCAGTCTTCCAAAGCTTGGTAACTGTCGGATAAATTGACCTCCTCTTGCTTCACACAGATCATGTCTAGGTTCAAGACCTGCTGCTGCCAGTAACTTTCATTGGTAGGCGATCTATAAGTTAATTATAAGTCCTCCATTTAGGCCCGGGGAATACGCTGTCCTTAGAGGGAGAACATCTTCTCCTCCTAAACTTTTTGTAACCAAAATTATTGACCTCCTATCCTTCAACTAGCGGTGACCATAAGCCTCATAACAAACACTTTACTTCTAAAGAATCTTAATTTGCTAGGTGCACCACCTTATCTTATTTCAATAAGATCTATCTATAAGAAGAAAAAGAAGGGGAAAAATGAGATGACTACTACACAATCATCCTATATTGTCATTCGTAAAACCAAAACATTTTGCATGTTAATTGGTTGCATCCATCCTTCACATAAATGTGGGTGTCTTTTGATGAGATTATGCAAAAGTATGAAGTTATGATGAGTTTTTTTTTTTTGACAGGCATGAAGGAGAATTAGTGGAAGAAGTTGTCAAAACTATTATGAGCAAGTTGAGACGTGATTTTCAGCTTGATGTTTCAAAGCACTTAGTTGGAGTTGACGATCATGTCAACAAAATTAGGAATTGGGTAAACATTCCCGCCAGCCATGCTCGAATGATAGGAATATATGGCATGGGCGGGATTGGTAAAACGACTCTTGCCAAGGTCATCTATAACGAGCTATTGAATATCTTTGTGGCATCGTAGTTTCCTTCCAGATATACGGAAACAGCTAACAACAATGGCATTCCTCATCTACAAAATCTACTAATTGGAAATACAACCAAAAATGTGTTGTAAAGTTGATGATGGAATTAATTTGATCAAATCTAGATTTAAAGGAAAAAAGGTTCTCATTCTTTTGGATGATGTTGATCAAGAAGATCAACTAAATGCTTTGGCTAGAGAACGTGATTGGTTTGGGACAGGAAGTATCATCATTGTTACGACTAGAAATAAAGCTATTCTTGATAAATTTGGGGTAGACCTTCCGTATGAATTGAATGAATTAAATAAGGAGCATTCTTTGCTTTTATTTAAAAGACATGCATTTCCAATGGGCCAATGTCCGGAGAATTTTGAGGGCATGTCTTGTGATATCTTATCCACCATGGGCGGGCTTCCCTTGGCTATCACGGTCATAGGTTCATACTTGTATGGAAAATGGATGGAAAATATGGCAAGAATATTGGAGAAATTAAGAAACGGAATTGAATAGAGATGTCCAAAAGACATTGAAGATAAGTTATGATGCATTGGAACCTACACATCAAAGAGATTTTTCTGGATATTGCTTGCTTTTTAATTGGCAAAAACAGCAAATTTGCCATTTACATGTGGGAGGATTGTTTGCTTTTTCCATATCTTGGAATTAAAGAGTTGAAGCTAAGGTGCTTAATAAAAATGGATGAGTATGGTAGATTTTGGATGCATGACCAATTGAGAGATCTTGGAAGGAGCATCTTTTGCCAAGGACAATCGCCCGAGAGATGTCTGAAGCCATGGCTCGAAGATAAAGCCTTCAGAAGTAATATGAAATTGGAGGTAACATATGGTTCTCTCTCTCTCTTTCTCTCTCTCATAACTCCATAAATTTGATGTGTTCCATTTTATTCTTTTATCTAGTATTAGCAAATACCCCTACTTTTCAAGAAAAATCTATTCATACACCCATTCATGTTCCCCTTAGATAAATTGTGATAGTAATTGGATTATAAGTGTCCCAAGGATGAAAAAGTTACATTATTTGATCCAAATTCATTGATATAAATTACATCTGTTAAAAACTTAATTTTGCAATCAATTTAAGATTCTTTAACTACGATTCTACATTGAAAATCTTGTTCACTAAAAGGTTGTAATTTTATATCTACTTGAAACTATTGATAATCTGAAAGACTACAATAATTTAATTAAGATGAAGCATATATCATAGATCGGATAAATGAAGATGTTTTGAATTTTCGTTCAAAATGGTAATGTACAACATAAGCTGATTATAATAACTAATAATTAAGCAAATCAGTTAGGCTAAAGAAAAATTTCGCACTTATCACAGGTGCTTGCTTTCTAGTACGGTCGAATGTATTGTGGTGCTCCTATGAATTAGGAAATCAATGTTTGATACACTTCTTATTTTTTTTTTTCCGTTTTGATTTTGAAGATACCCCTCCCCCTACGAGGGATATCTATCTCTTTTCATTCTTCTTGTGTCTTAATAGCTATGATGGCAAAAATCACCTTAAGAATCTTATAGGGAAAATCCTTACAATGTTTTTAAGGTCGTATCACGTTGACCTTGTTCATCTCATGGATTTAGGTGTGTGATAAAGAGTGATTTTCTTATTTTCCTTTCTTTGTTGTTCTCCTTCGCCTTTCTTAATAAACATTTCTTTTCTCCAACTTGTTTTATATTATTTATATTTTTTGGTACAATGCCCTTTTGTGCCAAAAACCCTGGACAAACTCGACAATTTAGAGGAAATGTCATGCTTGTTATTATATCGATACCTTTTTCTTTACTAAATAACATTTTCAGCATGCTGTCAATTTTGAAAGTAAGTTTAATTTTTACTTAGATTGTCAATGTTCATGTCGTTTCATTATTTTATATTTTCCATTTAGAGAAGCGTAGTAGGTTCATGACTGATTAGTGGCGGGGGAATTAACCAAGAGATTTTTTTTTTTTTTAAAAAATTAACCAAGAGATGTTGGGAAAGGAAAAAGCTTTATTTTCTTGATTTAATTTGAATTAGTTCGCTCATACCATTATAAAGAGCACATTCTTTTGTTGATTCAATAATTATTCTTAAGAGAAATAATATTGACTGTGAGTTTTTCACTAGTATAGATAATGACAAACGAGTCAAACCATAAAATAAACCCAACCAAAAAAAGAGAAAAAAGAATTCTATCTTTGGTTTGATAGTGTTTGCGGAAGTTCATATTTCACAAAACAAGTTTGTCTTTTGGCAGTTAAGTTTATTCATAATATTTCCAAGAAACTAACGAAAAAAATGCACTTTCAAGTTATGTTGATCAGTCGATAATTTTTTTTTTTAATGTTTACTTATATCTCCTGCCTTATTGTATCTTTGCACTCGGCCTATACATAGCATTCCAAAAAAAAAAAACAAAAAAAAACAAGATAATGCTTTCAATTTGGAGCAGATACCGTTGTCACAAAAGTTCATGTGAAAGAAGAAAGGTGTCGAGTGTTGTGAAATATGGATCAACTAGTCGTGAGCCCATACCATGCATATGCACAAAACTGACATGAATAAATTTATCATGAAGATATAACTATAGTATCCTTATCTCTATTGGAAAAGTACATATTGATGGACAAATCATGTTCTTTGGAAAGACAAGTTATAATTTATAAGTTGACAGTTCTTAATCTTTCATTATAGTAATTCAACAAGGAAAAAAAAAAACATCTCTCATTATAGTAAAAATTCAGGTGGAAACCGCATTTGAAAGACATTCCTTTTTTTTTTTTTCCAATAACAATGGACATACTTCTCTTGGATGGAGTGCACAAGAAAAAGTTAAATGCGTTAAAAATCGAATTATAAGGAATTTAAAAAGATATTAAATGAAATTGCATGAAACGGAAGTGCGATCAAAGGAAAATTACAAGGAAAGTAAAAGATGAACTTTGTTGTGCCGTGCTTTTCTGATCTTACCTCTGAATACCCCTTTTATACCAATGCCTCGTGTCGACCATTCTGTTTCTAGGCCATTCACATGTAACTTCCACATGCATCATATGTCACATGCATCAATTGTCTCCTGCGTTACTTGCCACATACATCCTATGACACCTAGTCCTATACTATTCTTTTCAAGGGAGAGATTTCTCTATTATTCTCTCAACCTAAATTATCTCAAAATCAAGTTGATTATAAATCGTATTTATTTAAATGAATCCATGGGCTATTTTCATCATTTAGCTCTTAAAAGGGGAAACCACCATCATTAATCGCAATTGCCCACTTTCTAAACATAGTTAATTATATATATATATATATACACACATGTTTTGCTTCTGTTTTAAGAGGGAATTGCTCATCATTTGAAACATCAATTGGTGTCACCTGCTCAATCCAATATAAATGGTGTGCATAGTGTGGGTCATGTCTAGTCTATATCTAATATAACATGATACTATAATTATAGAAATGAGATTGGTGTCACTTTAGGTCCCTTCCAATTTTACTATTATTTAAGGATTCTCCTACTAATAAAAAGTATGGTAGAGAAGTGAAGTCTCACTTTGGTAGAGTGCTCCTTCTCTAACCAACACATCCCCCACCTTTAACGGTTACATAATATTCTCCTCATCAACATGTCGTGCCATCCCCAATTTTTATCACCATTCTCTTCTAATTTTTAAAAGTTTAAGTTACAAAGTTCACATAAAAATAAGCATAATGTTAACATAACACGTGCGTAGCATGTGTATATAGTATTGTGGACGGTAAGCAAAGTCCATTTACAAAAATAATACCATTTCTAGGTCGAATTTTGCTTTTATGTGTTTCAAATGCATTTTCTTGAACAGGTCGAGTGAGGGGCACTACTGGCTTGAAATTACTTTGCTCTAGAAGTGCATGTTAACAGATGAGTACTAATTTCTAATTTCTAATTCACCTCTTGAGAAGCATGCCCATGCTAAAAACAAACATCAATAATTTACATCAACATACCTCTAGAAAACCTATTTGACAAAAGTTTAGGTACTAACGGCTACCTAAGTTCCATAATGGTGAAATACTCCATTAACTCATTGCCAGGTGGGACACCAGCTTAATTAAGTCCGACTGGACGGTTCAAACAGGAAATTATTTGCACTTAATAGTGCAAGGAATCAGACTTATCATGATACACAAGAGCACATTCCTTAACCACTAAATGAGCAACGTGGGGTTGCCTCTCAAAACATTTCAGCCAAATCTTTTAGAAAACTATCAACTGTACCTTATATTGCTTTTGGTAAATCCTAAAGAACATATGACCATATAATAAATTGCAAAGAAAAAAATAACTCACTAGACATGTCTCCTTAGTGCCTAATTGAGCGTGGCCAGGTGCCTGTTGTGATTTAGAATCGCATGCCCAACCAAGCGTGACTAGGTGCCCACTTTGATCTAGAATCGCATCTCTACACTGTTCAAGCGACTGAGTCTTGCTGGAGGCCCAGCCACCACCAATCCTATTATGTGCAGCTTTGGCTACTTGCGATCTTTGTTATGGGCATCTCAGTCTGTTCGTTATCCAATGAACGTTTACGCCATGTCAATGTGTAGATTGAGTGGTGGCTTGATTTATTTGTGGTCAATCTCGAGATGCTAATCCAATAGAAAGTTTAAGATTTAACATTTCGATACCTGAACGTTATCCAATAATCAGCTAAGCTTTCGGGGGAAAAATAATAAAGTATTGTTGTTAATGTCAGTCAAGCCGTCTGGGATTTTGTCACCATCTTCTTCCAATTAAATGATCTCCTTTAGCAACAAAGTTTAAGCGGTACTTTTGACTTATAAGATGCGAAAAGAAATGGTGCCAGTCTTGGGAAATGGACATACGTATCTTCACTTTTCTGTTTAGGTAACATAAGTAGATTTTTCCAGAAAGTTTCGTGTGGCAGAGTTTGCCAAAAGATGTTGCCCAGCATCGACAAACCTACTGTTCCATATGTTAAGACCTAAATCTAACCATAACACCATGTAAGGAAGTTAATTAGTTCATTTTTAGTTGGTCTAAATCCAGCTCTCTTCCAATTTCCATCAAAATCTAAAATATTATTCAAATGCTAAAGGTGTATTGTTAAAGAATGATTAAACACTTAATAACAATAGTTAACAAATTAAAAACCAGGTGCTTACGTAGCTACTTAACAAGTGACCCATGGGTACTCTTTAACATTTGTATGTTTTAAAAGGTTTCATGTATTTCCACTTTAATAAAAATCAAAGTACATGCACTACAAAATTCCAAAAAGCGAGAGGTAAGAATTGAGGTGTTTTGTCTTGAATTTTTTAAAGCAAGAAAAGTGTTCTTTTTATTTAAAATATTGTTTGCATTTTAAAAAAATTTATCAAAATATTATATGTGTGTGTTAATTTGTCAACATTTATGTTTGGCGAGGGGTAAAAAGATGACAAATTGTGAAAGTATGGGATTTAGAAAAGCAAAAGTACACTTGTGACAAATTTACCCCAAAATTTTTTTGACCACCAAAAAAAATTAGAAGTCAATTCAGACACTCAATTGATTGATTTGATATGCAGTTTAGGTTTTTTCTCAAATAAATTAGTTTGGAGTAAATTTGTCATAAATGTACAAGTAGTGGGCAAGTTTTCGATTATTGGCCAGTTTGGGGTTTTTTTAAGGTATTAACCCTTTAGAAAAAGTGGCTGTTCCTCTACATGCACAAGCGAACTATTTAAAAACTTACCGAGCTCAAGGTTCCCTTCATTTTGCTGGACGACCATAAGTGGAGACTTTAATGAATTGTTTCCTGAATTAAGATGGCTTCGATGGTTATACATTGAACCCAATATATTTTCTTCAGCAATCAATTTGCATCTATCTAAATTAGTGGTGCTGGAATTGTCAAAAACAAGCTTACGGATGATTGGGGAGGATGGAGTTCAATCATGGTAAGATGGAAAAAAGACATCTTCTATGATCTTTGCTTTGTTTTGTTTTATCGATTAAACTCCTTTTTGACAGCTTTTTCTCTTTTGTACAGGCGGCAAAGCAGCTAAAAGTTCTCAACCTTTCATATAGCCAGGAGTTAAGATATACTCCTAATCTCTCGGCTTTCACGAAGTTGGAGATTCTCATCTTGTCCAATTGTTACAAACTGAAGCAAGTCGACCCTTCTATTGGCAAACTCAAGAGCCTCATTTCCTTGGACTTGTGTAGATGTAGTAATTTGAAAGAGCTACCAGAGGAAGTGGGGGAATTGCAAGAACTAAAAGAACTCTTTTAAATAATGCTGGCATTACAAAAATTCCTATGTCAGTCTATTCTCTGAGGAAGCTAGAGAAACTGGATATCAGATCTTGTCGTTCATTGGTTGAAATCCCTCTTCACAATTGGGAATCTTTCGTCTCTCCAATACCTTGACCTCAATTTCTGTTCATCATTGAGGAAAATCCCTCATTCGATTGAGAATCTTTCTTCTTTCAAACGACTTGACCTAGGTTGTTGTATGTCATTGAGAGAAATCCCTAACTCAATTGGGAATCTTTCTTCTCTTCTCTCGAACAACTTGATCTAAGTGGTTGCTGGTCATTGACAGAAATCCCTAGCTCAATTGAGAATCTTTCTTCTCTCAAACAACTTAATCTAATTGGTTGCGGGTCATTGACAGAAATCCCTAGCTTAATTGGGAATGTTTCTTCTCTCAAACAACTTAATCTAGAGAGTTGCGTGTCATTGACAGAAATCCCTAGCTCAATTGGGAATCTTTCTTCTCTCGAACTACTTCAATCTAAAGGGTTGTGTGTCATTGACAGAAATCCCTAACTCAATTGGGAATCTTTCTTCTCTCAAAAAACTTGATCTACGAAGTTGAGAGTCATTGACAGAAATCCCTAGCTCAATTGGGGATCTTTCTTCTCTCCAACAACTTGATCTACAGAGTTGCAAGTCATTGACAAAAATCCCTAGCTCATTTGGGAATCTTTCTTCTCTCGAACAACTTGATGTACGGAGTTGCGTGTCATTGACAAAAATCCCTAGCTCAATTGGGAATCTTTCTTCTCTCGAACAATTTGACCTATCTGGTTGTGTGTCATTAAGAAAAATCCCTAACTCAATTGGCAATCTTTCTTCTCTCAAAAAACTTAGTTTATGGGGTTGCGAGTTATTGAAAGAAATCCCTAACTCAATTGGGGATCTTTCTTCTCTCGAACAACTTGATCTAAGTGGTTGCTGGTCATTGAAGAAATCCCTAGCTCAATTGAGAATCTTTCTTCTCTCAAACAACTTAATCTAATTGGTTAGGTCATTGACAGAAATCCCTAGCTTAATTGGGAATGTTTCTTCTTCAAACAACTTAATCTAGAGAGTTGCGTGTCATTGACAGAAATCCCTCAATTGGGAATTTTTCTTCTCTTGAACTACTTCAATTAAAGGGTTGTGTCATTTGAAATCCCTAACTCAATTGGGAATCTTTCTTCTCAAAAAACTTGATCTACGAAGTTGCGAGTCATTGAGAGAAATCCCTAGCTCAATTGGGAATCTTTCTTCTCTCAAACAACTTGATTTATGGGGTTGCTCCTCATTAACAGAAATCCCTTGCTCAATTGGGAATCATTCTTTTCTCGAACAACTTGACCTACGGGGTTGCGCGTCATTGACAAAAATCCCTAGCTTAGTTGGGAATCTTTCTTCTCTTGAACAACTTGATCTACAGAATTGTGTGTCATTGACAGAAATCCTTAGCTCAATTGGGAATCTTTCTTCTCTCAAACAACTTGATCTAAAGAGTTGCAAGTCATTAACAGAAATCCCTAACTCAATTGGTAATCTTTCTTCTCTCAAACAATATGATCTAAAGAGTTGCGAGTCATTGACAGAAATCCCTAGCTCAATTGGGAATCTTTCTTC
The DNA here is from genome assembly GCA_014182585.1 of Eucalyptus coolabah. Classification (NCBI taxonomy): domain Eukaryota; kingdom Viridiplantae; phylum Streptophyta; class Magnoliopsida; order Myrtales; family Myrtaceae; genus Eucalyptus; species Eucalyptus coolabah. Next base: position 35,659,065 of record CM024621.1, read on the forward strand.
TCTCAAACAACTTAATCTAGAGAGTTGCGTGTTATTGATAAAAATCCCTAGCTCAATTGGGAATCTTTCTTCTCTCGAACTACTTCAACTAAAGGGTTGTGTGTCATTGACAGAAATCCCTAGCTCAATTGGGGATCTTTCTTCTCTCCAACAACTTGATTTACGGAGTTGCGAGTCATTGATAAAAATCCCTAGCTCAATTGGGGATCTTACTTCTCTCGGTCAACTTGATTTATGGAATTGCAAGTCATTGATAGAAATCCCTAGCTCAATTGGGGATCTTTCTTCTCTCAAAAATTTAATCTAAAGGGTTGCAAGTTATTGACAGAAATTCCTAGCTCAATTGGGAATCTTTCTTCTCTCGAACAACTTGATCTAAGGGGTTGCAAGTCATTGACAGAAATCCCTAGCTCAATTGGGAATCTTTCTTCTCTCGAAATACTTCAGTTAAAGGGTTGCGTGTCATTGAGAAAATCCCTAACTCAATTGGGAATCTTTCTTCTCTCAAACTACTTGAGCTAGAGGGTAGTGTGTCATTGAGAGAAATCCCTAGCTCAATTGGGAATCTTTCTTCTCTCGAAATACTTAATCTACGGAATTGTGAGTCATTGACAGAAATCCCTAGCTCAATTGGGGATCTTTCTTCTCTCCAACAACTTCAGCTAGGGTTTTGCTTCTCATTGACAAAAATCCCTAACTCAATTGGGAATCTTTGTTCTCTCGAACATCTTGATCTAGATTTTTGTGTGTCCTTGACAGAAATCCCTAGCTCAATTGGGAATCTTTCTTCTCTCCAACTACTTGATCTAAATAGTTGCAAGTTATTGACAAAAATCCCTAGCTCAATTGGAAATCTTTCTTATCTCCAACGACTTGATCTACGGAGTTGTGTGTCATTGATAGAAATCCCTAACTCAATTGGAAATCTTTCTTTCTCGAACTACCTAAATCTACCTTGCGAGTCATTGATAGAAATCCCTAACTCAATTAGGAATCTTTTTTCTCTCAAACAACTTGATCTACGGAGTTGAGAGTCATTGAGAGAATCCCTAGCTCAATTGGGAATCTTTCTTCTCCCGAACAACTTGATATAAAGAGTTGTGAGTCATTGATAGAAATCCCTAGCTCAATTGGGGATCTTTCTTCTCTCAAACAACTTCAGCTAGGGATTATGTGTCTTTCAATTAGGAATCTTTCTTCTCTAAAAAAACTTGATCTAAAGAGTTGCAAGTTATTGAGAGAAATCCCTAACTCAATTGGGGATCTTTCCTCTCTCGAACAACTCAGCTAGGGGTTGTGTGTCATTGAGAGAAATCCTTAGCTCAATTGAGAATCTTTCTTCTCTCGAACAACTTGATTTATGGAATTGCAAGTTATTGATAGAAATCCCTAACTCAATTGGGAATCTTTCTTCTCTCAAAAATGTGATCTATTGATAGAAATCCCTAGTTCAATTGAGAATCTTTCTTCCCTCAAAGTACTTGGACTAGAGGCTTGCAAGTCATTGAGAGAAATCCCTAGCTCAATTGGGAATCTTTCTTCTCTCAAATACCTTAACCTTTATGGGTGTTGTTCACTAAAAGAAATTCCTATCTCAATTGGGGATTTACCGAATTTGCAAAGCATTGGGGATTTTTGACCTTGAATAGTTACCCATTGCTATTGGATGGTTGAACAAACCGCCAAAGGCTATTTCTTGAATCTTGTGATAGTCTAAAAGGGGGAATTCCAAGAGAAAATGATGACTTGTCTTTGCTCGTGATTCTCCATATCACTGGCACATTGATATTTGACCCGCCAGAAAGCATCTGGAATCTTTCTTCTCTCTAATGCCTTGACCAAGAGGGCTGTAAGGAGCTTGATCATTGCTAGAGCTTTCTTCCAGCTTAACATATCTTCAAGTCAATTCCCTGATTCCCAGGTTGCTAGAGCTTTCTTACCTATTCCACCCAGAAGAACTTCATTTTTCTGGATACGATCAACTTGAGTACTTCCCAGGGCTTATCTCAAGACTCTTGAAACTTTGTGTTGACTCCTATCCTAAGTTGATATTGCCTGAGCTTGATGGATTCAAGTACTTGGAAGAGTTGTCAATAAAACACTACAATTCCATTGAAAGAATGGACCTCTCACAATCGAATCTTCTGAAAGGATTGGACATTGAGGATTGCGATAATCTAGTTGAAATTTAGGGCCAAGGTAAATTGGAGTTCTTGGAGACAATACGTACATATAGCTGCAAGTCCATTAGAAGGCTGATCCATCCGAAATTACGAGGGCTTGAAGCGATTAAATACTTGCTATTGCGACAATCTAGTCGAAATACAAGGTCTTGATAAGGTGGAGTTGTTAGAGATGTTCAATGTCTGTAATCGTGGTTCCATCAAAAGATTACCTGACCTATGATGCTTTTGGAACTTGAAAGAGTTGAATATCAATGGTTGTCATAATCTACGTGGTGTCGAGACTCAATTCCTAGTCTTACATAATTGCAAGAGTGGGGAAGTCGGTCCTAGAAGCTAACATGATGCTTCAGCCAAGATCAAAATTTAGATCCGATTGTGGTTCTTCATACGTTAGAAGGCGTTGGTCATTTGGTAAGATTCTTTGTCCTTTAACAACTAGCATAAGCGAAAACTGTAATACTTTTCTAATAGATATATCTTTTAAGAATTATTTACTTGATGCTTGGTATCTATTTGATCTGGATTTGCCTAAATATATTTGCTGTTGATTGCATCATGGCAATGTTTTTTCAGCTAATCTTCAATCGGCAACTTTTGCAGATAGATTGGCGGCTTGTGAGGCAACAAATGAAAATTAACGACATAGGTAAACAAGAATTACTTAGTGATTTACAGTTTCCCTCTTGGTAAATCCAAGATGAGAATTTTTCATCAAGAGGTTGATTTTCTGCAACTCAATTTATAAACTGCGCGCCAGATCCCTTTTTTCTCTATGTCTCAAACTAGTATTTTCCTTTAAAAAATCCTTCGCCATTTTGAACTCCTTTTGTGAGCAATTTTATGTGTCAGATTTGACTATTGGTAGATATCCTATTTAGGACAACAGCTCTCGATTTTTCGTGATGATGGGAAAGCCTGTCCATTGTTCATTCGAGCATGAATTCCCAGTAAGGAAGAGAAACTGAGCTAAAATAAAAATCAAGGTTCAATTTTTTTCTGGTGCATGATTTAAAAAAGTAAAAATTAGTTTTGGCTGGCCTTTTTCATCTATGATTGTAGGCTGGCTTTCCATAAACAATTGTGAGACTATTGAAAGATTACCAAGCGAGATAAATTGGTGCTACTTTTGTGACAGGTCCGGTTGGTCTATGTAATGATCAAGGCTTACTTTTGGACTTCAATTCAAAGAGTTGTATAGATGACCTTTTGCATAATTGAGACAATTTTTTGCCTGCTCTGTAAAACAAGCTAGATGAGGATTTTAAGATTTTGCTTATTATTTTGCATCCCGTTTGATCCTGATGTTGTTGTGGAATCATTTTATCAAATGATTGATCTGGGTCTGGCTAACTTGGCTGAGGCAATTCATAGTCCATACCAGAGAACGATCAAATGAAGAAGAGGGATTTTGTTAAGGTGTCATCAGCAACAGCTGAAGGCTAACTTTTCTGCGACCTTGAACAGGCTCACGGGCCAACTGAAGTGTCCTAAGGAAGTTTTTTATGCCTGTGAAGATCAAAGCACTTGATATGGTTTCATCAGCACAAAACTGAATGATTGTGAATGTATTATTTTTCAGTTGAATCTACTTTTTGTATGCTCATTAGGTTCTACCTCTATTAAGCAAATACATATGTGCTGATTTTTCTACATGTTAACCAGATGCAGAGTTCTTTGATGCAATGCGCTCTAATGGTATCATTCCCAAACTCAGTCAGGCTCTGCAAATAGAGGTATGCATTGCCAGTCCTACCATAACTATGAAAGAGTGACTTGTGTACTTATATTTAATTGAATGTGCTGTGTGCTTGTTAGGTTCTACCTCTCTGTTAATCGAATATGTATGTGCTGATTTTTCTGCATGTTACCCTGATGCAGAGTTGTTTGATGCGGTCTCGTTCTAATGATATCACTTTCAAACCCAATGAGGCTCTGCAGATGGAGGTATGTACTACCAGTTGTACCATAATAGAGCAACTTGTATGCTTATACTATGTGAGCTGTGGAATTTCACCAGAAATCCGTGAACTAGGATGCATGATGACAATCTCCTCTTTTTCTGTCAGTTCATAATATCTTTTGAATGTTGTGATAAAGGTCTCTGATACGACGAGCTTAAATCTCATGTATGCAGCATTAAATTTGTAAATTTAAATATAGCCTCCTAGCAGACAATTCTGCATTGCTGATTTCGCTGATTGGATATTGCAAAATAACCAAGTAACAAGTACGCCTTTATGTTCTGTAGTTAGGGCACTTTGCCTTTTCAGCATCCGTTCTGTTCATAAACACAAACAAGGATGATGGTGCTAATTGCTGACTTCTCTTCTCTTAAGTCCGTTGTTTTCTATTTCTTTGGCTGATAATGAATTCTGTTGATTGCGATCCAACTGCGAATTAATCAGAGACCCCTGGAATGTGTGGCAAAACTAATGTCCCCAGATTTTGGTGTTGATAGATGAGATTCATTGAAGAGGTCATTCGTAGATCGCCAGAATCTGGACCAGGTCAAAATAACCTTGTTTATATTGATGGACTCTCAAGTCTATGCTTACTACTTTCAGCTAATTTCATCTAAAAATAGACAGAACTAAAGATCCATGCAGCCGTGCCTTTTATCTCTCTTCGAGATGATTGGAAAGTGTGACACATTTTTACTCTCAACCATCTCGTGTAACACATGCATCGCCGTCATTTTCTGACCATCTTTAGCAAGTGCCCGGGTAGAGACTAGTTATAAGTCTTCTAAGGTTGAATTTGTTTGTGTTCGTAACTTTTGATGAAATATCATAAACAACCTGAATTTATTATACATTCTTTTCCTAAATCTATCACGAAGTACATATGTAGCTAGTAGAATTATAATTATTTTCAAAATCTCGTGTGACAACAGCTGATTGGAAAGGCCAATGAATGTGAGATCCAAATACAGGGTTTACATTTGATGATTCGGTTCAAACTATAAGACACACCTTTGGGTTGTCCAAAACTTATTAACGACTTGCCTCGAAGGACAACCAAGAGAAGGGAACAAAATCTCACCAAGGAATGAAGAAGGAGAAGGAGAAGGGAAGGGGAAGGAGAAGAAGAAGATTGCCTCAACTGAGTTGACAACAAAATTGCAGCTACCACTGCTACCGGGACCTTCTCATGTGGACTCCGGTGCCACCTCCTCTGTGGTATACTGGTATGATGACTAATTCATGAAATATTTGATATAATGCCAAAGTGCTAATTTCCAAGTCCCCTTCATTTATTGAGTAGTATAAGCTTGCACAAGTTCAATTTCCTTGCTCTCGTATCAGCAGCAGCATCACAAAGTCCGGTCTTCCAATTCCCAAGGAAATGTTATTTTTTTAATTCTTTGCAGGGGTTTATACCGATAGATTGTTGATACTCCCTGCAACAACCGCCGACGATCGTGGTGTAAATGGTCACATCTAGCTCTCAGCCTGTGTCTTCCAAATTCTTCAGCAATCGAACGGCTTTTCCAGTATTGCCGGTTCTGCACAATCCCTCATCATGGCTTGGCACGTGGTTATATCTACCTCGATTGTCTGGCCAACATTTCATCCGCCAAGCTCATGGCTTTGGCGATTCTACCCTCTCCAACGAGCCCATTGATCAAAGTGTTAAAAGCTCGCAGTTGTGGGTTCAAGTCCAAGTTTGACCATTTTACACAAAACTGAGGACCCGAGATCGGATCTTTTCAATTGGCAGAGGTAATTCATCAAAATGTTGCGAGTAGAACTGTTGGGAGTCGTTCCTTTTGAACCCATCCGCTCGATTATGTCAATGGTGACTGGGGTAATGCTTCATCTCGGCCCCAATCCCCAAGGGTTGGGCGAAACAGGGAGGTAAAGTCAAGAGGGTTCACTCGAATCGTCCTCTCCAAGAAGAATAAAGCATTGTCAGCTTCCACCAATCCACCATTTCTGCATTTGTTCACCACAAAGGTCACAAGTTCAGATTGATCCATTGAATCACTCACTCCAGCAGTGGATGGGCAACTGTGGGAGCGACGTGAAAGAAAATGGTTCGATGCAAAGATGGGATGAGAAGTGAAAGGTTTAGCGAGATCGCTAGATTCTCGAACAAGACGGTGAAGAGCAGAAGTGCAAATGGATTGATTCATTCTCATCAGTTTTGCCAAATTTTCTCCTTCCGAGTTCCAACAATCCACAAATTGACGCGATGGTGTATGGAGAGGATGATTGTTAGGCAGTTTAATCACTGAAACTTTAGATGTCTGATAACAACATAGTTTTGGTTCAATCATTGAAAACTAATTGTTTGCCAAATTGAACGTTTCTAGAAATACTCTGATCGATTCATTCCCATACTCGGCAGTTGAAGAGAGATCAGTATGCAAAATCATGCTCTTATACTGTTGTGAAAACAACTATGAAATGCACGTCTGAAACCAAATCCGAACGGATGGATATCTCACACAACAATGGTGAACACCAGTGGGGTTGAAGTATCGCTTGTCGAAATGAACGTTTCTAGTCTTACTACTGTCGGCCCAAAAAATGAGAACTTAATACGAATGTTTCTACTATTGTCATTGTGTGCACAGAACATACTACATTATACCAATTTAAAATTTTGTTTTTGTTCTATTCGACGCTTTCTTATGCATCGAATGAGGCAGTCATCCCAGCTCATATGTCGCAAAATGACGTCACAGGGAAATTTTGATGGTGTACATTTGAAGCACGTAACTTTGCAAAAGAACACAATATTTCGGTCCTCTTTTCCTCGATGGCATAGGATTGCTTATTTAGTGAATAAACTCTAAACATGTAAAGATCATGTTAACTCACCTAGTTGAAGTCAGTAGAGGTGAGTGAGAGATGGCTCGGACACCAACTAATTGCTAAATTTAAAAAAAAGAAAAAAAAGAAAAAAAAAAAAGCTAATGGATTAAGAAAAATTGTAAGCTGTAAGTCTGGACTGCGAAATCCATTATCTGTCTTTGATAATGTGGTTATGCGAAGATCGATTCCATAATATGCGCTTAATCCATGTGCGCAAGTTCGTCGTGAATCACAAAACCAATCGCATGAGTAGTGTTGGGAAAAAGAATAATTAATTATGACATTCGAATGAACGAAAATGAAAAGATTCTTTTTCCCAACTTCAAATTGTCCCCATTTTCACAAGGAGTATAGTTTACAATTCGGTTCTCATCTTGAGGATACCAATTGTGCATATAGCGCAAAACAGACGTAGAGGTTTGATCAATAACTTCTTCTTTTATGCTTATCTTATCATTGTGTCATTCAATTGGAGTAAAACATGTGCCTAATTAGCAATTCCACTCTACGAGAACACAGAAAGACAATAATTTACAATTTAACTAGACATGAACCCCAACGTCATGCCGAAATAAATGACTAATAGAGGAAACGAATAATTATCAAAAAGGGAATAAGTATTGTAAAAGATTCTTTTATTCATTTGCTCTATAACATAAAGGAGCAATTCATGAAAAAAAATATGACTACTCAAATGTTATTAATGACAATAAAAGGCAAGCCTTTGAGGTGAAGAGACCGAAACCAATTGTCCAACGAAATGTAAATATATGCTTAGGTGGAGCATTTTTGGTGGAGAATACAGTAAATCCAAGTTTTGCAATGTGAATAAGACTTCTCTAGTTATCTTAAGTCTTATGCGTCATCATGGGAAGTGATGCTTTAGCAATACTTTGTTATTACGTATTTGTATAAATGAGACCATATAGAATTTGTAATACCTGGTAGCTTAATGATTACGCATGAACGTTTTCCTAGTACATCAATTTTTTTTTTTCTTCTAGGTTTTGCCAGATCGGGGAGTGCAGGTAAAGACTAGTTGTGCCATGTAAGAGTCTTATTTAGATCATAAAACAAACCTCAATTGATGCAAAAACAACCCTTCCCATCATTAAGTGGAAAGTATACGACGATAGGTGCATAATAGACCAAGCTATCTAATTGCCGATAGATCTCATAATAAATTAGCAGATATTCTGATGGAAAATGCATCTAGACTATAGACCAATAGTGTAGGAACTCAAAGAAAATCTCACGGATTGATGCGGTAGAATAATAGTTGATTTTTTTTATAGATTTACCTGCCGAAACTTACTCACATCTGGAAGATGTATATCGACAATTTTTTCGCTCAACGTATTAATTTTTTTTTTCAGAGAGTGCATGTATGTTCCAATTTTTTTGGGTACATCCTTGTACTAGAGATTCTATATGGGCAGATAGAAGAAGTGCTATGCAGTAGGGTGAAGTTATGAATCCAACCATCGATCCTCGAGGATGGAATAGAATGGGCTTTGAATGAAGGTACTAATCAAAATCTTTTTGTTCCTATCCACGTCAGACGCAATAACATTTAGACATGTTTTCTACTGGTCACTTTCTCAAAAAGTCAATAACACGTGTATAATTTCTACTACATTGAGCATTTCCAGATATGTAGAGATTAGTGAAAATAGTGTATGGAGATTATTGGGTCTTGTTTGGTTTAATTAATAAGAAATTAATGAGTGAACTCTCGTTCCTTGAAGTTACATTTCATTATTTTTCTTTCTTTAACTATTGATTTAACTTTAATGCGGAATTTCATTTTTATTGTTTGAAGATTAATCATTGCTGTGAACTAACTTAAGCTGCTACCACAAACGCACCACCACCACCTGCCCACCTATTCGCCACCTCCTCGCCACCTCAAATGCACACCTCTCGGGGTGATCAATTCCCAATTTGATTCAGTTCTGAAGTGGAATCGAGAACCAGATCGGAAGAACCGGTTTCCAAAATTGGGAACTATGGACCAGACCGTTAAGTCATAGAACCAAGAACCGGACTAAACTGTCAATTTTGAATCCCTGATCTGATCCTGTCCAATGGAACCGAACACTTTTTTTTTTTTTTTTCACTAAAGAGTGGCCGTACTTCACCAATCAATCCAATTCGGTTCTCGAGTGGTCCAATAAAACTAATTGCACTTGTTCCCGCATGCAAAAAGTTTAAACTCATGTGAACATCAAACATATTTCATGTATTTTACACTCAATCTTAATCATAAAGGCTGTGAACAATATGGCTAAAGATCATGCTTAGCTTGGATTTTATAGACAATCTCTCTTATGCTCTTTGAGTATTTGGTTGATGTGGGACTCTTGGAGGCTACAAATGCCTTGTGTTTTGGAAGTGAGGGGAGCAAGAGAGAGAGAGAGGGAGTGAGCGTGAGGAATGTGGGTCTCTTGGAGCCTTAATTTCATATCAAGTAGAAAAAGAAACTAACAAGTAGGCTTTCTCTTTAAATAAAGAGGAACAAGAAGAGTTTTGGTGGTCTCTTGGCCATAATGATTGCAATTCCGGTTGTAGTAAGTTTTATATATAATACATGTAATAAATATATTACATGTATATAAACTCTCTCTCTCTCTATATATATATATATTAAATTTGGTCCAATCAGTCCAATTCCTACCTTGGAATTGAGAACCTGATCGACTAGCCACCGGTTCCAAGAATAGGAACTGAGAATTGGACCAACAACTGTGGGAATTGCCCAAAACCAATTGGTCCGGTTTCCAGTTTAGGCGGTTTCCAGTTTGGCCGGTTCCTATTGCACACTCCTACACACACACCACCGTGAGGATGCCATTAGCTCAACTACCGCACCAATTGCCCACTGCCACCGGCCACCACCAAATCACCCATTGCGCCCATGCTCCACCACCACGAGCCATGCTGCAACCACCATCAAAGCACCATAGCCACCACCAACAATATTCCAATACCACCAAAATGTGCAAGCAAGAACCTCCTCATCACTTCTTTGCCTTCACTCCCGATTCCACCCCCTTCCACTCGCCCACCGTGTCAGCCCCACCTCCCACCTCCCCGACCTCCTCCACCCCGCTGTGATTCTCCAATCACGACCACTGCTGTCCGCTGCTCCCAGCCGGCACGACTTGGAGAGTGTTGATGGACTCTCAAGTCTATGCTCTCAACTTTCAGCTAATTTTAGATTCCTCATAACAAGTACATCTGAAAAAAAGATAGAAACTAAGGATCAATGCAGCCACGCGCATATCTCTTTTCGAGATGATTGGAGAGTGTAACTGTAACATATGGGCTTTAAAAGAAAATAAAATAAAAGGAAAAGAAAGAGTTTGAAAAGTCAAAAAAGGAAGCTGAGGGAGAATTGTGGAACCTTCTACCATTTTAAAGAGAGGAGAGAAAGAGGTTTTCGGTAGAAACGAAAAACAAGGGAACGAACGAAAGAGGGGAGAAGAGAGAAAGAAGAGAAAGGAAAAAAAAAATTGGCATGCTCATGATCCGGACACCTCATCAGGCCGACTCAAGTGTGTTTTGCAATGCCGGTAAGATATCAAAGCCTTTAATCACTTACTTGAAGCAATCGCTGCAATTAGGGCTCGAAATTCGGATTTCTTGGATATTTGTGTGGCAAAGCCCGATTTTTGAGTTGTTGAGCTGTATATTTTTATAGAAATGGTACTTTGGGATGTTGTGAAACTATAGCATCTTACGGATTGTGATTTGAGCTTGCACTTTGTCCGGAACGGAATTTTGAAGTTGGGGGCGCATTTTGATACTATAGCAAATGGTAGCTTCGAGCCTTTTTTTTTTTTTGGTACTGTTTTGGGGCGGCTGAGTTAGGGTTGTTGTTGTACGTTAAGAGAGCTTTCTAAAGACTATAAGACCGCTTGAAACAGATTTTTGTGGAGGAAGTTATGGCGTGACAAAGTTGGCACATGGGCTACACCTAGCGGGAAATGATGGGTTTCCGTTAAATGCGAGCTTTTGTGGCGCATATGTGTTGTTTTATCGACAAATAGGCCTAGTATAGATGAGTCATTATGTGAATATCCTTTTTATTCGGCCTTTTGATATTTTTTTTTTCCGTTAATTGTTAGGAATCCGAGTGCGTTGGTTCGAGTGAGCGTCATAATTGATTTTTGGCTTTTCCCAGGTGAGTGATACTATTTATTTTTTGTATTTTAAACTCATGTTTTGAGAAACGTGGTGGATTATATATTCCATGAGTTGATAAAAAGCATATTTTGTTGCATAAAACAGGATCGAGCTATTACTGTCATTTTTGTTATTCGAACGGAGTTATATTTTGACTTTGATTTGAATGATCTTGTGAAATTCTTTGTGAAAGAATCTTGAAATATTTTGGAGAATGCTTTGATATTTATATATCAAATTTTAAGTTGTGATATGACTTTCTTTCTGATGTTAGATTACTAGATATTGTGAATGGTGGTTGGTGCTCGATGTCTCTGTGGACCCTGAGGGGTGTGTGGGTATGCGCATACTAATTTAGGATACCCTTGTGGGCTGACCTACCGGCTAATAATAGGTGGAGACCTTGCCAATGGGGGAATATTGGTCATCTTGTCACGGGCGTTACGCGTGACCATAGTTAGACATTTGAGCATGAATTGGTCAATGGAGTGAACCATTGACGTGTGATTTGAGTTTGGTCGATGGAATGGACCATCGATGTGATTTGATGAGATTAATCAATTGAATAAACCATCGATGCATGTTTTATGAGATTAACTAATGGACTGGATCATTAGTATCTTTGAGTTATGTTTTAAATGTGCATAGTGATTTTTTGATATGCTTAGAAAAATGTGTTACTTACTAAGCCGTGGTAGCTCACTCCTTTCTTATAATTGTTTTCCAGGTTCTTCAGCGAGTCGCAAGTAGGCGTGAGCGTTCATTCGGGTTGGATTTTTATGGTGGAAACTTTTTGGTATGACTTGTACATAGTTAATAGGTTTATAAGTTAGTCTTGGTAGAAGGTCTATGTTTTGAATTTTGTGGATTATAGATATACTCTGATATTGTAACCAAGTGCCCCTTTTTGTCAAATATATATATGTGGATGTATATATGTTGATATCGGGTTGAATTTTGGTTATGTTGAGGCTGCGTCCTTTGGTAAAAGGATGGCCGTGTCATGCCCATTTTTCTTGTGAATCGGGGTGTGACAGTAATGCAGTCTAGTCTCGACCATCTAGTGTAACACATCCATCGCCCTTATGTTCTAACCATCTTTAACAAGTCTCACGAGGTTGAATTAGTTAGTGTTCATAACTTTTGATGAAATACCTGAATTTATCATGCAATCTTTTCCTGAATCTATGACAAAGTACATTTGTAGCTAGCACAATTGTTAATTATTTTCAAAATCTTATGTGACAATAGCTAATTGGAAAAGCCAATGAGTATGAGACCGAATTACAAGGTTCGTATGTGATGATGCGGTTTAAAACTATAAGAGCGCGCACACACCTCCAGGTCGTCCAGAACTTCTGCATGACTTGCCTCCGAGGACAACCAGGAGAAGGCAACAAAACCTCACCAAGCAATGATAGAAGCTGAAAGAGGAAAAAGAAGAAGCATTCCGTGCCATCATTTTGTCACCAGTTTTTACGACTTTCTGGTCGTGTTTAAAAGTCTTTGCTCAATAATTTTACAGTCCTTTCTCACTTTCTGGCCAAACAGCACTGTTTACTATAGGTCTTTAATTATCTTTATAGAGTAGAATAAGACCACATCAAATGTTGATTGAAAGAAAAATCTCAAGCAATTCCAGGTAAACGTCATTTGTCTAGAATGCAGTTCCAAAATATCAGCCAAAACCGCCATTTCGTATGTGCAAGTTGCCCCTAAAAATGCCACCTCCAAGTCATTGCCTAATCAATCCAATGGTCTTTTACAGCCGGCAACCTTTCTGTAAAATTACTTTGCATTCGGGGACAGCAAGCCTGCGACCCGCCTTTGGAACCTCCTTTTGTCATTGCATTTGATCAGATGAGGCCTGCAGCCTCTTTCTGTTAAATTTGTTAGAAATCTGATGGCCTTCGCAGTTTTGCATGGCCTTCCAGCCATGATTCCACTATATATCCTTTGGCAAACATTTCATCGACTGAACTTATGACACGGCTAGTGCAATTTAACCTTTTCCTTAAAGCCCATTGATCAAAGGGGCAAGCTCACAACATCCAGTTTGAGTCCATGCTTGAGGACTATAATCAAGACAGAGAACCCAAGATGAAATCCTTTCAAGGGGCAAGAGGCGATTTGTTAGAATCTTGAGAATATAAATGTCTCAAGTTTAAGGGGGCGTGGGTCATTGTAGCAACCTCTGCAAGTTAAAACATACTAAAAATCTACAGCAACCTTACCATGAAAAGACAGAGAGCCGTGCTCAATCTATTACTAGAATAAATAGCCAAACATTTTAAATGGAAAAACATACGTTAAAAAAGCTCTCGCTATAGCTTGGTAGTCATTTTCATACTCTCATACCATCACCATCATAAGGATATCATAAAATCAATTCAGACCTTTCTTTTTTGGTCTTTTGATTCCAACGGAAATTAAGAGAAATTAGGCACGAGTGTTGTGACATCCTGAAATTCGAGTCCTCCGAGGGATAAATGGATGTGACTTGAATTTCAGGATGTGAATTTCGTCAATGCATTGTTGGTTGATCTCATTCGAAATTGATCACTCTTGAGATACTGACCTTGAGGGAAAAGGCTAATGAGGACAGAACTCGTACGACTAAAGGACTCGACTTGGGAAAATGACTTGACTATGAGATTTATGTGACGACGATCCTGTAGATAGGCATGCCAATTCTAAGGACGACTAAAAGTTGATTCGTGGACAGAGCATAATGGAATGACGGGTGCTTCCATTTACTGTTATCGAATTTGAAAGTGCTAGTATGAACACTTAGAGGGGGCTGAATAGGTGCAAAAATAGAGTTTGTAAAATAAAGTGAAAACCTTTACTTTTAACCCGAGTCGAATAACAATAGATTTTTGAAACTAAATTTGAAGAGCAGCGGACTTTGACCGAGATCAGACTTTAGCAGTTAAATAGAACTACAAACAAAATAAAGAGATTCAAGGAAGAGAATAAGAACACAATGTTTATAGTGGTTCGGCTTAATCAAAGCCTACGTCTACTCTCCTACACTAACAGCCTTCTTGGCTGGATTCCATCATGCAATCAATAAGAAATTACAACTTTGAATGCAAACACTTAGTACTATATCACACTATCTCACTAAGTCACTCTTTTGGTATTTCTCTCACGATCACAAATGTTTAAGCTCACCGAAGATAAGTGTATGAATAGAGATTGCTTAGACTTTAGAATTATAAATTCTACGCTTCGTCTCTTACTTGCTCATCCGTCCTTGATCTCCTTAAATACTCCTCCACTTCCAAACTAACGTTGGACAAGTATCTTGAGGTTCGTCTTCCAATCTACCAATTGGACAAATTTGTATCTAGAAGATTTAGTAGCTATTGAGTGACATAGTAGAATCCTAAATTGATTCCGATCGCTCATACAAACAGAATTTTAGTTTCATAAGTAGAGCTTTTTCGTATAGAAAGTGCTTGTCTTCAAAATCCAATTGTCAATCAATTAAATTGAATCAATCAAATCAATCTTGATGTAGAATCCAAACCAGATCACTAGCCGTTATATGATTGGGCTTGTATTACGTGTTGTCGAATCTAGATGTAAAGTCCGAGTACAATAGACTTTACAATCCGAGTCCGAACGTATTCGCTCCCGAACAGATTTAGTTTTAAAGTCTCGAACACGCTCCTGAATAAGTTCAGCTCTAGCATAGAGTCTTTCTTCTAGTTCTTCATTCACGTTCAATTTGGATTTGTCGAGTGAGTAGACTTCGATGTAGAACAGACTTTGACACTAAAGTCTGGCGGTCTTCGCATTTTGACACAAAAGTCTGGAAATATTCAAAATATACTTTGGCTCTCGTCTCCGGCCGTCTTCGAGACTTTGATAATATCATTTACATGTTCTATCATCTGCATGGTCTATTACTTAATCATTAAACACGTTAGTAGCCTTTGATTTATTTTGTCATCTCCAAAACATCATAAGGGATTTCCCTAATAATCTCTTTCTTTTTATGATGATAAAACAATATCTAAATATGCAGATTTGTAAACACGCTTTTAAAAATATTAATTTAAATCAAAGGATTTCAGAATATAGCAAATAGATTGAGCATAACAATATATAGAAAAAATAATCGCAGCTCAATAGTATACAATAATATCAACCAATCAACACATATGCATATTCATATCTTCTCCCCCTTTTGTCATAATCAAAAAGCAATAATAGATATGGTATCATGTAGAGAATATAAAATGATAAATATATCTTGCATGAAACATAATTTCCAAAAAATCAGCTTCGATAAGGTAAATCGAATATTAAAAATATGCAATATAGCTCACTTCGATTATATATATCAGCAAATATCCAATAAAAATCACGGATGCATTATAAAATTCACTTATCCTTTTTATTATAATAAAATGATAATATCAATAAGAGATTTGTTAATGATAAAAGGTAATAAAAGATGCACTAACCGGATTTTGTAGAACTTAAATTTTGACACATTTACCTTCCTTCCATAACAAGATTACGATCAATCCAAAAGATTTTTTCATAAATGATCAACACTCCCCCTCAATCTATTGCCTTTTTGAGATGATCACTAATCTTTCCTTTCTCTTGGATTTGCTTTCTCCCCTTGTCATTATGACAATATTTGCGAATAGAATCAATTGTGGCTTGTGCACGTAGAGCATAATATTTTTCCATTATTTCCTTCATAGCAACAATATCCACAACGATCATTTGCATTTTGAAATTCGAGGCAAAAATTTATTTTCTTAAAAGAAGCTCGTCTTGAATTCAACCTGCATTAACTTAACAAACTTTTTGCACAAATAAGCTGTAATAATATCCATATAATATATAATGTCCTTTCTTCAAATAAATAAATTGAATAACATATATAAAATTAATATTCAGAACTACTCAACCTTTCGTACGACACATTAGGGATTTCTTTAACAATTTGCAAAAACTTTGCACAAGGAAAAGAATCTTTGAGCCTCCAAAATAGTATAGAATTTCCATAATTTTCAAATCGAGCTTACCAAAATTCATATGGAAGATTCTATTGTCACATGCAAAATCTTGTATAATAGATAATAATCTTTGCAAAAAAAAAAAATCACGTAATATCTTCCTTGGATTAACGGATCAAACTTGCTAGATATAAAATATCTTTTAAGAATATAGCAAGAATATTCATGAATATGCAACAATATTTTTCAAGATCAAAGGGATTTGCTTAAGCATAAATCTCAAAAATATATTAATGATGCATTTTGCAAAAAGAAAATAAATATTCCTCACGTGCCAAAATTGCAATGCCTTATATTTATAACAAAAGATATTTGCAATATAATCAACAATCATCCAAAATTATGATAAATGCATATAGAAATTTATAAGGTGGGATGATAAAAATATTCTCTTACTCATGGTATATGTTTAAAATATACCATTGATTAAAAAAATATGACTTCCAAACTTCGCAGGAGATACTTTTCTGATTGCACTAACGTAAACTCGCAATCATTCTTCCCTTATAGAATTTCCAGCAATGCACTCATTTCCTTTTTGGTATCCACTAATTTGGATCCTTCCATTTCGTTAGAGTAAAATAGAAAATCTTCAAGAATAATCAAATATTCTTTCTAAACTCATCATAACAAAATATTTAAGGAAATAATATTATGCACAATAATATCTTGAAAAAGAAATTCTCACTTAGTCAAAGCACAATAAAATAAGGGGGAATTAAATCCTTGAGTATCTAGGAATATCTTGCATAATAAATTAATATCACGTAAAACAGATTTTTATTTGGCAAAATATGATAAAATCTGAGAATATAAAATCAAACCAAATAAATTTTTTTGTCTTTAAGCAGAATATAAAAAATAATCACTCGTATCAAATCAAATCTCGAATCACAAAAACAAATCACACGATTCTTTCTTCAATAGAACAAATCAATGAATATGATCATTATAAAGTCTAAATCAACCAATAATAGATCGAAATAAAGTATAATGAGAATTATTGCCCAAATAAAATAAAAAATTCATTATCAAATTCTCTTTCTCCTTCTCCTTTATTTCCTGCAAAAATAACTCATCTTTTCTTTAGTACCCATTTTTTCTTGTGTCCATGAGAGTTAGTAGAGTATGCTATTTTTACTCAATTTTTCTTAATAGGTCTCCAGACTTTAGGATATTTTTTTTTTTTCTCAAAGTGTTCCAAATCTCCACAATTCGAACACTTGAGGGCATTTCCATCAATAGGTTTTACAAACACTTTTTAAAAATGATTTTGTAAAATGCCTTTGGAGGTCTATGTCTAAGTCTCTCCCTGATTTTAGGACAATCAATTAGAGAATCACTTTCCTTATTGAAACCAAGTCCCGACTTATTATAGTAAGATACTTGTATAGAAATAATATGCTCTAATGTTTTTGAACCATTTGAAAATCTTGTCGAAATATTTGAAAATTCTTTCTTCAAAGAATCATTTTCTTTAACAAATAAATCTCGACTTTCTTTTATTTGTAGAAATTTTTTTTGCAAAATTTCAAAATTTTCTTTTTGAGAAAGATCCTATTGCCTAAGTTAAGAATTCTCCTTTTTAAGTTTGGAGATCTTTTAAGAGAAGATTTGATATTTAAGCAAAACTCATTTATATACTTTGAAACTTTGATAGGAATTTTTGAATTGCTTACCTCGATTTCCTCATCGGATTCTCGAGTCGTGTCCGAGTCGACTTTGATTTTGAGTTTGTGTCTAAGTCAGACTCAAATTATGAATGTACCATCAAGCATATATTTCCTTGCTCATCATCTTCTTTTATCATTATTTTATGGCTATTCTGCTTGTATTGTCTTCTTTCACTGAATTTCCTTCCTTATCTACTCAGCTTTTTAAATTTCTTGATCATAAAAGCAAGTTCTTCTCGTCCATGTCATTTTCTGAATTTGTATCATCAGAATCAGCATTAAATATTAAAACGATGAACTTTTTACCTTTGGGATCTTCATCATTAATTTGTTCCACTTCATAGGATTGAAGAGTGCCAATTAATTCATCAATGGAGAGTGACATAATCCTCCGAGTCTCCCTGGATTGAGGTCTTGACATGGTTCCAATCTTTTGAGAGATCTCACAAGAGTTTGTTGACCTCCATTGGGGAAGAAATTAGCTGACCTTGTTATGCTAAACCATTTACAATTTCTGTAAAACGGCCGAACATATCTCCAATCGACTCTCATTGCTTCATCTTGAATGATTCATATTTGTCGAGCAGAAAGTTTACTTTTGTCTCTTTTACACGATCAGCCTCTTCATATGTAACATGAAATATATCTCAAACTTCTTTTGCTGTTTCACATGAAGAGATTTTGTTCTATTCAGTAGGAGACAAAGCGCAATATAAAGATTAAATTGCTTTCACATCAAGATCTTCTCTTTTGGACATCTTCGCCCGAGACATAGGAGCATGGGGTTTGGTTTCTTTGTCTTTGCCATTTTTATTTGATGTATATGCAGCAGTGGGATTGATTCCTTTTTCCACAACAACCTATTGCAAGGGATCTCTGGATCTTAGGAATGCTTTCATTTTGTTCTTCCACATGTTGTATTCCTTTTCATCGAAATATGGTGGCCTGGTGTTGCTTTACCCTTTTATAAGTCCTGGTGCCAAGATACTAGCCATAAAAGATCTTTAGCTCAAAAGTAAAAACACTTTTATAAACCGAGTACTTGGCTCGATACCAATTGAAAGTGCTAGTATGAACACCCGTAAGGGGGTGAATATGTGTAAAAACAGATTATGCAAAATAAAGTGAAAACCTCTACTTTTAACCCGAGTCTCGAATAACAATAGACTTTTGAAACCGAGTCCGAAGAGCAGCAAACTTTGAGCAAGATTAGACTTTTTAGCAGTTAAATAGAACTACGAACAAAATAAAGAGATTCAGGGAAGAAAATAAGAATACAATGTTTATAGTGGTTCGGCTTAATTAAAGCCTACGTCTACTCCTCCACGCTAACAGTCTTCTTGGCTGGATTCCACTATGCAATCAACAAGAGATTACAACTTTGAGTACAAACACTTAGTACTATATCACACTATTTCACTAAGTCACTCTTTTGCTATTTCTCTCACGATTACAAACGTTTAAGCTCACCAAAGATAAGTGTACGAATAAAGATTGTTTAGACTTTGGAATTATAAATTCTATGCTCCATCTCTTACTTGCTCATTTGTCATTGATCTCTTTAAATACTCCTCCACTTCCAAACAAACCGTTGGACAATATCTTGAGGTTCATCTTCCAATCTACCCATTGGATAGATTTGTATCTAGAAGATTTGGTAGCTATTGAGTGATAAAAGTAGAATCCCAAATTGATTCTGATCGCCTATACAAACGGAATCTTAGTTTCCATAAGTAGAGCTTCTTCGTATAGAAAGTTCTTGTCTTCAAAATCCAATTGTCAATCAATTAGATTGAATCAATCAAATCAATCTTGATGTAGAATCCAAATCAGATCACTAGCCGAATCCAGATGTAAAGTATGAGTGCAATAGACTTTACAATCTGAGTCTGAGTGCAATAAAATTTACAATCTAAGTCTAAACATATTCTGCTTCCCGAACATATTTAACTTTAAGGTCTGAACACAGTTTGAATAAGTTCAACTCCGACATGAAGTCTGTCTTCGGTTCTTCATTCATGTTCAGTCTAGAATTTGTCAAAGTAAGCAGTCTTTTGATGTAGAATAGACTTTGACACTAAAGTTTGGCAATCTTCAGACTTTGACACAGAAGTCTGGAAATCTTCAAAATATACTTTAGCTCTCAGTTTTCTGGCCATCTTTAGACTTTAACAATATCCTTTACATGTTCTATCATCTGCATGGTCTATTATTTAACTATTAAACACGTTAGTAGCCTTTGATTTATTTTGTCATCTTCAAAACATCATAAGGGATTTTCCTAACAGAATCCACGAACAACCCTATGTCGTCCTCAGTAATCGTGTACTTTGAAATAACAATATATCCTCCGTAATTTTATGTAGTCGGGGACGTCCATGCGTCGAGATGTCTTCAACGTGGTTTGACACAAGTCGATTATGCGGGAATCCTCGGAGCCGCCCGTCAATTTGAGTTGTAACTGAAATGGCATTAGGTGAAATTGACATAGCTTGAGGACTTGAGCTTTGAATTATCGGGAATGTCCGAGATAGACTTTAGATGAAGCTACATCAAACAGTCGACAGAGCCAGTTAAACCGAGCAATTGAAAAAGGGATTTTCGGACCAAGGAAGCAAGCCCGTGAGGACTTGGGCCGGGCCAAGCTAGTGTGGGCCTTAGGCCCAAGGTGGGACATCCACTATAGTGGGCTTAAGACAAGCAAATGAGCCCATTGGGCCTAAACAAACTATTCATCTTTCAAAACCCATGGTCCAACTTTGAGCGCAATCAAGCCCATTCCTATTCATGGCAAGCCCAATTCTTAGGCCCATCCGTTAATTTCAGCTCAAGGACAGAATGGTAATTGTGCAATATGAAATGACCAAATTACCCCTAGTTGTAGGGAGAAAAGGCTAGAGAGGAGAGAGAAGATGAGGTCATTATGGGCATGGGGACTTGGGGAAGGCTTTATGGAGGCCTTAACAGCCCTCCCATCACTCTCTCTCCCCCATTCGGCCTCCTTTGACGGAGCTCTCTCTCTCTTCGTTTTTCTTCTTCCTCCAATTTCTGCTCCAACTAACCCTTTGGTGAAGAATCGAGTCAAAAGTGGTATTCCCAGATGAATCAGCCAATGAGCCACCCATCACAATGACCGAGAGAGAGACAGACCGTTCCAACAAGCCCAACCTCGCCCTAAGTGGAGCCGCCTGTCTGCCCCGATCGTTACAAGCCGTAAGATCAGCTTGATAGTCATCCGCTGCCCCGCTGCCTTTGTTTCGTGTTTTCGGCCATTTTTCTTCCATTCCAGTCCTTCCTCTGCCCATACCAACCTCCAGCAAGATCCCCAAGACCCCAGGGAGTCGCTGGTTTTCGGCCACCCCCTTTGCTGGAGCTCCGGCCAAGCTGTTCAACTCAATTTCTCCTCTGGTAGGACTGTTTTTCAGTGTTTTCAATAGGAGTCCAAACTGTGATTGCTGTGTTGAGCTTGGGACCGCCTTGGATCATCGTTGTAGAAGTCCCGGTGCATAGCCACCGTCGTCGCCGCCACGTCAATGTCTCCGGCCCGTTTAACGGGGCGAGTTTAAGTCTAATCTTTTGATTAGAGCCTAAACTTGCTTAGGGTTAGTTTAATTAGTGTTAATTCTAGTTTAGGTGATTTAATTAAGTTATATTAGTCCTAAGATAGGTGTTAGATTAATGGCTAAGATTAGTTTAGCT
Source organism: Eucalyptus coolabah (assembly GCA_014182585.1). Lineage (NCBI taxonomy): Eukaryota > Viridiplantae > Streptophyta > Magnoliopsida > Myrtales > Myrtaceae > Eucalyptus > Eucalyptus coolabah. Next base: position 35,680,676 of record CM024621.1, read on the forward strand.
TAATTTTACTTTATTAGCTTAATGATGCTTATGTGGTTAATTAAGCATGTTTATTTTAATTGATTGGTTTCCTTAATTTAATCATTGTTTTAATGATTTCTGAATATAATTTGTTATTTATTGAATTTTGGAAAATTACTATTAACACGACACTATTCACAAAATTACTATTCACGTGTACTATTCACCGAGTACTATTCACGCTCAATGTTCACATGCACTGTTCGTACAAAATGCGAAAAGTGTCTAAAATTCATGTGTGTTGATTCTATGAAGTGATTGGATGTGTTATTGCATAAACATCCGCATGAAATGTATGTTTTTCACAAAAAATGGGAAAACGGTTTGTCCGAGGGACACCGAAATGGGTTGTCTTGAGGAGATGATGATTTGAAAGTGTAAATACAAGTATGTGTGCATTGGCTAAGTGCCCAAAGATAAAAGGGAATTGTGATGGTGTGTTGGTGTGATCACTAAGTTGAATCTGTTCCTTGCTTTGTGTGTTGGGTGGATGATGCTCCTTTGTGAAATGCCTGTGTGGCGATAATCATGCATGTGTGGCAATAATAAGAACTTGCCTATGTGGCGATAATCGAGCTTGTATGGCGGTGATCGATTGGAACATGCCTGTGTGACGATAATCATGCCTGTATGGCAGTGATTAATTGGAATGCATGAGTGTTAAGATAGTTGGGCCTTATTATTAGGTAAAATTGTGTGGCATGGAATGAGACGTGTTATATCGATTTTACCTTATAATCGGGACTCACGTGGTTGATTGAGGTAGAATAAGTGGCGCACTAATGTGCATGAGTGCATAAGAATCATCGTATCGCTGGTTCTGGTCATGCATGAGTGAATCACGTTGTTATGGCACGCACGCATGAATCGATAACGTGCAGGGTGTGGCAATGGCCAGGTGAGATCGCTTGTGATGCGACTCGTATGTGATTGATCAAATGCATCATCTAATAGCCATGTGCATTGCGTGTATCGTGCTGAATTATAACGTGTAGGGTATGGCATACCGTGTAAGGTTACATGCGAACCGACCGTTGATTGTTGGTTGTTTGTTTGTTTGTGAGGTGGTTCTGAAGAGATACCCTAAGTTGAGTTGGTATTCTAATCGGGGGCTTAGGGAAGTACTCGTTGAGATTTATATTTCACTAGTTATTGAATAACCATTTTCAGGTCCCTAGTGGGAAGAACCAGGAGCCAGAAGTAGAAGGGTCAGGAGTATAGGTTGCTCAGTAGTTCTATTTGGAAATAGATCTCTTGTACTTGGACCTTAGAGATGACCTTTGTTTATAAAATGGTTTGTTTATGAAAGTGTGGCTTGTAATGAAATTGTTGTCCTGCTTTTCTATCCCATGTTTGTTGTTGTGAGGGGATTAGTTAATTTGCTTCCGCATGTGCAATAAAAAAAGAAAGGGGTCGGCGACGAGTCCTGGGAACGTCACAAAATTCTATCGACCACCGAGGGATGTGCGCGCGCTCGAGGTTCGAGGCGTGACAAGTGCTTTTTTATTTTCTGTTAAATTAGTGCCTTAAGTTTCTCATCGCAGGTACCTTTTTATCTTCTGCAAGTAGAAACATGCTAAATCTATAGCAAGCTTATGGTGAAACATAGTTAAAGATACGAACCATGATCAATCCTCTAAAAAGATTTATAGCCTAGAGGTTCAGTGAGAAAACAGATGTAAGAAAGAGCTCTTGTTGCAGCTTCGTAGAGTTTTGAAGATGGTGATAAAGGACCTACAAGAGTTCCATTGGGAGGAGACTCACATATCAACACAGTCTGAACCAATCATGTTTGTGTTGGTGTTTTCTCAAGTCCATGCATACAACTTTCAATTAATTTTAGAGTCTTCGTACCCAGTATAGTCAAAATAGGTAGAACGAGGATCAATGCAACCGCTCCAATCGTCTCTCATCGAGATAAGAACTCTCTACTACATACGGTCACTCTCAACCATCTCATGCATGCATCACCCTCATTTTTTGACCATTTTTATCGAGTGTTCGGGGGGAGAGTGCCCCTTTTCTTTCAATTCTTGAAGCAACTCATAGGAATCACTCGTTCAGTTGGCTTTACATAGCCCTGCAATTATAGCACCAAATAACAAAGCATCATGTTCCAAACCTTTCTCGGGCAGGGCATTGAAGAGTTCTATAGCATCTTCAAGTTCCCCTGCCACCCAAGCCACTAATAAGGGTGTCATAGCTGATGATATGGACATTTCCACCTTCCACTTGTCTATACAAAGCAATTGCCTCATGAACCTGGTGACATTTACAAAGATCATCTAACGTTATTGATTATTGTTGATTTAAATGTTCGCTACTAGCTAGAATTTTGTAAAACATATGGTGCGCAACTCGAGGCAGTTCAATGAGGAAAAAACCACCCCGAGACAGTTATATGTGGCAACATCAGGGACTGATCCATTCTTTAACGTTCATGAATCAATGTTAGGTTGGTTGTGAGTGAAAGAGAGCAGTTTTGTGCAATCATCAAATGAAATGTAATGGGTGCATCATCTATTTGATTTTAACGACAGTTACCACCAAGCAATTAAGTATATGTGAACTAGGTGGGGCGTCAATCCTCCTCAGATCATCAGATTAAAAATGCACTTCATCTTGTCCAGCAAAACCATCGCTTCTTTCCGTTAACCAACCCAAGTTGAGCCATGTATCAAGGGCTGACATTTGGGCATCAGTCATAATATTATACAACTTCAAAGCCTCTATCTCAGGTGCCTCGTATGATCGTGGTGTACTAGGAAGCACGGACACTCTTTGGGGGCCTCCGTGTCGGTGTCAGACGCATGTAATTCTTGTTGTCATAGTTTGACAGTTAGGATCACAAGAGACTCATGAATTTCCCATCTAGTTCATGATTTGTTGTATATCTCAATTTTCCTACTGAAAGATTGGATATCCTAGCGATTTGTCAGCCGACCGTTTCTGCATAAGTGTGATTGCGATTTTAGCAATATAATCCCAGACAGCACTAATGCTTGGAGAAATACATTCGATCGAATAGAATTATTTTGTTGTATCCAGACTAATAACAATTCAACCCATTTCGTGAAAGAAATGTGATCAATTAACCAACCAACAAAACTACTTGGTACAAATAACATCTTGTTATTGCATCGAAACATATAAATGTTGACTAATCTGGCTAACATTGAACTTGGTAAAATGAAATGGTTGAATAATTGAAAAATGAGATTATTTAGGAATACACATTGAATGCTAAGATTACACATTGAATTTCGGGTAGTAGATCCATAATCAAAAAAGTGTTTGTGATTGTTCCAGAAGAAATGAAACAAAAGAATTGATGTTGGAGATCTTCTCAATCCTCTTGTTGGAGATGTTGAATCTGATATGGCTAGTATAAATACCTAGAGGGGGTGAATAGGTATAAAGAGTAACTCTCACGATAATCGCACAATACTAGACAGTTGATAGAATTGAGACAATTTTTTCTTGTCAATAAACAAACAACAATCAAAATAAGAATGAGAGTAGGGAAGAGAAAATTGAACGCACGGTTTATAGTGGTTCAGCTTATTTCAAGCCTACATCCACTCTTCTGCACTAACAGCCCACTGGTTGGATTCCACTATGAACAAAGAGATGTCACAAGACTTTGTTCTTCCTTGATTTCACGGTGTAGAAGATCTACCACACTCTCTCAAGGTATCACTAAGTATAGACTCTCTTTTGTGAATACAAGTTTTTGCTCAATATGAATCGACTAATAATCAAGAAGCTTCAGACTCTAGAATTTCTCTATCGTGCATCCTCTAGAACAACCGGAACGTCTCCTTTTATACACCTTTATGCCATAGTACCCGTTGGCACTTACCAAAGGAATTCTTCCAATCTTCCCGTTGGACAGAATCAATTAAGAAGATTATTTGAGCTATTAAAGGAATATGTCGATAACCCATCAATCATGTTCGCCCATACAATCGGGATCTTGGTTTCCAAGAATAGAACCTTCCAAGAATATTTTGTCAATCATCGGATCTTCAAACGATCTTGATTTCGAATAAAAGAATCCGTTATATCATATCCAGCCAAGAGATCTTCTCCAATGGATAAGACCAAATCCTCAACTAAACACTTTAGCTCGGATCGTCTTCTTTAAATGGATTAGAAATTGTCAATGAGAATATTCTTGAGTCTCGAGTCTGGTGATCGAAGGTCTTGAGTCTAAATAGAAGGGTGCAATGCTCCAAACTAGACTCGATAGAAACGTTTTGTCAGCTTCAAAATATTCTGAAAAGATTTCTCCAATAATCTCCCCCTTTTTGATGGTGACAAAACTTTCCTGTAGATTTGAACAACTTTGACCTGCAAAACATTACTCAAGCAATATGGATATCTCATTAACAACTCAACTAGACTCTGTATCCACAGAAAATAGGTTAGTCTTTCATGAGTAAAGCCATACAATAACACTTGATATAAATGCAACCCAAGGTTTCAAATCTACACCCAAGTCATACTCAAAACAAATATCCAAACAAACGAAAGTAAAAAATTTAAAGTCAAAGTTCAAAGATTGCAATTCCCCCTTTTGTCATCATTAAAAATGTGAGAAAAAAAGTCAAGTCGGCTTGGGAACGCGCACAAGCTGGAAATCTCCCATCGACTATACGATGCCTTCCAGCCTCTTCAAGTCTTCCCGTAGATGTGCCACCTCTTCCCCTTTGGCATTTGCTTGAATTTGAAGAGCGAGGTCTTGCATTTGATCCGACAGGGTAACAGAAGACGCTTGTCCAGCATTCTTCGGGACTTGAAGTTCACATTCCAAAGCATATATTTGACCCGCATTTCGTAAGAAGATCAAGGATGCGACGAAAATCTGTTGTAGTGTCCGTCGCGTGCTAGCATTTGCTCTATTGGATGGAGTAAAGGCGGACGATGGAACTTTGGTGTAATCGCAGATTTGGCGTTGAGGTATCATGTCCTTCCTCGGCATTTGAGAAGCCCGAAGATCTTATGGATTTGCTGGTGAGTGACTCACACCTTCATTGTTGATAGGATATGGTGTAGTCCTTCCTTACTCGCCATCTCCCCCCGTTTCTAAGGCCTTAATTGGGGAAGAGTGATGGTCATGCTCGTTAGCGTCTTGATTGCCTTTCTCTTCGGCTTCATCTCGCAAACTTTTCTTTTTTGCTTCTTCTTCTTCTTCAACTTCCTTCTCCTCTTCTTCTTTTTCTTTTTCTTCTTTCTCCTATGCTTCTTTGTTCTCTTCCTTTTCCTCTTCTTATCTCTGTTCTTTGTCCTCTCGCTTCTTTTCCTTTTTCTTGTCGTTCCGTTGATTCGGATACGAACGACCGAGCCTTTTCAATGCCAAGGCAAAGATACCGAGTTCATCCTCTTCATCTTCATCCTCTAAGATAAGAGCTCTTTTCTTTTGGATGGAGCACCCATGGGCTCCTTCCCTTTCCTTTTGATGCGAAGATACTTGGATGAGATTTGACTGGAGTTTTCACTTTGAACTTCTCCATTGCCTTATCAAGCTCTTTCGACGCATTTTTGTCAGCATTTTCAAACACACCACCATTTTGTCGCATGATCGAACACAAAGAGTTTGTGGAGGTTCAATGTTCAAGTGTCGAAGATCTTAGTCACAAGACCGAGTAAGGCAACCGGCCCTTGTCCTTCACCATCGCTTTGTACATGTGGAAGAGAATGGTGTGAGGGAGAGAGAATTTTCTCCCGAATTGATCGCGTACATCAATTTCACCTCGAGTTAGACACATTAGTCTTGGATGTTGATTTTGGCCTGAGACAGTTGATCACAATTTTGTGAAGTATGATGTTGATGGCACGCATTCTTGTGTAGGTAATTCTCCCTTCTGTATTCCTGTCTTTGACGAGCTCCAGTGTGGTACGAGCAATTGAAACCTTGATCGGTTGATATCGTCCTCTTTCAACCCCAATTATATCTGCCAGCATGTCCACATCTACTACATAGTCTTGGTCTTGAATACTGAAGGATATTCTATTCGCATCTAAAAAGCTGAGATTTGAATAGAAATATGCTGTCAATTGTGCATAGCCGTCTGTGGTATCAGAGCAAAATTGCTCAAGTTGAAGCAGATTGAACTTTTCCCTCAAGTTCACATTGATGGCATCCGAAAGTCGAAATCAACGCTCCCGGGGTTTATCACCCCACGTTTCAATAGTTTGAAGAACAGATCCTCCTGTTCCTTCGATTTGAACAACTCCGTTCTTTTTCCCTTAACCTTCACAGCAACTCCCATCCTAGGTTGGAATTCACTAAAAGTTTATCATCATCGTTCCCGTTAGTGGGATTCAATCCTCCTACATGAGGGTCACTTGGAATGTTTGCAAGTGCTTTCAGCCTTTCCTTTGGGAGCAATTCCCAAATCCTCCATTCGTCGCAAAAAGACATACTCATTTCCATAACCCTTGTCTTTAAGGAAATCATCTACATAGTTCAGCGGAGTACCAAGTGCTCTTCAAAGCACGATAGAGCTTGTAAATAAAAGAGGGTTTTGAACTCTTACAATGGTCTACTTCCTCGATTATTTCTTCCTCCGGCTGTTGACCCACACCCCGTGGGGTAGATGGTGGAGAGTGACGTGGTTGAGAGTGAATCGGGCTGTCGCTGTCTCCATAACTCTTCCTCTTCGGTGAGATCGAAATGGGTAGGACCCTCCCTCATTCTCTATGGTCCCCGCTTGTGATTCTTGAAGACTTTCTCGAAGAAGACATCGTTCCTTGTCGTTGAAAGATTCCTTAACTCGCTTTCCCAAGAAAAGATGACAACTTTCTTGAAGATGAACACGAAGTCGAGACAGGATTGGGAGGAGAATGCTTTTTAGGGTTTTGGAGTTAAGCGAAGAAAACAACCGGATCGTATATATATAACCCAATTTAAAAAGGAAAAAAAAAAACCAATCGACATAAAGGAAAGTGAACAGTCGTCCCTTTTTAAAAACGATAACCGCCCTTTTAAAGAAAATCGCCATTTTAAATAGAAGTTATCCTTTTTGAAAAGGCAAAATTCCATTTTTTAAAGATAATATAAATCAATTATAACCGAACGAATGATCGTACCTTTTCGAGATTGAATATTAAAACAACTTACGTCTATAGCCATGAATGTCTCGAGTCTCGAGGGTCCGAGAGTCTCTAGACTTTAACTTCCTCAAGCTTCAAAATGTTGAGTCCGGAACGGATAATATCGAATTGATTCTTCTCCAAAGGCTTTGTGAATATATCCGCCGTTGGCTCTTTGAATCAACAAATTGAATCGAGATTTCTCCATTTTGAACATGATCTCTAATGAAGTGATGTCGAATCTCTATATGCTTTGCCCTTGAGTGAAGGATTGGATTTTTAATGAGATTAATTGCGCTGGTGTTGTCACATCTAATCTCAGTGCATGAGTCTTCAATTCCAAAGTCTTATAGCTGTTGTTTTATCCACATAATTTGCGAACAACAACTTCCAAGAGCTACATACTCCGCTTCTGTTGTAGAGAGAGCCATAGTATTTTGTTTCCTTGAAAACCAAGACATTGTCTTGCTTCCAAGCAACTGGCAAGTTCCCGAGATGCTCTTTCTATCAACTCGCAATCGGCTAGATCAAGCGTCTCGAATATCCAAAAAGATTAAAGTCTCCTTAGGATACCAAAGACCGATGCTTGAAGATGAAGCAACGTATTTAATAATACGTTTCGCAACACTGAGATGAGATTCTCTAGGATCTGATTGAAACCTAGCACAGATGCAAACACTCAACAAAATGTCAGGTCTAGAGGCAGTAAGATAGTATAGCTTTTGATCAACTTTCTTCCCTTCTTCATCTTTGTCTATTTTCAAAGAACTTGACATCGATATGTCAGTCTTTTTGCACTTTTCCAGTCCAAACTTTTTGACAATATCATTAGCATATTTTTCTTGATGAATAAAAGTTCCTTCCTTCAATTGTTTTACTTGAAGTCCAAGAAAGAAGGTTAACTCTCCCATCATACTCATTTCAAACTCATCCTGCATAAACTTAGAGAATTTCTTGCACAGACTTTCATTAGAGGATCCAAAAATAATATCATCCACATATATTTGAACAAGTAAAAAGCTTTTGTTTTCATTTTTGATAAATAGAGTAGTATCTACTTTACCTTTGACAAAACCATTATGTATTAAGAATTTACTTAGTCTGTCGTACCAAGCTCGAGGTGCTTGCTTTAAACCATACAAGGCCTTTTCGCCCGAAGACTAAGTCAGGCTTCTTTGGGTCTTCAAACCCTGGTGGTTGTTCCACATAAACTTCCTCATGGATAAATCCATTTAGGAAGGCACTTTTGACGTCCATTTGGAATAACCTGAAATTTTTATAACAAGCAAATGCAAGTAATAATCGAATAGCTTCTAACCTTGCTACTGGTGCGTAAATCTCATCATAGTCTATTCCTTCTTCTTGCATATAACCATTGGCCATGAGTATTGCTTTGTTTCTTACGACTTTTCCTTTCTCATTCATCTTGTTCCCGAACACCCATTTAGCTCCAATAACGGTTTTACCTTTTGGTTTAGATGTCAATTCCCGGACATCATTAATGTTGAACTGTCGAGCTCTTCTTGCATAGCTTCAATCCAGCTTTCATCGATAAAGCTTCTTATATGCTTTTGGTTCAATTTTAGAAATGAGAGCTACAAGACTAGACTCTTCGCGCCTTTTGGATCTTGTGCGAATTCCTTCATTAATGTTGCCAATAATAAGATCTTTGGGATGACTGGACTTATGCTTCCGATTCTTGGTTGATTTGTCAAGTTGATGATCTCTTTCTTTACTTGAATCTTCACAAACAGCTTGATGCTTGTCTTCCGAGTCTAAGATGCTTCTTGAGTTGTAAGCTTTGGAGAGTCTCGGAGCGTGTTCAGATTCTTCATGATGAGTCTGATTTGGATTCATTTTGCATAGAATCTTGAAATTTGACATTCATTGATTCCTCCACAAATTGACTCTTCTTGTTGTAGACTCTGTAGGCTTTGCTTGATGAAGAATATCCAAGCAAGATGCCTTCATCTAATCTTTCTTCAAACTTACCAACTTGATCTTTTGCATTTTTCAAGTATAAAGCATTTGCAACCGAACACATGAAAGTACGAAACAATAGGCTTCTTACATTTGAATAACTCATAAAGGGTTTTTCTCTAGAATAGGTCTTAAAAAGACTCTATTGATGATATAGCACGCTGTTGAAACACTTCAGCCCAAAATCGTGAAGAAATCTTACTTTCAATTAAAAGAGTTCTAGCCATTTCTTGAAGAGATCTATTCTTTCTTTCCACAACTCCATTTTGCTGAGAAGTATATGGATAGGAGAACACATGCTTAAAGCCAAATTTATCACAAAATTTTGTAAAATCTTGATTTTCAAATTTATCTCCATGATCTGTTCTTATACTTGAGATAACACATCCTTTTTCATTTTGAACATTTTTAGCAAATTTTTCAAAGTACAAGAAGGTTTCGGACTTACTTGCAAGGAAATATACCCAAGTAAATCAAGAGTAATCGTCCATAATTACTAGGCAATATTTCTTACTTCCAAAACTCGGGTTGGTTGGTCCGAAGAGATCCATATGCAGCAGCTGCAGTACATGATTAGTAGAGACATGATTTATTGGTTTAAATGAATTTCTTACCTGCTTTCCCAATATACATGGAGTGCATAGATCAGACTTTTGGTATGATAAGTTGGGTAGATCACGAACAAGCTGCTTTGATGAGATTTTGGCTAATTGCTTCATATTGATGTGACCAAGCTTTCTGTGTCATAAGCTTGCTTCGTCTTGAATTGAGATTAAGCATTGCGATTCATCCGGTTTCACATCCAAGAGATAGATATTTCCATGCCTTCGACCCATGAAAGATTGGGTAGAGTCTTTACTGGTTCCAGAACATATTCCTTCTTGAAAGAAGATCTTAAAACCAGTATCACACAGTTGGCGATCTTTGAGAAGATTGTAATTGAGTCCTTCCACTAGGGAAACATTATTTATTGTGAGATTTCCAATTTTCACAGTTCCAAATCCCACAATTCTTCCTTTGCCGTTTCCTTCAAATGAGACTTTTCCACCATTTACTTGAACGATCTTTATAAAGCAATTTGAGTCTCCTGTCATATGTCTTGAGCATCCACTATACAGATACCACTTTACCTTTTTCTTGATGGAGACCTGCATTTAGAAGAGAGTCTCAAGCTTTCTTTGATACCCATATTTTCTTTGGTCCATTGGTGTTAGTAAGATAAACAATATTAGCCCATGTTTTCTTAACAGGTTTCCAAACCATAGGACACTCTTTTTCAAAGTGATCCGGGCTATTGCACTTTGAACGCCTAAGAGCATTTCAACCTACAGACTTTACAAAAACCTTCTTGAAATGATTTTTGTAAGCCTCTCTCGAGGGTCTTTGCTTAATTCTTTCTTTTACTTTAGGAAAATCAATCAAGGGAATAGTTTCAGCTGTCATACCTAGACTAGACTTATTGAAGTAAGGTCTTTGAGTTAAAAGAATTTTTTCAAGTTTCTCGGACCCTATTGAAAATTTCTTTGAGATATTTGATGAGTCAGTTTTTAAAAAAACATTTTCTTTCAAAAGACTATCTTCATTTTCTTTAAGAGTGGAAACATTCATATCTAAACATTTAACTCTTTCTTTTAAAACGTTTTCTTGTTGTTTTAGAGCAGAGTTTTCCTTTTTAAGTTCGGAAATCCTTTTGAGAGAAGTTTTAAGACTAAAATACAGCTCATCAATATACTTAGAAACCTTGACAGGAATTTTAAAATTACTTACTTCAAATTCACTGTTCGAGTCCGATCCGAGTTTGAGTCCGAGTCGATTGCGCCATCGACATAAGTTGGCATATTCATCATCACTTTCTTCACACTCGTATTACTCAAGGTTTCGGCTTTGAGAGCCTTTCGAGACTTTTCAGCTTTTCCTTTCTTCTTCTTGAAGAGGACAAGTTGGGTCTAATGTGTCCCTTTTTCTTACATTCAAAACAAACTACATCTTTGTTTGATTCATCATCATCAATAGACTTGGTCCGTTGTCTTTGAAAACTTTGTTTCTTTGAGTTGAACCTTCTTCCTTTTCTATTCAGTTTTCTGAATCTTCTTATCATGAGAGCAAGCTCCTCATCGTCCATATCATCTTCAGAATCTGTAACATCATAATCATCATTTGATTTTAATGCAATAGATTTCTTACCTTTTGGATCTTCGTCTTCATTAATTCGTTTCACTTCATAAGACTGAAGAGTTCCAACCAGCTCGTCGACAGATAGTGGAATGATTCTTTGCGTCTCTCTTATTGAAGTCTTTATGTGATTCCAATCCTTGGACTCGCGGTATCTTGTTTACCTTCATGGGATCAGAAATTGGTTGTCCTTGATTTTCAAGACCATTTACAATTTCTGTAAAACGGCTAAACATGTCGGTTATAGATTCTCCAGGTTTCATTTTAAAGGCTTCATATTGACCGAGAAGGATATTGATTCTGGTCTCTTTCACTCGATCAGTTCCTTCATAAGTGATATGTAACTTATCCCAGACTTCTTTTGCTGTAACACAAGAAGATATTCTGTTATATTCAGTAGGTGACAAGGCACAATATAAAGAATAAATAGCTTTTGCATCAAGAGTTTGTCTCTTGATTATCTCTTCCTGAGACATTCCGCTGGTCTCAACAGTTTCTTTCCCTCTTTCTGAGACAGATGCAACTTTAGGAGTGATTCCTTTTTCTACAACGTCCCATTCCAGAGAATCCTTTGATCGAAGAAATGCTTTAATTTTGTTTTTCCAGATGTTGTAGTCATTTCCATCAAAGTAAGGAGGTCTGGTATTGCTTTGCCCTTCCACCAGCCCTGAAGCTAGCATAATAGCCATGGATCTTTTACTCGAAGTAAAATACTTCAAATAAAGTGAGTACACGAGCTCGATACCAATTGATATGGCTAGTATAAATACCTAGAGGGGGTGAATAAGTATAAAGAGTAACCTCTCACGATAATCGCACAATACTAGACAATTGATAGAATTGAGACATTTTTTTCTTGTCAATAAACAAACAACAATCAAAATAAGATTGAGAGTAGGGAAGAGAAAATTGAACGCAAGGTTTATAGTGGTTCGGCTTATTTCAAGCCTACGTCCACTCTTCTGCACTAACAGCCCACTGGCTGGATTCCACTATGAACAAAGAGATGTTACAGCACTGTTCTCCCTTGATTTCACGGTGTAGAAGATCTACCACACTCTCTCAAGGTATCACTAAGTATAGACTCTCTTTTGTGAATACAGTTTTGCTCAATATGAATCGACTAATAATCAAGGAGCTTCAGACTCTGGAATTTCTCTATCGTGTATCCTTTAGAACAACTGGAACGTCTTCCTTTTATACTCCTTTATGCCATCATACCCATTGGCACTTACCAAAGGAATTCTTCCAATCTTCTCGTTGGACAGAATCAATTAAGAAGATCATTCGAGCTATTAAAGAAACATGTCGATAGCCCATTAATCTAGTTTGCCCATACAATCAGGATCTTGGTTTTCAAGAATAGAACCTTCCAAGAATATTTCGTCAATCATTGGATCTTCAAACGATCTTGATTTCGAATAAAAGAATCCGTTATATCATATCCAGCCAAGAGATCTTCTCCAGTGGATAAGACCAAATCCTCAACTAAACACTTTAGCTCTGGATCGTCTTCGTCGCTGGATTAGAAACTGTCAATGAGAATATTCTTGAGTCTTGAGTCTTGAGTCTTGAGTCTGGTGATCTGAAGGTCTTCAGACTCTAAATAGAAGGATCTCGCAATGCCGGACTAGACCGATAGAAACGTTTTGTCAGCTTCAAAATATTCTGGAAAGATTTCTCCAACAGAATCGATCTCTACGACATAATAATTGGTATCTCCATGTATAAATTCATCTTCCCTTGTTCCAGCTCTGGGATTGGTAAAAATTCTGTTTCTTGAAGTATTATAAGAAACAGAGGAAGTAGAGTAGATTGGGATAATATCAAATGTTGAGCGAATGGAAACGTCCCGTGCATTTATAGATAAATGTCATTTGACGCAAATACAGTTTCAAAATAGCAGTCAGTCGAAAGCGGCATTTCATAAGTGCAAGTTGCCCCTTAAAAGTATCATCTCCTAGTCATTGCCTAATCAATCCAACGGCCTTTATGCAGCCTGCAGCCTCTTTCTGTCAAATTACTTTGCGTTTGGTGACATCAAGCCTGGGATCTGCACTCTGCAGCCTTTGGCGTCATTGCAAGATGAAGCCTGCGGCCTCTTTCTGTTGAATTTGTTAGAAATGTGACAGCTTTTGCAGTATTGAACGACCCACTTGCTATGACTCCCCATTGGCTTTAAATCCTTTGGCTAAAATTTCATCCCAACATCCGGTTCAAGTCCAAGTTTGAAGACTATATACTCAAAACAGAGAACCCAAGAGATCTTCCCAAGTGGCAACTTGCCAGGATCCAGAGAATATGAGCTTGAACTAGTCTGGTTTTAGAGTAATAACCTTTTTGTGGTTCTTTATCGAGAAATTATATTAAAGATTACATCAATATACATAATAAATCACTAATTAGGTTATAGTTTGGCTCAATTAGCTGAACGATTCTAGTGGATCGATGGAAAAGGAAAAAAAAAAAACTATGGCTTTACTCTTGAAAGAACATTGACATTGCCGCATTGTTAGCAAGTGATTAAGGTCATTGACTTTGGCTTTACTGTTTTTCCTCTACAGCACCGCAGTACATATTTTGCAAATAAAATATGCATATTCTTTGTGGCCTTGTGGTGGGATACAGATTCCTATAGTCTCATTAGAGGTTTTTCCTATGAGTTTCGGTAAAAATTGTTGTCAAAACTTCTGCCAAAGAGAAACAGAGGAGGATCGACGAAGTCTTGGTCGCCGTGTTGAGTGGGTCAAGAGGCACCGTTCCTTCAGACAACATCAGATACGGGAGATCTTGATTTTGACTTTGGAGTACTCTGTGGATTCTCTCTCATCTTTTTCTTAAATATCTCGGATGCATTGTCGTTATTAGTTATTGTTTATTATTATGTTATTGACCAAAGATCCATGGAGTAAAGCTAAACTTCTCCCGGTACATTGTTCTTATTACATCTCTCTTGTAACATCAATCATGTTGTATTCTCTTGTTGGCCATAATCAGTATTTATATAAAATCGATCATTTGGGACCATTCGTAATTTATTCCCTCACACCACTAATTCTATGTGATAACGTTATCAAATGTCCGTATCTTTTAATTCTCGACTCTTCATTCTCACCACTTAAATGATATTGAAGGTCCATTGTAGCACCAACTGCTTCTTGACGGATAGCTATCAAGATTATTGCCGTACCAGTCTCCAGGATGGAAACTGGAGCAGCGCCCCACATACCGACAAGAAGGCCTGCTTGTACTTTTTTTCCTAAGGAAAATTACATCAAACATTTTAAGAACATCATAAAGATGCGACATTGGATTTGCAAATTATAGGATTTCGATTTTCTACAAGGAGCTCATGACATTTCGCGTTGTACCTTTCTTTTTACAACTTGTTAGTCAACATTCAGGACCTACCATCAGCCTAAGGCCGATTTTTCGTGAGGAACTATGGTTCTATCTATGATGCTTGATCGAATCAAAATCTAGAGTTCTATTCACATTATCAGCTCAGTTAAAAGTAATTTTCATGTGATTCTTCCGTGAGATGAAGGTAAATGTGATGGCATGAAGAGAATCGGTATTCGATGTGTCGTGGATGCTTCCATCTTCCTTGCAATGGAGTTTTCACAATCAATACAGCGCAAGGGACAGAAACTCCATCACCTGAACGGAGTACTTCACGGCGAGGCTCGCGACGCTATCGCCGCGCTTAATCCGGTGCGAGATCGCGAACTTCCCCACGCCGTTATCCCTCCAGAAGCTACCCAAGCTCAGGACGCCGACCACCTCCTTCAACCTCCAGGGGGCCGCGAAGGCTTGGGTGACCATGTCGCAATCGGAGGCGACGGAGCTCTAGATGCGGCAGACGCAGCTTGCGCGGGCCAGGTCCGGGACGGGGAGCTTCTCGAAGATGAGCCGGAGGGTGTCGCGGCAGGCGAGGGCGGAGAAGTGCGACTTCATCGGCGAGATGGTGGAATCGTCGGAGGCGGAGGCGGAGGAGGAGGCGGCCGCGGCAGAGGACGGGGGCGGAGAAAGATCGGGGGTCCGGGGTGGAGGCTCCCGGTCGTCGTCGTTGTCGTCGTCGTCGCCGCAGCAGCCCATTTAGAGAGAGAGAGAGATGGGAATGTGTATGGAGTCGGTTTTGAAGGTTTTGGATTTTTGGTTTTGAATGGTGGATGGTACGTGCCTGAAATATGGTTGAATTACGGTTTGTCCCCAGTATTTTGTCATTTATTACAAATTGCCCCTGACTTTTCGATTTTTGGCGATGTCTCCCATAAAATTTGAAATCGGTTGCGATGTCAGACTGGTGTGACTTCCATCATTTTTCGGTTTGAGCACCGACCATGTGCTTGTCACGCGACTGAGTTGATCTTTCATGGAGGGTAAATCCTTCGGATGATAACATGCAAATTCTATTTTAACCCCCAAACTTTGGCAAAGTTTCCCTAACTCTCCCGTATATTTCTCTTCCACTTTTTGTCAGCAATAGAAATTATAAAATCATTTCCTTTGATTTATAAATATATTGCTCACACAAAAACTTCACGAAGGCAAGTAATTATACCAATTTGGTATTTTCTTTTTATAAAATAGCTAGACACATCATCATACTGCATGAACATCCGATGTTCGTATCTTGTTCCTACAAACTAATGATAGTGCTAAGCTATCGTGTCCTTTATTTAGCAATCAAAACAATTGACTTACTGAGTAATCACTTTAATTTGTGCTAATAAACCAGTTTTGCAGGTTCTATTGTGTCTTCAAATTTTAGGACTTTTGTTTACATTTCTTAAATTGCTTATATGTCTTACCCAGTGTTGCAAGCCCTAAGAAGTCATTTCTATAAATGATACACAGATTTTTTTAGTTGATTACATATACCTTTGAAAGTTTAGATGAAGTTTGGAGGCCATAATTAAAATCAAATATAACATTTATTATTGACTAATTATTTTAGAAGTATGGGTTTGTTTCGTAGGTTTTGGATTCTGCAATGAAATATCTTTCAGCAATTGTTATATTTTGGTTTTTATTAAAGGAGACTCAAATTCTATATTAATTTTGAATATACACCTTATAATCTCGAAGTTCAAAGAAGTTGCCCACTTGACATGAGCTTAATATCAACGATAATTAATATCGAAACATAATTGGTGACATCATACATAATAATGAAAGCCCATTAAAATTAAAGTAGTTTACACAATGTTGAAGGTGCTTTGACAACACTAGATATTAACAAGATGCCTAGAAAGCACTATTTCCTACTAAGTTCAAGACATAACATTGGAATCTAATCAACGACGCTAAACAATGAAGACAACACCTAGTAGACAATACTTCTAGATGGATATGAGGACACATTGTCAGAATTTAATTAACGACACTAGACAGTGATAATATCACCTAGTACACGTTGTTTCTAGATGCACATCAGGATATAACGTCGGAAGCTAATCGACGACGCAAGCAAATGGATATAAGGACACATCGTCGGAATTTAATTAACGACACTAGACAGTGATAATATCACCTAGTACATGTTGTTTCTAGATGCACATTAGGATATAACGTCTGAATCTAATTGACGACGCAAGCAAAGGCAACACCTAATGAACGCTGCTTTTGGATGAGGATGATGACACAATACCAGAATCTAATTAATGACGTTGGATAATGGGTGAGCATCGGAATCTAATCAAGAGCACCGTTCGCCCTTGACCTTCCTCAGGTTCCTTCTGGTCCTGCGATTTTTGGTTTACAGACAATTGCATGGGCCTTGGCTCCGACCTCTGCCACGCCCCCGGTTCCCTTCTAGCGTCGTGAAACGTTGCTGAATGTCCTGCAAAGCTACCAACACTTGCAGCTGTAAGTCTTGGGAGTTGGTCCCTTGCGCCATTGATTCCGACTCGATACCAAGCTATTAGGATCGGAATTCCTAACACGGTTTCTTCACATACGTGGAGGCGTAATTTCCACCAAAGATTCAAGCGGAATCTCAAACGCTTTGATTTTGTTTTATTTCTTGAATGCATAATTCCTTCATACAACCTAGGAATTTTATTATAAAAGGAAATGGAAATACTAATGATGCAAATTCACCCAGCTATAATGATAATTGATTCAGTTACTAATTCTATTCCATTTTGAGCTTTCCTTTATTCTTGCTTCCATCCCGATAAGTCATCATCCCTTCAATTTTGGTCCGAAAATCTTCATTCTCTGTCCCAGATTCCATTTTAAGCTTTCTTGATTTTTGTTTCCATCACGAGAAATCATTCTCCCTTTAATTTGGCCCGAAAATCTTCATTCTCTATCCCGATTTTTGCTTTCCACTTTGGATATGTATCTTGACCGTGACAATCGGACATACAAAAATGAACAATTTGAGAAGTTACTTGAGCTTAAGGTTCCTCCAGGTGAGCGATGCGAATTTTAGCAGAGATTTTGAGAAACTATTTCCTGAATTAAGATGGCTTCAATGGACAGGATGTCCCTCATCTTTTGAGGCAACCGACTTGCGTCTAGAGAAACTAATCAAGCGAGGATTGACACAATGCGCAATTACAGAACACTGGAATGGATGGAGCTTAATCAAGGTAAGCCGGAATGACACATCTTGATGTCGATTTTCTAATACCGATTACTCCTTGACGACTAATTCCCATTATACTTCTCATTCTTATAGATGGTGAAGTGGCTCAAAGTTCTGGACCTTATTACGTGTGATCATTTACAATGTACTCCCGACTTCTCGGCTCTCCAAAATTTAGAAAGTATCATCCTTAATGTGAACATTTGGAGCAAGTTCACCCTTCTATTAATGAATTAGGAGAATTGAAAGAACTTGTTTTGGCTTTGACTACTATAAGAGAGATTCTTGCTATTAGTTCGTCGAGAAAACTAGAGAAGCTTAGTGCCAAGCGTTTGTTATGGTTTGGTTCAACTTTCAAACTCCATATGCCATCTATTGAATCTATTAACCCTCGAATTTATGCAACTGTTCGAAAGTGGCCGAACTTCTAGGTAACATTGGGTACCTTAAGAAGCTGCAGAGCTTGCTATTTGGCACGACTTCTGCAATTTCTTGCCCATCTACACAAATCCCAAACTCCATTGGGAAGATGGAGTCACTGACTAAACTCAACTTGTCCAGCACAAGCATAAGGTAACTACCATCTTCCATTTGGAGATTTCAATAATTTGGAAATCTTGAAAATTTCTCCTACTAGGATCTAAAAGTTGCCGGGTAGGGGTGTGCATGGTCCGGGCGGACGGTTCCCGACCTAGAACTGGGAACCGCCCGCTAAGTACCGGTTTCGAAAAATTGGAATTGGGATCCACCGGTTTGTTGCATTGGTCCACCCAGAACCAAACCGCCGATCCAATCCGGTTCCTAGGTGGATCCATGGAACCGATCTTGACGCGGCGACGCCGGGTTCTTCGGGATCCGGGAGGCGAGGACACCCGGAGTGCCATAACTTGGCACGGAGGGACACTTAAGTGCCGTAACTTTAAAATTGTACACTTAAGTGCCATCATCGGAGTAAAATGGAACACCTAAGTGCCAATCCGGCCAAAAAACCGGCCAAAATGCAGACGTGGCATTTTTCGGCGACATGCTTAATCGATGTGGCAATTTTTTTTTTTTTAAAAGCACACGTGGAGGAGGAAAACGACATCGCCCCATCCACTGTGCATTTGGCCAAACTAAACAACGTCGTTTTTCCTTAGTGTTAAACGACGTCGTTTGGTTTATTTGGATTTTAACCTTTCGTCGGTTCACACTAGGTCCGACGTCCTCTCCATCCATCGCCGTTCACGTTCGCCATTCGTAGGTGATCGCTCGCCGTCGTTGCTTGCCGTCGTCGCCGCAATCATCGCTCGCCGTCGTCGATTTGCTCAGGTTTTTTCTCTTCTTCCTCTCCCCTGTGGTGAAATTAGGGCTCCGACTCGTTTATTAGGGCTCGACTTCAAATTTGGGGGTCGGCTGGGAAAGGTCAAGCTTGATGTGAGATTTATGGCTCGATGTGGTGCTACAATCCTATTGGGGGTTCGAATTGACAATTTAGGAGCGGCATTGAAATATAGGCTCGGTGTAGGGTTTGGTGGGGGGAAAATTAGGGCTCGGTGTAGGGCTCGACGTCGCCTCATCCACTGTGATGTGTGATTCATTCAGGGTGTTGAATTGTGATGTGCGAAAGCAATTTATAGTGGTCGATGTGAAATGTGCGATGATTGGTGATTGTTAGGGTTCGAGTATTGGACTTTGGACATGTTCGAATCGAAAGTTGTGGGGATGGAGACTTCTGGATATTTTTTTAATAAATTGCATTGTTGAGGACCCATGCTGAGGAATCTCTCCATATTTTAAAGGAATGCGACGGCATAATCAAAGCAGTTGTCGGGTCCCATCTTTATTTTTATTTGTCCTTGTCCTGAGGCCTCTTGTTTTCAAGCTGCAGCTGTCGTCTGACCGCATCTTCCCTCTCTCTTCTTCTTTTCTTTTCTTTAATAAAGAGTGTAGGGACCTCCACTTGCAATTGTCTATTCTTTGTGAATGTGGTCCCAAAAGTTAATTGTATATTTGTCCTTTTTTGTTGCAGAAATGGCGCATAAAGACTATGTTGCTGTCATCGTTTACTACGATGGAGATTTTGTGATTGGGGAGGATGAGTGGGAGTATGAGGAGGGGAATGAGGGTACTATCTTTGTAGATATAAAGAAGGCATCTTATATTGGATTTGTTAGGGATATAGTGACATTTTTGCCTTATAGAGTACAAAAGTTACTGTACTGTGTTCCTGGGAAAGGCTTGAGAGATGGTTTGAGAGTTTTGGAACATGATAATGGTTTTAGGGATGTCTTATATCATTATCTTCATGGCAAAGAGGCGAAAGTCTTTGTTGAAAACAATAGTGATAGTGAGGACGAAGATGATGACAGAGATAACACCCAAGTAGGAGAAGGAGGAGATGGTATTCAAGCTAGTACCGAGGTTAGGGATGAAGTGGGTCATGATGGACGGGATGGGGAGGAGAGGGGCGCGATGCTGTTCACCGCAGCGATTGTGACATGGTGATGTCACCATCACTGAATTAGATTGGGAAGTAGTTGAATCCAGTGATGGTGATGATGACGATGACGATGAAGGGTTGGCTGCTGAAGCTGAAAATTTATTAATCTTAAGTGACACCGACGATGAGGAGCTTACACAGTCAAGGAAAAAACAAAGGGACTTTTTGTTAGATAGATTTGCAACTTTGCATGTAGCTGTTCATCCAAACAGAGACGAAGGCCCTGCAGATGTTGGTGTTGCTGGCCAGGTCCTGGAGACAGATTATGAAGAAAGCATCGACACCGCAACTTCCCAGGACGAAGTTGAAGAAGATCAAGTGCGTAGAAGGAAAAGTAAGTTTCCTTCCTATGATCCATCTGTTGCGTCTTCTACTTTGTCGAGGTATGAAATTCCATGATGCGATACAATTTAGGGAAGCTATACTGAAGAACTCCATTGCTGCACAAAGAAATATTGATTTCATTAGAAATACAAGAAATTTGTAAGAGCTAGGTGTTCGCAGCAAAACTGTCCATGGAAGATTTACGGTGCGTTTGTTAAGAAGAGTGGGTCTTTTCAGATTAGAGCCTACCAAGAGAAACACACTTGTTCCATTAATTTTCCAAACAAAAGGGTAACAAGTGCATGGTTGTCCAAGCACTTCTTCAATCTGATCAAGGTGATGCCCAACTTGAAACTTGTTAACTTTAGGATGCTGGTGAAGGAGCATGTAGGCATCAATGTATCTAGGAATCAGTGCAAAAGAGCAAAGCAAAAGGTGATAAAGATACTTATTGGTCAGTATGCTAAGGAATATGGGCAGGTGTGGGAGTATGCTTGGGAGTGTAGGCTGCAAAACCCTACAAGTAGAGTGTATGTAGAGGTGATTGAGAGACCGCTTCCTGATCATGGGACCAAGTTCGATAAGTTCTATGTGTGCTTTGATGCATGCAGACGAGGTTTTTTAGCTAGTTGTAGACGGATTATAGGATTGGACGGCTGTTTCTTGAAGGGCTTGTGCAAGGGAGAATTGTTGGCGTGATTGGAAGAGATGCGAATAACAGATGTTCCCACTAGCTTGGGCTATTGTAAAGATTAAGAACAAGGACAATTGGTTCGATTCTTGAAAAATCGATGGCTGACTTGGAGATAACAAATGGAGAAGGGTGGGCATTCATGAGCAACCAACAAAAGGTAATGCTTGCTTTTTGAAAAATTTAGTCAATAGTTTGCTTTGCTTGTAATATGAACATTTAATTTGCTCTAGTATTTCTTACTTTGAATTATTGTAGGGATTGGTTCCGGCAGTAGCCGAGTTGTTGCCCCATGCTGAACATCGAATGTGTGTGCGACACATATACGGAAATTGGGTAAAGAACTATAAAGGGGATAAGCTGCAATTGCAATTTTGGCAATTAGCAAAGAGTGCAAACATGGCTGACTTTAGAATAGCCAAAGAAGGACTGCTTCAGTTGACAAAGAAAGGTTGTTCTACCCTATTTCAACTAGAACCGAAGCATTGGTGCATGGCATTCTTCAGTGAGGAGTTCAAGTGCGATAACGTCGACAACAACATTTGTGAAGTATTTAATTCGAAGATAATAGATGCCAGATGCAAACCAGTCATCTCAATGCTTGAAGATATACGAGTTGTGGTTATGACTCGGCTGCGAAACAAAGAGATGAGGCTGCAAAGTGGACAAGACAATATGGTCCTAGGATTGTGAAGAAATTGGATGAGAACTTGGCTGCAAGTACGCATTGTCATCCCATTTGGAATGGAGATGACGGATATGAGATAATGAAGGGTGCGATAAGTATGTTGTCAATCTAGGAAGTAGGAAGTGTTCATGTAGAGCATGGCAAGTAAGTGAAATTCCATGTGCACATGCCATATGTGCCATCCAGTTGAAGGGCGACAATACAGATGATTACATCGATGATTGGTACCATAAATCAAAATATCTTGCTTCCAATCAGTTCATGATGCAGCCAATTAGAAGTAGCAAGTTTTGGGAGCCCACGGATCATGAAGCACCTCAACCTTTGCCACTGAAGAAGAAAATTGGAAGGACAAAATGAAGACGAAGAATGGCGGAGGGAGAGGTCTCGGGTCAGCAAAGAATGAGCAGGCAGGGTGCAAAGATCACGTGTTCTTATTGTCGCCTAACATGCCACAATATTAAAGGTTGTCAATTGAGGAAGCAACAACAACCGTTGAGGCAAGGTGAAGGGCCTAGTGAAGAGACAATTGGAGAAATGCACACAAAGCGGGGCCAAGTGAGTCGACTGTTCTTCGCCAACAAGTAGAACCCCGGTAAGTCATGAAATTTATTTTATGTTTATGTTGCTTTCTTATCGTTTATCATAAAAAATGTACATAATATCTTATTTGGCCTTGTATGTAATGTGTTTGTTAGGTCACAAGAAGAACCTCGCAAGTCATGAAACCGAACACTGCTCGAAGAAGGCAAGGTAGAACACAGCCAGTGAAGGATTGGCCCAAAGCATCACGGCCAGTCAAGGATTGACCCAAGCAGCATCAAGGCCAGCTGAAGGATTAGCCTAAGCAAAGCATCACGGCCGGTGCGATGATTGTTCTTCGGCAAATAAAGAAATACCCAGTGGTAAATTCAACCAATTTGTATTCAGTTTTTATTATTATATGTCTCGATATTATATTTATGGTATTTTTTGGCATCTTTCTCAGGTTCGAAGAAAACAAGTTGGAACTCAACCGCGAACCGAAGGGCCATCACAGAGCCACCTCAAGGATCATCACAGAGCCACCGAAAGAATCACCGCAAGGGGCACCACAAGTACCACCATCACACCACCGAAGGCCCAACAAAAGAGGTGTCACCGAAGTTGAAGGGCTACACGAAGGACAACTAGAATAAGGCCAGGTGACGGGGCGGGTACACAAAGGCCATCTAGAAGACGCCCAAAGACAATTGGTCGAAGAAGCCTCGGGCTGTAGTTAATGGGCCCAAGAAAGCAGGAAAAAGGGGCAATAAATCACAAGTTCCTGAAAGTGACGCCCCTATTCAAATAAAAAGGGCACTTGAGAAGAGGTTAAGACAATATGACTATGGCCTTTATATAGATGAGCGTATTGGAACAGTCATTCTCAATGTAAGTTTTATTGGCTGCATTTAATTTAATTTATGCTGTAGATTTTTGCTAACAATTTATTGTTTTTTTGTAGCCTGGGAGAAGTTCAGAATTTCTTATCTCAGGCCCAACTCAAGAATCGACGGCTGCACCAATAAAAAAGAAGAAAACATCAACATCAACTGTGCCAACAAAAAAGAAGAGAAAGAACCCAGCTCCAACTCCAGCTCCGCTCCAGCTCCTTTTGATTCAATTTGGCCTAGGACATTTGCAACTCCATCTGAGTCAGTGGATACTGAGAAGGTTGAAGAAGAAGTTGCACGTCCAGTTAGAAAGACTGCCAGAATTGTGAATCAAGTGAAAGGCCCATCGAAAGGAGCACGAACAGGCGGTGTCGTGCATATTGATTGATGAGATGAGATGTGATAGAATTTGTGGAGCTTAGGAGTCAAAACAGTTATGTAAACGTTGATGTTGTGTGCATATAGAAAGTCTATGGATGGTTATCTTTTGTTTTTTTTCTTTAGTTTGTCATTCATTGATGTTGTCAGACTCAGACTTGATGAAATATCAATGAAATGATCTTGTGCTGCTTGTCAATTTATGTTATTGTTAATCATGGATTCTGCTTTTACTTATTGCTACCGCCTGTTGGTGTTCGTGGTGATAGCCGGAGTGCTGGTGTATCCGGTGATGGTGGATGGTGATGTTTGGTGGTAGTCATTTTGTTGTTGGGGTGCTCATGTGGTGGCTGGGGTGCTAGTGTAGCTGGTGGTGATGCTTGGTGATTATCGGTTTGTGGTGGGGGTTATAGGCTTAAGTAGCTGCACCTACACTTGGTACAAGTGTGCAGTTTGCACATCTTACACCATATGTACTGGTGCAAACTAGTGCAAGGCTCAGCTTGCACTAGTATCTTGTGCAGTAACACCACCAGCATGGTGGTGGCTGGAGCACCTAGTGTGTAGTGTGGTTAGTGGTGATGGTTGGTGGTGCAGCCGGTGCTGGTGGCTGGCGCAATTTTTACAGAAAACCACAAAAAAATTGACACTTAACTGATCCTATTCTAAAAAAACTTGGCACTTAACTGTTCACTTTTAACTACAAGTGACACTTAACCGATCACTTTAACAATAACTTGACACTTAAGTGATCCTTTTTCATCGCGACTAGCACTTACGTGATTACTAAATACAACTTATGGCACTCGGGTAATCACTCATGTTTGTCTGCATCAAAACAGAGAAGATGATTCTGCATCAAAACAGAGAAGATGATGGTAAACTTATGGTAACTCCATACGACAGCACAAACAACAACAAAGCCACAATGATCTTGTAGAACAACACAAACTTCTTCACATCTTTCAAAAGGAAAAAACCCTACGTTTAATCCAGAACAACACAATTTTTAACTATGGCAGTCGGAGAAACTTTTTCTCATTTTCAAGTACTTTACATTTCATCATAAAGTACAATAGACAACAAAACAACACCATAATACACGCTTGGTAACACTTTCGTTCAATTTTCATCATTGAAACTTCATTTTTGAAAGGTTTAGTTGAAGATGCTTGAGCGTGCATTGAGACTTCATTCTTGAAAAGTTTAACTGAAGACACTTGAGCTTGCATTGAGTCAACATCGTCCAAGTCGTCCACGAACACGATGGAGATTGCTGTCTTTTGTGAAGTAGATCCAATATCACCCTCGTCACTCGGTCGAGAACTTCTCATCGATCCATTTGAAGTATTTGCACTTCGATGCTTCTTTATATCGGGCGCATCCATAAAATCTTCTCCCAGGATTGATTTGAGTCCATGATGTTCTTCTTGGACTCGGTAACCTACAAAAACAGAAACGTTAGCCTTCTCCTTCGCTTTGGTGAGAGGAAATTGAGGCGCCGCGCGAGTCCCGCTCTCCATTTCCAAGATTCGACGAAGGAATTTTGGGCAAATGAAAATTAGGGTTCGAGACTTCAATTCGAGCACTTCAAGAGGGATTTTGGCCGATTTAGGGTTTTAAATTTGAGGCATTTGGGGAGACGACGTCATTTTCGGAAGATTTGGGGCTTTTATTATGCAGACGACGTCGTTGCTGGTGAGTTAGAGCCGACTCGGCTCTCCGGCGAGCCACGTAGGCAAAAAATATTAATAAAATATTGCCACGTAGGCTTTCCGGCAAGGGTCGCCGGAGGTGGCACTTAAGTGTCCCACTAGAAAAAAAAATGGCACTTAAGTGCACCGTTTTGAAGTTATGGCACTTAAGTGTCCCCCCGTGCTAAGTTATGGGACTTGTGCTGGACTTCTGCCCGGGATCTGCAGAAGGGTCGCTTGGGCGAGAGGCAGCGGCGGAGCTGGGTCACGGTTCGCTGAACTAGATCACAGGTCGCTGGGCGGATGAACGGTGACGGCGTCAGGGCTGAGATGAGCTCAGATCTGTAGTCGTCAAGCGAGATCAGCGTGGCTGAAGCAGGGGACACCGAGCGTTGGTCGCGGATGGGTCTCGTGGGTTGCTGGAGTCGTGGCCACCGGCGTGAAGAAACAAGCGGCGGTTGCGGTGCTGCACGTCGGGGAGAAGGCGGATCTGGCAGGACGACGATGGCGAAGGTGCGGAGCTATCGCAGGTTGGCGGGCGCGCGGGTATGAGATCGAAGCGGCACTGGCAGGAGGGTGGCGGACGACTGGGCTACAGCGGCTTTGCGGCTCGAGCGGTGAGGCGGACGCATAGGTCATCGAGGAGGAATCGACGAGAGGAACCGAGAAAGAGACAGAGAGAGAGAGAGAGAGAGAGAGAGAGAGAGAGAGAGAGAGGCAGCTGCGAAACCGAAGAGAAGTGGAAGAGACAGAGAGAGAGACCTAGGTTTGTTTTAGTAATTTTTTTTATTATTATTAAAAGGGAACCGGTCCTGTTCAGGTGGGCAGGCGGGCGGATCCACCCATGGAACCAGGAATAGGACCGGTTCCCACCAATTCCCAAAAATTGGAACTAGGAACCAAACCGGTTCCCTCAAGAACCACTGGTTCCGAGCTGTTCCGATCCGGTTCCGAGCGGTCCGAGCGGATCCTGTATTTTGCGCACCCTATTGCCAGTACTATTAGAAGGTTAGGGATCCTAAAGAACCTTTCTAGGAG
The DNA here is from genome assembly GCA_014182585.1 of Eucalyptus coolabah. Classification (NCBI taxonomy): domain Eukaryota; kingdom Viridiplantae; phylum Streptophyta; class Magnoliopsida; order Myrtales; family Myrtaceae; genus Eucalyptus; species Eucalyptus coolabah. The sequence goes on from CM024621.1 coordinate 35,707,255, forward strand.
TCACCAGGTAGAGTTGCGCTTTGCCTCCTCTTTTTACCTAATCCATCAAAGAGGACTCATTGTTTATGATTGCATGTCGCTGGAATCTCTCCCAGAGCTTCCTCCACGACTATTGAAGCTTCATGTTACAGGATATGGCAAGTTGAAACAGTTGCCAGGATTAGAGTTCTGTGAATGCTCTAGACTGATGCAAAGTGAATGTCGGCAAGTATCAATATCCCCAACAATGTTGGCCATAGCAAGTCGCATGAGGTTGACTAAGCTGGATGGCAGTAGGCTATGTGCATAGCCCTTGGGATGCGTGCCAATGAGTCGAAAAAAAAAAAAAAAAAAAAAAAAAAGAATTAGCCTCGTCCAAACCTCATCCAAGCCTTTTTTTTTTTTTTTTTTGTGGTTATTTTTCAATTGATTATGGTAGATATTACATCAAAACACATCGAAAATCACTTATCAGATTTTTGTTCTTTTTTTATTTCTAGAAACAAAAAAATAAAATCATGCACTATTTAAAGTTTTACCAAACAAGCCCTTAGCTTTCTACACATTTTACACACACACACACATATTAAATTAGATTTGGACCACAATATTTATGTAAGTTTTATATGAGTCTTGCTAAATCTAATAGCTTAAATTCAAATTAAGATGAGTGTATGTTGAGTTCATTAAGGGTGTATTTAGTAATATTTTTATTTTTGGGAATAATTTCTATTTAAAAATAATTTTTTTCATTTCTGTTTCAAGAAAAGAGAAAGATATTTTTATTACTTCTTTTATATGTTTCAAATCTATACCTCGGTCACATTTCTATTGAGGGAATAGAAAAATTAGTTAATATTATCAAACGGATTTATATTTTTATTTTATTATGAGGAATAAAAGAACATAAAAAAAAAAAAAAAAAAAAGATAATTGCCAAACATGCCTCGAATGATCACTAGAAAAATGAATAGGAAATGAGTGATGTGTCACATGGACATTAGTCAAAGGAACAGGCAAAGGAGAGAAAAACCTTACGCAGTTGTCGTACCACGTGAGTTGGCTTCCACATGCTCGGGTGTACCGCACTCGAGCATGAAGCCTGCTAAGAAAGAGCCACGTAAAAGCAAATGGGAAAATCATTATTATTTTCTCTTTCTTGATTAACATGAATTGCATGTGAGTGTAGTTTAGACTCATCAAATTTTTATGTAGCTATACTTTTCTTACTCTAAATTCACATCAACCCATTCTCTAAATTCACATCAACCCATAGTCTAACGCACTAAATATGAGCTAAATTGTAGATTTCTTTTTTTAGCCATTTGAACGCTGGCAAAAGACTTCCATTTCCACTGTGGGAAAGTAGAAGGTTGCTCATCCTCACTTTGATTTGCACGGCTAGGTGGTCTAATTACAAGGACATCTGATAAAAGGTGAGGGTTAAAGAAGCAAATTGCCGAGTAAAGCAAGCGATTGCATTGCATGGCTCTTTAAGGAGTAACACGATGTGAAAACTAATGGTGCATTTGGTCATTATTATGTTTTTAGAAACAATTTCTACTGAGAAATGGTTTTTTTTTTTTTTTTTTAATTTTGTTCTTGAACAAGGCTTTAAGGATTTGAAGGCATTTGATAACCGCTCAAAATTTCTAATTCCCGAATAGAAATTCATTTGATAAAACATTTAAATTTTTTGTGACTTGAAATTTCTTTCAATTTTTTAATACTTTTATTAAAATTTTTCTCTTTTAAATTTTAATAAATTATTATATTTTATTTTTAAAAAAATTATTATATAATTTTATCGTATTTTTAATATAATTTTATTATGTCATTTTATTAAAATTTTAATATAATTTTATGTTATGAAAGTGAAAAAATTCCAAATAAAGGTCCGAAGTGCCATCATTTTCTAAATTAAGAGCCTAAAATATACATTGTTTCAAATAATATTAGTCTAAAAAAAGGCCTAAAGTGATTATGGTTATTTCAAATAAGGACCTAGCCTTGTCACCATCGACAGACAAAAATTTTTAACCGATCATGGATATTTTCGTCCAAATACAATTTAAATTAAAATTAAATTAGATTAAGTTTTTATTTTAAAAAGCCAAAAACAGAGGAGGGAGGGAGCCTCCCTCTCTTGCGTGTTCATTTTTTTTATTTTAAGTTTTAATTTTTTGGAAGAAAAATAGAAAAAGAATGAAAAAATTAAAAAATTAAAAGATGAAATTGCCCTTGACTAAACATTGACTTAAGACCCTTTTATGATATTGATATAGTCACTTCAAATCTTTATTTTAAATAAGATTCACTTTAGATCTTTATTTAAAATAACATCCACTTCAAATCCTTATTTGAGAAAATAATGATACTTCAAACTCTTATTCGAAATTTTTTAAATTTTATTACATCTTTTAGAATTTCTTTTAATTGTTGAATAATTTCATTATAAACTTTTATTATATGTTTAGATAAGTTTATTATATATTTTAGTTTAATTATATAAATTTATCATATTTTAATTTAATTTTATTATATTTTTCAAATTTTCTTTTAATTTTTAATTATTTTATTTTATTTTTTAATAATGTTATTATATTTTTGCTACTGGCTAGAGGAAGAAGAAGAGGAAAGAAAAAAAAAAGGAAAAGGACATGATTTGGCTTGATTCTGAAGTTATTTTCAAGACGAAGAATCAATTTTTTTTTCTATTTTTTTATTTTATTCTAAATCTATTCCTGGGAACATTGTTCTAGGAAATAAAAAAGTTATCAAATAGATTTTTGTTCCTTTTTAATAATAAAATCAGATATTGTTTGGCACGTTACAAAATATGGCCTAATTTTCCAATGTGAACACCTTGACTCCAATGTAAACTATGGATTCTTTCGATTAACATTTCAGAAAACTCATTTAATTTAAAGTCCTTTACATTTTCCCGAAGGTTTCCCCCAAAAGTCTAACCAAATGCATCCTAATGGGGTTAGGGAAAGCTAGAGGTCGCCCATCTTCATTTTGATTTGAGTGGCCACGCGGTCCAATTACAAGGAGAAAGTAACAAAGTATCCTTAAAAGTCCATAGCGAGGTAGTCTTGCTCGAAGGTGACAATTAGCTTTCCACGCCACCATTGAAAATGAGTTAGAAAGTAGATTTTTGATTAATTTTAACGCCTCTTGTGGAAAGAGACTTTCGTTTCAATGGGTGGGGAAAGTGAGAAGTTGCCCATCTTCACTTTGACTTTTGCAGCCATGCGGTCCAATTACAAAGTGAACTAACGAAAGGTTTATGTAAAGATTTTTGATTAATTTTAACGCCTCTTGTGGAAAGAGACTTTCGCTTCAATGGGTGGGGAAAGTAAAAAGTTGCCCATCTTCACTTTGATTTTTGCAGCCACGCGCTCCAATTACAAGGTGAACTGATAAAAGGTTTATGTAAATTGCTAGGAGTGTTAATGGTTCGATTCATTTCCAATTACTAATAAGTGAGCTGAATCTAATCGAATCATGACCCGAACTGAAAATTCAGTTTGGTTCGGTTTGATTTATCAGTTTTTCTTTTTAGGCTATGCTTACTAGAACCAAACTAAATAAGGGTGAAAAATGAGAGATTTTAAGTTGGGCATTTAATTTTTGTTGAGAATTTCGATTTGGCTTAGTTAACCGAACCAGAATAATCCGAGCAAAAAAAAAAGGATTATTATTTTTATAATCGGAATCAAGAACTGAATTAAATTGAAAATACACTAAATTTCGATTTAGTTTAGATTTCGATTTTGGTTTGGGTTAGATTCTGACACCCATACAAGTTACCAGACGAAAGACGCGCGATCCACGGCAAGATTGCGTGAGAGCAGAAATAATTTCCAATGTGAACGCCTCGCGGAAGTCGTCAAGCGAAAATGATGATCGCGTTGTGGCGAAAAATAGAATGAGGGGATGATTGCAGGGCTCCTGCGGAGAAGCAACGAAAATATCTTCAAAGTCTACAGTGAGGTAGTCTTGTCAATTTCGAGGAAAGTTTGTTTCGGTGGTCTTCGTCAAGAAGGTGAGGGTAAAAAAGCAATACAATTGCCGCGCGATCTTTACGGTTTGAACCGCGCCAGTCGAACCGGGCAGCGGACTGAATCGCCAAATCCTTCAACACCGGTTCTCTTCCTACTAATTGGGTACTTTATCCCCGTATGAACTTTATCTTATACCATGTTTAGATCTTCCTATAAGCTGTAATCCACCATCTTAATATTAATCAAAGAAGTATTTTTGACCAAAAAAAAAAAAAAAAAGCGCAATCTTGTCGCGCAATCCTCTCCACAAGAATGCGCGTCTCCTTTGGGGCAACAGTGAGAAGTCAAGCTTTATTTAAAAGTCCCTAGTGCTTGTGCCTCTGGAGCATAAACGCCAATCACCATAAATCACTTGAGACGCTCTCGTCTTTTGTTCTGAGAGATCTGATCTTGGCAGCTCTAGTTTGAGGCATGAAGCTGATCCTCAGATTGTATTGTTTCTTGGGATCCAAACACAACTTGATCTGCTTCAAGACAATTTCTTCTTGAACACAAAAACTCATCACAATAATTTCATCTTTGCATTGCTCCTCCAGGTAAGCTCGACCTTCATTCTCTTGTCCATTACAATTGATAGGTTGAAGAAAAAACATTTGATTTTTACTCATTGCATAACACCTAGCATCCTTTAAAGCATACAAAATTTTGCATGTGAGGTTCCTCAACTTTTCCAAAATCATCATCACATATATTGCTAATTTTTTCTTAGCTCTTCTTATTAAAACTGATCGGTATGAATGGTTGGATTGGTTAAACCCGACGAATCGCATGCTAGCCCTTTACCTCGATAATGTTTCAAAACTAAACTCCTTTGGACCAAAAAGTCCATTCGATAAAATTACAAAAATACCCTTCTATACCCAATTTTGGGTCCATTAGTCCTATACGTACCCCAATTGTATAAATTACTTAAAGCCATGAAACATCCAAAATACTCGATTTTTGCAGGAATAATTCCTCTTTTTCTTGAAAAAAGTTAAAGATTAAAATTTTTCCGAATATTGACCGTTTCTTTTCAATAATTGCATAGAGCCCCGCAAAGGCTACTAATCACAATTGTCAATAACAAACATTTATTTGAACAAATCATATCAACTAGAGAATTTTTGGATGTTTGGAAAATTATCCATTATATTTTTTCAATTCTTGTAATTTCTGGAAAATGACAAAGAATTCAAATGTTTTCCAAAAATTATGAAAAATACACAATTGTACTATGTTTTTTGCTGGTTTCAATGGAAAACTTGAAAGCGAGCAAAGTTGCTTCCTCTTCATGTTGCCGATTTCGCAATTGAATTACGACTCTCACTTGAAACCACATGCATATTCACTTTTTACGACTCTCGCCGGCTAGTGAACATTTTAGCCGGCCGACAAGTTCAGGTCCTTATTTGAGACTTGTTAGCTACTCTGGGTCATTATTCGAGACGACGGCCACTTTGGGTCCTTATTTGAAAAAATAGGCTCACTTTGGGTCTTTATTTGAGATTTTCCCATAAGTTTATACCAAGGAGTCTAGTCATTACCTTATTTCTCAAGTTTGGAAATAAGTCATCATTTATCGTATCTCACAGTTGGAAGCATGATTGTTGCAAAACATAGCTATTAAATTTGGATGACGTCTTTGCAAAAAGTTTCTACCAATAGATTCTTAAACTTTAGAATGTAAAGTAATTGGACCATTTTTGTGGGGCCAAGAATTATGGATGAATATGTGAATTTTATCAAATTAGTGAGCCTAAATATAATTTCGGAAAGTTAAGCGGCGCCCCATCAAGCCCCCTTTAAATCCACCCATGTTGTTCGACATTTTGGATGTGTCGGGAGAACAACTGAAAAAAAGGAGAAAACTAGGGGGATGGGAATATATGATACAGAGAGTTAAATGAGAGGATATTAGGGAAACGAAGAGAGAAGAACCAGGAAATAGACATAAATGACACATTTAGCGAGAATGGTTCAGGGAGGCTGCCATTTTCAGTGTAGAGCAAACTAGTTGGGAGAGAGCCAAATGGCAAATATGCTTAGAGAGAGAGAGTTTACCTTTTCGTCTTTTTATGTTTTAAATTTCAAAATGAAGTTTTATTTAACGATTTAACCATATAATTTCTATTAATTATATTTCCTTTTTGATTGATTACGGACACTTCATTCTAAATGTTATGAATATCAGTAATCAGCACTTGATAAAGGCAAATATAAGGTACGCATGTGCTTTCGAATAGATGCTTACGTTAAACTATGGATCGAAGGTAAGGTTGAAGGAAATATGAAAAAAACTTAGATGATCTGGGTTGATATTAGTGGTCCTCACTTGAAACTCACATTATGCAAAGGGGGATGCATTAGGCTTACATGCCTTAAGAATGTCTCAAAAAATTTAAGCACCACCCATTTAATTTTAGTTAGTTTTTACACGTGAGCCATGTTTATATCTTGTAACCCTCCAAATTTCCTCCCATTAGGAAAGTCCCGCTTGTAAAGACCAAGAGGACCCATTTTCTTCTTGTCCGTGTGCGGACGCAGCTTTTGATATTGGATTAACTAGTAGACACTCGCCTAGGAAGACTCGTTCATCAAACATTTTGCATTGGAACCGTTCAGAAAGCATGTATTCTCCATCCAGAAAGCATGTGCTTTCGATCCAGCCTTTTCGTTTGTTTCTGTACATCTTTTTGTACAGTAAGAAGGCATCCTCTCTTCATTTTTGCCTATCAGACTTCCATGGAGAAAGGACAAAGTCAGAGTAAGGCTAACAAAAGGATGCACCGTTTCAATTTAGGCTGTCCCTTTGCGGTATTCAATCATCTCAAGAGAAGAAAAACGGTGCAGAGAAAGAGAGCATTGAGGGAGCATCCATTTCTTCCTTTATCTCTTCGATACCCACAGGAGGAGGCAGTGATCAATACGACATATTCTTGAGCTTTCGAGGCTCGGACACCCGCAAGGGATTCACCGATCACCTCTACCACAGTTTGATCAATGTAGGGACCGTACCAATTTCTGTGTTCAAGGACGATAATAGCCTCGAAATTGGAAAGGATTTTGATTCAGAGATTCTTGATATCATCACGCAGTCTAAGATTTTGATTCCTATTATTTCCGAAAATTATGCTTCGAGCAAATGGTGCCTCTGCGAGCTAGTTCGAATCATGGACTGCAAGAAGAGCATGTCTCACATGGTGTTGCCCATTTTTTACAAAGTGAACCCATCCGATGTGCGATATCTAAAGGGAAAATTTGGGGAGGCCTTCCGTATGTGTGAGAAGCGTTTTGATAAGAATGATATTCAGGACGGAAACAAGCCCTCACAAAAGTGAGTTACTTAGATGGATGGGAATCTGAAAAATTTGCTAATGGGTACTTCTCTTCCACCTACACTTTTTATTTTTCATAAGTCTTTTTATTCAACAAAACTGATGTGATATGGATGAACTGCTTTCCCTACAAGCTCACAAAAAATCCCAGTATGTCCTAATGAATAACCATAATGGCCCAAAGACTACAAACCCTAGTACTCTGCTATTTTTCCCCTGCAAACTACACCAACAACAACTAAAACCTTAGGATCCCATACTCAGCCTTCCAAAGCTTGATCGACCCCAGATAAATTGACCTCCTATTGCCAACAGGGGTTGGCTTGGTTGATATGAATGGGACACTTCACATTGACCATGTCATAGGTTCAACTTCCACTGCTGCCGTAACCACCATGGGTAGGTGATTTATAAGTTAATTACAAGTCCTCCATTTATGGCCGTCGCATACGCTGGCCTCAGATGGATGGCCTCCCCTCCTCCTAAACTTTTTGTAATCAATATAATCAACCTCCTATCCTTCAATTAGCAGTGACCATAGGCCTTATAACAAAAAGTTTACTTCTAAATATTCTCAATTTGCTTGGTGCAACACCTTATCTAATTTCAATAGGATCTATCTATTGGTAGAAAAAGGAAGGGGAAAATGAAATGACTACTACACCATCATCCTTCATTGTTATTCGTAAAACCAAAACATTTTTGCATGTTAATTGGTTCCATCCATCCTTCACATATATGTGGGTGTCCTTTGAAGAGATTACGTAAAACTATGAAGTTATAATGAGTTATTGTTGTTTGATAGGCATGAAGGAGAATTAGTGGAAGAAGTCATCAAAACTATTATGAGCAAGTTAAGACATGATTTTCAGCTTGATGTTCCTAAGCATTTAGTTGGAGTTGGCGATCATGTCAACAAAATTAGGAATTGGGTTGATACTCCCGCAGTCATGCTCGAATAATTGGAATATATGGCATGGGTGGGATCGGTAAAACAACTCTCGCCAAGGTCATCTACAATGAGCTGTTGTATGACTTTTTGCATCGTGGCTTCCTTCCAAATATACGAGAGACAGCTCACCACAACGGTATTCTTTATTTACAAAATCCACTAATTAAGGAAATACTACCCAATGAACATCAAGTTTGTAAAGTTGATGATGGAATTAGTTTGATCAAATCTAGATTCAAAGGAAAAAGTGTTCTCATTCTTTTAGATGATGTTGATCATCAAGATCAACTAAATGCTTTGGCTAGAGAACGTGATTGGTTTTCGACAGGAAGTATCATCATTGTTACAACTAGATATGAAGCTGTTCTTGATCAACCTGAATTCCAAGCAGACTACAAGTATGAACTGAGCGAATTAGATGAGGTGCATTCTTTGCTTTTATTTAAAAGGCATGCATTTCACATGGGCCATTGTTGAAGGACTTTGAGGGTATCTCACGTGATATCTTATCCACCATGGGCGGGCTTCCCTAGCTATCAAGGTCATAGGTTCATACTTGTATGGGAAAACAAATGGAAAAGTATGGCAAGACATACTTAAGAAATTAAGAAACAAACCAGCTAAAGACGTACAAAAGATATTGATGATAAGTTATGATGCATTGGAACCTGAACATAAGAATATTTTTCTCGATATTGCTTGCTTCTTTATTGGCGAAGATAGCAAATTCGCCATTTACACATGGGAGGATTTTTATCCATATCAAGGAATTGAAGAGTTGAAGTTGAGGTGCTTAATTAAAATTGGAGATCGCGGTGAGTTTAGGATGCATGATCAACTAAGAGATCTTGGAAGGAGCATCTTTTGCCAAGGACAATCGCTTGAAAGATGTCTGAAACAATGGGTTGACGAAGAAGGCTTAACAAAGTGAAACCGGAACGTGGGGTAAGATATGGCACTCCTTTTTTTCTTTCCCCCTCTCTCATAATTTCATGTTTAATTTGATCTATTCTACTCTTTTACCTAGTGTGAGCAGATGCTCCTACTTTTTAGGAAAAAGTCTATTTATACGTCCATTCATGTCCATCATACATGAATTGTGGCCGTAATTGGATTATATGTGTGCCATTGATTAAAAAGTTACACTATATAATTCAAATTCATTTGCATAAAGTACATTAGTCAAAAATTTAATATACAGCCGATTCTTTAACTATGATTCTATAGTAAAAATCTCATTCACTAAAAGCAAGCAATTTTATATCTAGTTGAAAATATTAATAGTTTGAAAGACTATAATAATTAATAAAGATGAAGCATATACGTCATAGATCATATAAATAAATATATTTTTTATTCAAAACAATAATGGACAATATGTGCCAATTATAATAACTAATAATTAAGCAAATCAGCAACATTAAAGAAAAATATCACATTTACAACAGGTGCTTACTTTCTATTACAGTCGAATGTAAAGAAAAATATCAATGATTGGTATGCTTTTTTTTTTTTTTTTTCCATTTTGATTCAAAGGTACTTGTCCCTTTACTAGTTATATCTATCTCTTTTCATTCTTCTTTCCTCTTAATAGATATGATGGCAAAGAATCACCTTAATAAATATATTGGGAGAACCTTACTATCGTTGTATCACGTGGACCTTGCTCATCTTATGGATTAGGTTAGGTGTTTGACAATGAATGAATTTCCTTATTCTCCCTTCTTTGCTTCTTTCATTTCTGTTTTCTTTTTCCTTCGCTTTTCTTAATAAACATTTCTTTCCTCGACAAGCTCTTTTATAATATTTATATTTTTGGGACAATGCCCTTTTGTGCCAATAGCCACTAGACTAACTTGACTATTTAGAGGAAATGTCGTGCTTCTTATTAATATATTGATACCTTTTTCTTTACTATATACGATTTTCAGCATGAAAGTAAGGTTAGTTTTCACTTAGCTTGGTTTGATATGCAGGCACGCTATTGTTTGAAAAACTATGATACATACTTTCAATGGCCTCGTGGCTGTTCCCCTGCATACACAAGTGAACAATTTAAAAACTTACCGAGCTCAAGGTTCCTTCAATTGTGCTGGAAGGCTTTAAGTGGAGACTTTAATGAACTATTTTCTGAATTAAGATGGCTTCGATGGTTTTACATTGAACCCAACATGCTATCTTCAGCGATAAATTTCCATCTATCTAAATTAGTGGTGCTAGAGTTGTCACAAAACAAGCTCGCAGAGGATTGGAGAGGATGGAGTTCAATTATGGTAAGATGGAAAAAAGACATCCTTTGTGATCTTTGCTTTGTTTTGTCTTGTCCATTAAATTCCTTTTTTGACATCTTATTCTCCTTTATATAGGTTGCAAAGTAGCTAAAAGTTCTCAACCTTTCATATAGCCAGGTTTTAAGATGTACTCCTGATTTCTCGACTTTCACAGAATTGGAGATTCTCATCTTGGATGAATGTTGCAAATTGGAGCAAGTCCACCCTTCTATTGGCCAAGTCAAGAGACTTGTTTCCTTGTACTCGAGGAATTGTCTCAATCTCAAAGAGCTACCAGAGGAAGTGGGTGAATTGCAAGAACTAAAAGAACTTCTTTTAGATGATGCTGGCATTACAAAAATTCCTATGTCAATTGGTTCTTTGAAGAAGTTGCAAAAGTTGAGTGTCCCACATTGTTTGTCATTGGTTGAAATCCCTCTCTCAATCGATAATCTTTCTTCTCTCCAACACCTTGACCTAAGTAGTTATTCACTATTGAGTGAGATCTCTAGGTCAAATAGGAATCTTTCTTCTCTCGAATGCTTTAACCTCCTCAGCTCAAATAGGAATCTTTCTTCTCTCGAATGCTTTAACCTCCTCAGCTCAATCAGGAATCTTTCTTCTCTTCGACACCTCAACCTCTCTTAGTGTTCATCATTGAGAGACATCCCTAGTTCAATTGGAAATCTTTCTTCTCTCCAACACCTCAACCTTTCTCAATGTTCTTCATTGAGAGACATCTCTAGCTCAGTTGGGAATCTTTCTTCTCTCTTATACCTTAACCTCTCTCATTGTTCGTCATTGAGAGAAATCCCTAACTCAATTGGGAATCTTTCTTCTCTCCAATACCTTAATCTCTCTCACTGTTCGTCACTGAGAGAAATCCCTACCTCAATTGGGGATTTACACAAATTGCAACATCTGAACATTGATAATCCTTTGATTAAAGAGATCCCTGATGCCATTGGAAGGTTTAAAGAACTGCGGAGGATAATTATTATATCCTACGATTGTTGGGGAATTGGATCTGTCTATTGCTCTCGTTCACTTAGTAAAATCATTGACACATCCTTATCTACTCGCCCGATTGCAAGGATAAATCTTTTCTTGTAACCTCCTTTCCCAACACTTTAAGGTGCTCCGATTGATGCCAAAGCATCCTTTTGGTTTAACGTATCTTCAATACAATTTCGCAATTCCCAAATTCCTACAGCTTTCTGTTGGAAATTTCTTATAATATGGGCTTACATTAATTAATTGATTTTCTATTTTAAATAATCGGGTTAATGGATATTCCAATATTTATTGAACCCTAAAGTGATCTGGTTGAATTGGGTATTGGCATCTATTGTTAAAGGGCCTAGTTGAGCAACAAAGTGTAGGCAATTGTGTTTAATCGAAGCCCGTAATGGGAAGGGCCCGATTAACACGCTATTGATTAGGGTTTCAGTCCCTCTCTAGCCTATAAAAGGGTAGGTTATACCTATCGTTGCTTTAATCCCATTGAAAGCTGCTATATCGAAATAGGTTATAGAGAGAAAGATCTGGTATTCCGATAGATCCCCGATTATCGAGTGATCTATTTTTCTGCAAGCAAGAAAATGGCCAAACAGCACGTTTTAATTCCGCCGTATTTATTGATATCGGTGTTTTACAATCATGTATGGATCTGTGTGTTCTTAATTGATTAATTGTTTATGAGAACAATATTCTACATGTGGTATCGAGCCGATCGTATATGATTGTAGAACCCAAAAAAATTTTTATGGACAAATTCGAAATCCTCTTCTTTGAGCCGAATATAGGCATTATTTTTCGTGTAGATTTTTGCTTGATTGATCCCGTAACCATAGGGCTTTTGTTCTACATGTTGAGATCTTTCCAACCATATATAATTTGCATAATTTCGTTGAGAATTGAGTGAGAATTTTAGATTTGAAATTCTAGGGTTTATATGTGAAAAATTTCTAGAATTTGCAAATTACTTGCAATCGATTGATGTTTGATGTAAAACGTTGCATGAGTATTGTTATATATTTGTTTTAGTATCTTTTGTTGTATTAAATTGAGTTATTAGGGTTTAAATTTAAGAAAACCAAATTTTCGGCCATGGGAGGTTTAGATCCGAAACTTTGAAGCTTGCATGTGGTGGATTTAGTTGATATTTCTTAGTTTAATTAAATATAGTTAATTAAATTGATGTTATAAGCAAAACCCATGAGGAAATTTTATCAAAAACCATGTTAATTTATGCCTTTGGAGCTTCGGGTCGAAACCGGGTTGTATGACCCGTTTTTCTGCAAATTCGTGACCCAGCTGGAGGTTTCTTCAACCTCCAGCCGAGCTTAGGCCTGAATATGGGCTTCTGCCCATATTTTTTTTTTTTTTAAATTTCGTAGCCCATTTTATGGGCTAATTTTAGATTAAAAGGAAGATGAGCCCACGCGAGAAGAAAGCCAGGCTGGGTTTTCTATTGGGCGTACATTTTGTCTTTCCTTGCTGGTTCATGGGCGTGAGCCCAAAACCAGAATGAAAACAATTAAAAGAAAAGCTTGGGCCGCGCGCACGTCAGGCCCGCGGTCCGATTAGGGCTGCTCGCGGGTCCTGGGCCCGCGGGAGTCCGTAATATTTAAATAATATAATAATAATAATAATAATAATAATAATAATAATAATTTAAAAAAAAATTGTGGCAAAAAATTTGTTGTTTTGAAAAATGCAATATGATCATTGGAAACACATGTTGTGTAGTGTTTCATATTGTTTGATAAATTTTGGGCATAAGTTTTGGAATTCCCTATTGATAAAAGATTAATATATATAATTACTCGCCCAAAGGGAGTTATTGTGTATATTAGTTTGGAAAAATAGCATGAAGTTTATTCCCATATTTAAAAGATGGGGATGTATAATTGAAAAATATTTATCTGCCCAAAGGGGATAAATGTTTTGAAAATTATATGTAATTCCCTCTATGTTGATATTATGGAGATGTATGATTTAAAGGATTTGTCTGCCCAAAAGGGATTGATTTTTGACAATTATATGTAATTCTCCTTGTTGTTGCTTTATAAATTTCATGCTGAGAAAAATAATAGTGCATTATACACTCTGCCCAAAGGGGAGTTTATGATGTACTTATTATTTTTGTTGAATTGCTTATTGCCCATAATTGATCTTATTGCATTATGTGTGTTAAACAGTTACCTTTGCTGTGAATAACAACAATGCCACGGTGGAAATGTTAACTGGATCAAACTTTAAAAGATGGAAGCAAGATATAGAGTTTGCTTTGGGCATCGTTGATATAGACTTAGCTCTACGTGAGGATGAACCGGGCCCAATGATCAAAGTACGCAGATCAAAAGGCCCATTATGCTAGATGGGAAAAATCTAATCGACCGAGCCTCATTGCTATGAAGAGGTCTATTGCTGAGCATCTGATTAGTGGTTTGCCGGAAGATACGAATGCCAGACAGTTCCTTGAAGCAGTGGGAGAAAGATATAGAGTCTCGAGATAAGGTCAAGCCGGGAACTTGCTGAGTGAGTTAACGAACATGAGGTATGATGCTGCTATGGGTGTTAGAGAATTTATACGAAGATGGTCCACATTCAGTCTAAACTTAAGGCCCATGAAATTGTTCTTTCGAAAATTATATTATGCATCAAGCCTTAAATGTTTTGCCAGCTGAATTTAGTCGATTAAGGCGCTTATAATGCTCGAATGAGACATGGAGTGTTAATGCCTTGATTACTAAGTGTGTGACTAAAGAAGGGAAATTAAAGAAGGAAAAGTATGAGTCTGCCCACTTAACTACCAATGCCAAGTTGAGTTCGTCTAGAGGCAAATGGAAGCCTAAGGGGTCAAATGCTCATGGCCCAAAGAAATGGCAAGACTTTAGGAAAAATGAGAACTATAGGAGGAATGGAGATAAGGATTTTAAATGTTTTCACTGCAAGAAGCAGGGTCACAAGAGAGCCAATTGCTACAAATTTCGAGCTTGGCTAAAAACAAGAAAAGAAAGTCACCAAGGTGAGTTGTTGGTTTGTTTTGAATCAAATTTAGTTGATGTTCCTTTGGATTCTTGGTGGCTTGATTCTGGTGCTACTGTTCATGTGACTACTACCTTACAAGGTCTCACAAATCTAAGGATTCCAAGTCTGAGGGAGTCAAAGCTTAAAGTTGGAAACAATACTGGAGTTGATGTGGAGCGCATAAGGACAGTTGTTTTGAATTTAGATTCTAGTTTTCAACTTGTCTTGAACAATGTCTTTTATGTTCCTAATTTTAGGAGAAACTTAGTATCTCTTTCTTCGCTTGACAAAGCTGGATATTGTCTTCATTTTGCGAATAAAAGAGTGGATTTGAGTTATGATTCCAGAATTATTGGGAATTGTGTTTTGTCTGATGGATTATATCGATTATCCTTATCTCCCGATAG
The DNA here is from genome assembly GCA_014182585.1 of Eucalyptus coolabah. Taxonomy (NCBI): domain Eukaryota; kingdom Viridiplantae; phylum Streptophyta; class Magnoliopsida; order Myrtales; family Myrtaceae; genus Eucalyptus; species Eucalyptus coolabah. The sequence continues at coordinate 35,722,285 of CM024621.1, forward strand.
ACCATATTGCTCTTTCAATGTTGAGAATGTTGTTGCTAAGAGATCTTTAATCAAAGATAGATCTTCAATGCTATGGCATAAGTGATTGGGGCATATATCCAAAGAACGGGTAAAGCGACTTATCATGGCTGATATTCTCCCTCCTCTTGACTTAGATGATATTGAGACTTGTATTGATTGTGTGAGGGGAAAATTAACTAAAACAAAGAAGAAAGGCGCTACTCGAAGTCAAAGTCTATTGGAGATAATTCATACTGATATTAGTGGGCCATACTCAACCACCTTGTGTGGAAATAAATACTTCATCACGTTTATTGATGATTTTTCCCGTTATTGTTATCTTTATCTAATTAAGGAGAAGACTGATGCTCTTGACACGTTTAAAGTGTTTTGTACTGAAGTTGAGAAACAATTGGGAAAAATTATCAAGATTGTCAGATCTGATCGCGGTGGTGAGTATTATGGACGATATACTGAGGCTGGACAACAAAAGGGATCTTTTGCAAAATATTTGCAGGACTATGATATTGTTGCTCAATATACAATGCCTAGGAGTCCTGAGCAGAATGGTGTAGCTGAACGGCGTAATCGCACACTCATGGAGATGAAACGAAGTATGATGGGCAGTTCTAATTTGCCTGAATACTTATGGGGTGATGCGATTAAAACGACAACTTATATATTGAATCGTGTACCTAGTAAATCGGTGCCGAAAACACCTTTTGAGTTGTGGACTGGGAGGAAACCTAGCTTGAATCATTTTCGAGTTTGGGGTTGTCCTGCAGAGGTGAAAATTTATGATCCTTCTCAAAAGAAGACCGAATCCAGGACTACTAAATGTTATTTTATTGGATATCCTAATCATTCTAAAGGGTATAGGTTCTATTGTCCTTCTCGCGGCACTAGAATCGTTGAATCTCAAACGCCAAATTCCGGAATTAGATGTTGCTGAAAAGAGTTCTTCTCAATCTTTCGAAATGGAAGAACCAAATGAAACGGTCTCTATTCCATTGCCCATCTTACATGATGATTCTATGCGAGATCCTAATGGAGTGGAAATTCAGCAAGAAGCAAATACCGAAAATATGATTGTAGATCCTCCCACTACAAATGAAATTCCCCAGATGAATGATGCAGCTCCAGAAATGCCTGTGCGAAGATCACAGCGACAAAGAAGACCAACACTTTTAAATGATTATCTTGTCTATCTTGGAGAAGCTGATTTTGACATTGGAAGAGTAGTTGATCCGACGACGTTCAAAGAAGCTCTTAATAGTGATCGACGAGATAAATGGTTAGGAGCGATGAATGACGAGATGATGTCCATGTCAACTAATCAAGTGTGGAAACTAGTTGATTTGCCCGATGGGCATAAACCAATCGGCCGTGTCACGCCCGATCCTCAGCACGCGCACATCCCTTACCTTTGGTCGATTTTATTATTGCGATATGCCGGGACTATGTATCGCCGACCCTTTCATTTTTATATGCACATGCGGAAGCGGTTATAAATCCCGAGACAATAAAACAATGGGATATACAAGTAGGACTAGAAAATTGAACCTGAAAACCAACACCCTTATGCTCATATACAAACCATGCTAAACGATTGGTTTCTACTCAAATTGATTCTATAACAATCGTCATCAGGATCCTACTCTGGATTATCCTCGGTTATTTTACTACTCTCAAATATAATGATAGATTCCGACCAAAAAACATTTAACGATAGATTCGGCCAAAAAAATATTTAAAGAAAACCAATTTTTAATCTAGACACTAAGTAATTGATAAAACCAATATTCGACTAGAGCTATTAGCAACTTAGCAACCAAATTATGATTTTATGCCTTTCAAATCAATCAAAGGGATAAGTGAAATGGAAAAACTAAAATTTGTCATGAAAATAAAATTAGGTTCTACAACTTTTAAATAGTGCAATTAAATTTTAAAACTTATCAAGTCTTAAAATGGGTTAATGATTTTAACATGAATTAAGATTTATGTATCGCTCATATTAAACCTAGTTCATAACTTTATAAAAAAAAAAAAATTGTGTGTCACTCGAATTAAGATTTGTGTCTTCATATAAGAATCAATGACATTAACATGTGGATATAAGCTTTACGAATAAACATCTATAAATTATTAAAACAATTGATATTTTTGAACAATCAAACATACCCTAGTATTTTTATTTTATTTTTATAAAAGTGCGGGTACAAACACGTCATGAGCCAAATAAGTGGCAGATCACCATTTTAACTAATCGATTTATAAAAGTTACTGAAAAATACTTTTGATCTTATTCATACGGAACATCGGAATTGTCTTGGTTACTTGGGGAGGTATGATAACGTTTTTGTTTCCAAAAACAGTTTCTTTTGAAAAACACTTTTTTTCTATTTTTGTTCTCAGGAGCAATTTCTAAATATTTGAAGGCATTTGATAACTATACGAAATTTCTGTTCTTAGAAAAGAAATATATTTAATAAGACCCCAAATATTTTTTGACTTAGAATTTCTTTTAATTTATTAATTAATTTATTATTTTTCTTCTTCTCCTTCCTCTAGCCAATCAGGGGAGAGCCTCACCGACCACCGACAAGGTCCCCGAGCCTCTCGTCTTGCCCTAGCTACCTTGCCCGACCATCGCAAGGTTGGCATTGCCCACCTAGGTGAGGCCAACCTCACAATGGTTAGGCGAGGTGGAGCCTCGCTGGGCCATCACGAGGCTTGTCGACCACTCCCAGCCACAGCAAGGCTTGAGAGGGGGTTGGGCATGGTCTAGTCGATCGCCAACCATTGTTTCTGGAGTTATTCCTAAAAACGAAAAAATAACTTTATTTTTATTTTTTATTTCTATTTCAAATTCATTTCCGAGAAAAAAAAAAAATTATCAAATGCGCTTTTGTCCTATTTCTACTCATTAGAGAAACAGATGTTCCCAAAGCATTGCCAAACAACACCTTGGTCAGCCACGATGCTCCTAAATTTCAATGGCTTCTTCAAGAGGCTTCTTTAGCAACCGCAGTCACCGAATTCAAAAGATTCTGTCCACCCATAGTTACATCTACGAGTTCAGCTGACAGTGTATAAACACCTCGGACAATTCACTAAAGCATTAGTCGATCCGCACACAAAATTCACTAAAGCATTAGTCGATCCGCACCCAAATTACTCCGTAAATACATTAGTCAGTCCACGCATAAGTAAATCATATGCTCCATTTCTTTGCAAATGGCTAAACATATATGTAGGTTGATCACTTGATCAGAGAATTATACAAGCACCACCACCCTTTTCCTCATGGACACTGTATTTTCACGTGAAATGCATATTACAAGTGCATTATACAATGGTGTATCAACAGAGTGATGGGGGAAACGAGTTAATCGACAGTTGGAGTTGAACCAAGAATGCTTAGAAACAGAGACTGGCACGCATGAAGAAATAGGTTCAATTCCAGTCCCAGGCTTCAAGCTGCCTTCACCACACATTTCATCTTATTAAAGCAGCCATGATGTTGCCTAACCATTTCCTTTAGGCCAAGCCCACCTGTCTCTCCCACCTAAGGTCTTCTGAAAATTCTGAGAGCGCAGCCCTTGGGTCACCATCGAAGATAGACAAGTAATACTGAGCAGTCCCATCATCAACCTGCATGCTCCTCCTAAGTGAGTCGAGTATCCTCTTCTTCCCCTGTTCAGAGGTGGTCCTCTTCAACAAAGAACTTATCTCTATGTCTCGCACACCTTCTGGATAGAGCACGGCGACTTCCCTCTTTGCATGGTTATCTCGCTCTATGTAGCATGTGGAATCGATAAGAATGTCAGGGTTGCTTATGGGGATTAACAATCTCTCCCTCGAATATATACCATGGTCACTCATCATGTTGTTTAGGCGCTTTACGTTCATGACCTGAGAGTACCAAAAAATATTCTTTTAAGCATGTAATATTCGTGTAGACAGGGACAAAAAGGACATGTACGAAAAAAAAAAAAACTTTCAAGCAGGGAAGGAAAAAAAAAATTCAGGGAAGCCATTCTAAAAGTAAGTCTCTACCAATAGTTATCAAAACATTGAACTCAGAAAGATCCAAGTTGACAATCATGGACCACATGATACATCATTATTGACTCTTCAGGGATCATGATGACCACAAAAATGGAAAAGTTCCATAAAAGGGCAAGTTCATTTCCTAATTGCACAAACAATTTATGTTCTGGTTGCAAAATTTGAGGGTCACATTCAACCATTTCGATAAATCAATACCACCATCGCAGGATCATCTACTATTTCTATGTCAGTGTTATTAACTCAGAGGAACTATCATGACCATCAAAAAGTGCATCACCCATCATTTCATACTGATGACTTGCAAAATCCGAGTATCATTTAGCCTAATGTGTTCTGGGAACTAAGAGATTGGATTATCTATTAAAGATGCTCAATATCTGCTTACCAATCAATCATATCTTTTTGCTATTAGTAGCCAGAGATGCTTCTTGCTTGGCAAACTTAACAAAACTCAGTCACATCAAAAGATTTCAGAACGTTTCACTTGAAGAGGATCCTATGCTCGCTAAGACAAAACATTTGTGTTCAAGCCCCAACCTTCCTCCGTACCTCCATAAGAAACGACGACAATGACTTCTGAGTGTAACCATTTCCTTTTCCTTTTTCTTTAGGATTTGCCAAAAGATGAAGTTACTCCAAAATTACAAAATTCGTATATCAATTAGTCTGGCTTTCTCCAATGGGAATAAATCTATAAGATTTGCAGAAGAAGATTCCATTGAGCATCTATCCTACCACCTATTTGGTACAATATAGAACAACAGCGTAAAATGGTCCATATAACTAACCCCACTCAATGGGATGAATCAGTCATTTACATTGAAGTCATTCAACCACCAGCCTGCACAAAGAAGCTATGAACGTCATCAAATGACATATAGAACGTCTAGCATCTTGTCAACCTTTTACTTCTCCTAGTAAACTCCCAAAGCTAACCTTTATCAAAGAGGCCAGAACCTATCGAATGGAAGTATGAGAGAGCCATACTCAAAATTCTACAAAACTATGTCCTTAGACGATCTTGCACCAATCAAGAGAGCTATCCAACTTTGGCTGTTATGGTGGTGGAGGTACGCCAGAATGCTTCTTCAAGGAAGAAAGCCTCTGCAAAGACCTGACATTGTTGCTAGCTATACAACATTCCTCAACCCACAAGTCCTTGACCATTCAATGATCTTAGTCACTAAATAGTTGGTTCATTCACCAAACTCACCATTTTACTCCCCCTTTCGTTGGGATTTGCCATTTTAGCAATCAAACTCAGGATCACAAAGTACTTCACATATTATGAAAAGCAACTAACCCATCCCCACCCATCCTCTCAGCGCCAAGGAAGTAACCAAATAGACAGTCTATGCCGGAGGAGGAAAACAAATGGATTCCAAGCCATCAGCAGAGCCAATCCACCAGAAATTCCATGAAAATTAACAATCAAGCTCCCAGCTTCCATCCACTTCATCATCATTCAAACGGACCATGACTACACGCAGAGTAAACCAACATGACTTCCAAAACATCAGAAGGATACTACCAGGGAACCTTCTTCGTAAAGTTTCAAATGCTGCAGCTGGACACACCACTTTAGCTAACTTTTAAATGAAATAGCAGTCCATTTGTTCTTCAGAATCTGTCAAAAGTGAATCTCCATCGAAAATGCAGCGCCAAAGCATGTCATTTGCAAACGTTTAAAGTATACTGCGTGAGAAAATCATTTCGCCGCCAACACGATTCGCAGTATTGCTCACAATCAATACAGCAAAAGGGACAGAAACTCCATTACCTGAACGGAGTACTTCACGGCGAGGCTCGCGACGCTATCGCTGCGCTTAATCCGATGCGAGATCGCGAACTTCCCCACGCCGTTATCTCTCCAGAAGCTGCCCGAGCTCGGGACGCCGACCACCTCCTTTAACCTCCAGGGGGCCGCGAAGGCGCGGGTGACCATGTCGCGATCGGAGGCGACGGAGCTCCAGATGCGGCAGACCAGCTCGCGCGGGCCAGGTCCGGGAAGGGGAGCTTCTCGAAGATGAGCCGGAGGGTGTCGCGGCAGGCGAGGGCGGAGAAGTGGGAGTTCATCGGCGAGATGGTGGAATAGTCGGCAGCGGAGGCGGAGGAGGAGGCGGCGGCGGCGGAGGGCGGCGGCGGAGAGAGATCGGGGGTCCGAGGTGGATGCTCCCGGTCGTTGTCGTCGGCGTCGCCGCAGCAGCCCATTTAAAGAAAGAGAGAGAGAGAGAGAGAGAGAGAGAGAGAGAGATGGGAATGTGTATGGAGTCAGTTTTGATGGTTTTGGATTTTTGGCTTTGAATGGTGGATTAGTAGAGGTGGCTGGAATATGGGTGAATTGCGCTTTTGACCCCTTGTGTTATGGAATTTATTACAATTTTCCCTGAATTATCGATTTTTGCGATGTCCCCCCTAAAATTTGATATCGGTTTCGATGTCGGAGAGGAGTGACTTCCATCATTTTTCAGTTTGAGCACTGACCGTGTGCTTGTCACGTGACTAAGTTGGTCTTTGAGGGAGGGTAAATTTGTCGAATATTGTAAATTACATTTTAACCCCCAAACTTTGGCATGTACGGGAATTTACCCTATCTCTCCCTTATATTTCTCTTCCACTTTTTATCGGCAATAGAAATTATAAAATCATTTCCTTTGATTTTATAAATTTATTGCTCACGCGAAGACTTCGTGAAAGGAAGTAATTATATTAATTTGGTTTTTTTAATAATATAACTAGACACATCATCATACCGCATGAACATATGATGTTCGTATCATGTTCCTATAGATCAATGTTAGTGCTAAACTATTGTGTCCTTTATTTAACAATTAGAATGATTGACTTACCGAGTAATTAGTAGTCACTTTAATTTGCGCTAATAAACAAGTTTTGCGGGTTGTATTGTCTTGCGATGTTAGGACTTTTGTTTGCATTTCTTAATTTGCTTTTATGTCTAACCCTATATTGCAAGCCCTAAGATATCATTTCTAGAAATGATGCACAAATCTTTTGGTTGATTACATACAAAGTTTGGAGACCATAATCAAAATCAAATGCAAAATTTATCATTGACTAATTATTTTAAAAGTATGGGTTAAATTTGTAAAATTATTAAAAGTATAGGGCCCTTGTGAAAATTGGCCCGAGCCAACACTTGGGAGGCTTTGCAACCAATTTCAAGACTTCACTGAACACTGTGAAAATTGAAAAGTCATGGGGCATTTTGCAACAAGTGCCAAAATCCAGAGAACGGAGCATAATTCATTACTCAAATGCCGATGCCGGGAAACACTTTTTCTTTGCAATTTTCTTTTTTACTTATCAGGATTTTTTTTTTTTTTTGCTATACATAATGAGAAAAAACACACATGAAATAGTTTCTGACGATGATGACTGTATTTTGAATCACTTTTCGCCGGATTTTAACAGTTTTGCCGATACAAAGATTCACCATGATAACTAAATATAATATAATGTTGACTTATGATTGATAATGATGATTCATCTTTGCTTAAAGTATTGTAAAACTGTCAAGCTCTCTTTTTGAGTTTAGGGTGTGTAATGTAACTTTATGGAAGGAAATCGTATTACTGACTGGCTTGTTAATCTTGGGACCAATAAGTGTTAGGATATTAGGTTCTTTCCACTGCCTTCCAGAAAGTAACTTCATGTTTAATTAATTATCAAACATGGATAGTAGGCTCTCAACATCAATTTATGCATTTGACTTTACCCTTTTTTCATTAAAAATAAAATAAAATTTAACTAGCATGGGTGCAATGAAAGCTATTACCATTTAAGGAAAATTGACATTACTACCAAGCTTCTTTATTTCGTGTCCTCCGTAGAAACCGAAATTCGCCCTTGCTGGCAAAAACTAAACTGATTTTTAACAACAAATATCTTATTGACCGTGGTTTAAGTAGAGGTTCATTGAATTAAACGGATCGAAATCTAAGAGAAACCAATCGAAACTTTTACTCTATATAGATTAGCGTGAAAAATAGACCTTGTGGCTCACTCCATTAAAATCCCCATCTACCCCTAGATCAGACTTCAGCTAGAATGGAATGAACAACATATGAACATTAGTGTGGATTCACGTGCAACGTGTATGAAAGAAAAGGCAGAATCAGCTGATATATTTCTTATGGATAATTTACTTTGAAATTAGATCCCGAATACTGGCGAGACCTTTGAAAAATTAGTCTTACACTGTAGATGAGTAAAATACTTATCCATTTACATCGGGACTGCATAGAGAGAGATTTGGGAGAATGACAAAAGAGAGATTTGCAAAATCTTTAATAGAATTTCATGAATATCGATGGATTGATTGAGTGATTAAACGTTTGATTTGGATGTACTAGATTTCAAATTCAAATGGTAACCTTGGAGGCCATACCTGCAATCTGATACACATGGAAGCAGTGATTTGCATTCATATGTGAGATTAATCGAGCCAAAAGGTTTGGATACAATGTGTTATAAAAAAACATAGGAAAATTTTTAGACCACTGTCCAACTTTCTTTAGTTCTTAATGGATATGAGATGGTAAGCCCTTGGTTAAGAAGAATTGCATGGCAGACAACTCCTACATTTTATGCTTTAGATCTGGATCGTGCAAGCAAGAACTCATGCAAACCACCTCGCCTTAAGTTGGTAGTGGTTTACATTATAGTAAGTCAACAACATGGCATCTGCTTATCAAATGCCCATGAGTCGATTGATTTTCTTGAGTAAGAACGCAGATGACTGAGATGACTGAGAAAGGGCAGATCCAGAGTAATGCAAGCACTGGAATGCATCGCGCAAAGAAGAGAAAGAGGGCCAGCAGTGACCGCACAAGAACTTAGCCACCGGAGCATTTGCGCCCTCGTTCGAGACATTTTTCTAGACATTGTTGGATTTTTCATTGGAACGGACAAGGAAATTTCTAATGATATTGCCTTTTCACTTATGGGGAACGAAAAGGATTCAGGCCATTTGTCTTGACAAAGGCTCAGAAGAAAGAGATGAAAAAACGACCGGACATACACAAATGAACAACTTGAGAAGTTCCTGGGCTTAAGGTTCCTCCAGGTGAGCAATGCGAATTTTAGCAGAGGTTTTGAGAAACTATATCCTGAATTAAGATGGCTTTAGTGGACGGAATGTCCTAAATCTTTTGAGGCGACCAACTTGCGTCTAGAGAAACCGGTCATGCTAGGATTGACACAAAGCGCAATTACAGAACACTAGAATGGATGGAGCTTAATCAAGATAAGCCGGAATGACACATCTCGATGTCTATTTTGTAATACCGATTACTCCTTGACGACTAAATCCTATTATACTTTTTGTTCTTATAGACGGAGAAGTGGCTCGAGGTTCTAGACCTTACTATGTGTGATAATTTACAATGTACTCCCAACTCCTCGGCTCTCCAAAATTTAGAAATTCTCATCCTTAATGTGAACATCCAAAGCAAATTCACCCTTCTACTAGTGAATTATGAGAATTGAAGGAACTTGTTTTAGATTCGACTACTATAAGAGAGATTCCTACTATCAGTTCTTTGAGAAAATTGGAGAAGCTTCGTGCCAAGCATTGTTATGGTATGGTTCATCTTTCGAACTCCATAAGCCATCTAGTGAATCTGTTGACCCTCGAATTTATGCAATTGTCCGGGAGTGGCCGAACTTCCAGGCAACATTGGGTTCCTTAAGAAGCTATAGAGCTTGCGAATTGGTGCGACTTGTGCACTTTCTGCCCATCGACACAAATCCCAAACTCTATAAGGAAGATGGAGTCACTGACTAAACTCAACCTATCCAACAAACATAATGTAACTACCATCTTCCACTGGGGATTTGCATAATTTGGAAATCCTGAAAATTTCTCCTACCAGATCCAAAAGTTGCCAAGTACTATTGGAAGGTTGGGGAAATCCTTAAAAACCTTTTCGGTAGTCACATATGGTAACGTTTCTATTCCTAAATAGTTTCTTTTCAGAAATATTTTTTTTTTGTTCTCGAAAACAGTTTATGAGCATTTTAAAGCGTTTAGTAATTATAAAAAAATTTGTCAAAAATACGTTTGTTACAACCCCAAATACTTTTATGACTTAGAATTTCTTTTAATGTATTAATAATTTTATTACTTTTTTTCTTTTCTCTTTCCTTTTTCTTTCGCTTCCTCTTAGCCAATCATCAACCTTGACCATGGTTGGCCGGGCGAGATCGACGGCCTCGGGGAGCCTTACTAGACACCGCGAGGACCCCGAGTCTTGTCGTGGTTGGGTGAGGCGATGTCACCTAGATTTGGCGAGGTCGAGCCTCGCCTAGCCACCAGTGAGGCTCAACCTCACCTAGCCACCGCGAGGTCACCGATCCGGGCACCTAGGAGACACCGACCTCGCAGTGGCGAGCAAGGCTTGGCCTCGCCTAGCCATGGTAAGGCTCCGACGAGATTTCCGGGCCTCGTCTCGGCTAGTCGTTGGCCATCGCCGAGGCCGGCGACCAATTAGGAAGAAGAGAGTAAAAGAAAAGAAAAGGAAGAAAAGAAAGGGAAAAAAACTTGTTTGTTGAATTGTTCCCGGAAATAAGAAACAACTTTTTTTTTCTTGTTTATGTTCCAGATCTGTTCCTTAGAACAAAAAATTTACCAAACGCGTTTTTATTCTATTTCTACTCCCGGGAACAAAAAAAAACAGAAATTCTAATTTCCAAGAGTGTTACCAAATGCGCCCTAAGTAGAGTTGCGCTTCGCCTCCTCCTTTTACCTAATCCATCAAAGAGAACTCATTGCTTATGATTGCATAACGCTGGGATCTCTCCCTGCTTCCTCCAAGACTATTAAAGTTTCATGTTGCGGTGATATGGCAAGTTGAAATGCTTGCCAGATTAGAGCTTTGTGAATGCTCCCATTGATGCAAAGTGAATGCTGGCAAGTATCAATATCCCCAACAACATTGGCCATAGCAGGTCGCATGAGGTTGACTAAGCTAGATGGCCTTAGACAATGTGTAGAGTCCTCGAGATGCATGCCAATTAGTCAAAACTATGGATTGAGCGATCCGTCAGATATGGAAGACAATCTAGTCTAAGTTCAAGGTCTTGATAGGTTGAAGCACTTGGAAGAATTTGATGTAGTTTTTTGCCATTTCATTGGAAGACTGGACCTTTCAAAACCAAATCATCTAAACAATTGACTGCTATATATTATAAAAATTTAGTTGAAATTTGAGGCATTTATAGTTTGGAGTTTTTGAAGCACTGAGTATCACTGATTGTGCATCCATTGAGAGATTGAACCTTGCAAAATCAGAGCGTCTAAAGGAATTAAAGGCTGCAAATTGCAAAAGTCTAATTGAGATTCAAGGCCTTGACAGGTAAAAGTTCTTGAAAAAGTTGGATCTCTGGTCCTGCGAGTCCCTAGAAAGATTATCAAAATTGTCATTTTAAGAGACCCTAAAAGAGTTGAACATCGACTGGTGCATCGAGCTTCATGATATTGAGAGCCTGGAAAGTTTCTCGTCCTGCCAAAGCATATACATTGACACATGCCTATACTTAAAGATACTGCCAAACCTGTCAAATTTCGAGAATTTATAGAAACTCACTATCAAGGATTCGCTTGATGTTTTGGAGATACCCAGAATCGAGGATTTGAGATCTTTGACACATCTAGAGATCACAGGATGCTAATCAATTGAGATTTTACCAGATTAGTCAGCACGTAAGAAGTTACAATTTCCGGTGGTACAAGACTGCGACAATCTTACCGAACTATGGGGACTTGAAAACTTGGGTTTGATTTATTTGGATTTTTCTATTGCAACTCATTCGGAGCAATACCAAACTTGCCTAGAACACACATCGTAAAGGACTATGAAGAATGTCCATTTGATTATGGCTTACCAATGATTGAATTTTAAAGGTAACGATGTGATAAATCATGTATTACAGTAGGGAGACAATTGATGCTTCCCTAAACTAAGGAAAAAGAGCAAGTAAAATGACGTTCTTCTTAGATTCGTGCCAGCTTTTTGACAAAAACATTTTCCCAAAACAATCAGCTCTCCGTTTCTTCATTATGATCCTGAAGCATTGGAATTTTACGCTACACAAGGTGGATTTGTTCCCTTGATGCTTGCCCTGGACATTCCAACTTGGCAAAGTTAATCTCATCTATACCATATGTGCTCATGGTTTTGATGTGAGCGAGTAAAATCAATCAAGAAAAGACTATTCCAATTTCGCTGGAAACCCAGTCTAATGAGTCAGCTGCCGCAAGTCCAAACAACTCCAAGAAGTCAGGAACGACCAACGTAGCCACAAGGAACGATGCTTAAAGCTTGTGGAGTTAATAATGCTATCTTCCATTTGCCCGACCTGAGTTGACAACAAAATGCACTGAAAATCTCAAGAAAAAAATTCGAAGAGAATATCTTTGAAGATGGAAGATAACAAACGGAACGGTGAGGATTGCAGCTACCACTGCTACAGGAGACTTCTCATGTAAACTCTGGTGCTGCCCCCTCTGCGGTGTGATGACTAAGTTCATAAAAAATTCGATATAATGCCAAAGTTTATGTAAACACAGCAAGCTGTCAATATTGCTAATTTTCCAAGTGCAAACTATTTATTCGAAAGTATAAGCTAGAACAGAGTCATTTTTCTTATTCTCAAATCAGCAGCATCACAAAGTCTGGTTTTCCAATTCCCCAGGAAATGAAGATTTCCTTTTCTCTTTGCAGGGGTTTATACCAATAAATTGTCGATACTCTCTTTACGTTGTCAAAATATCACAGTTGGCATCAAAACTGATTTGCATATTAAGCTTATTATCGATAAGAAAATTAACGATAGCTTCACTTATAACGTCTCAGCTAGAGATGTCCATCAGTTTTCTGACTCAGCTGATTGAGAGGGATGACTGTCTTCATTGCTAAGTGTAGCTGGATATGATTTTTACTTTGCCAGAGCTATCACCGTCTATCAGCAACATCTCGAACCCCATAGATTCCTTGCTGACAGGAACGTATAGCTGTACCATCAATCGAGTAGTTTAATGGCACTTCGCAGCATGATCAAGTGCTATTAAATGGCTGTCCCCTAATTTGCGTAATTATCGTATGGGTATTTACATGTTACTCCGTAAGGTACTTCCGTGCTTTGAGGGAAAATTAATTGCTTGCTTTAGGTGAGATCGATTGGTTTTTGAAGCGCCCATTCACATCGAAATAGTTCATGGAGGCTGTGATTCTTGCTGTCATAGTTTGGCAGTCAGGATTGCTGGAGACTCTTGAATTACTCATCTAGTTCCTGATTTGCTGAATCATTACCACAATCTTCTCGCTGAAGATTGGACATCTTAGCGATTTGTGAGCCGACAATTTATGCATAAGTGAGATTTTTGCTATTTTAGCAAAAATAACTTCAAATAGTGCTAATGCTTGGGGAAATCTTGTCGAAGTTGGAAATGTTAAATTCATTTTTCTAGGACATGATAATCGTCATCACATGTAGAAATCCATCCGCACTCCATCCAAAACCGAGACTGGTACAAATTCTGTCTCTTGGAGCATTATAAGAAACAGGGGAAGCAGAGTAGAATGGTACTATGAAAAGCTGAATGAGAGAAACATCACGTGCAATTCCAAATAAATGTCATTTGACCATAATGCAGTTCCAAATATCAGTCGAAACTTGAATTTCATACGTACAAGTTGCCCTTAAAGTCATTGCCTAATCAATCCAAAGGCTATTTGCACTTGCAGCCTGCATTCTCTTTCAGTCAAATTAGGATATGCCAGAACGATTATATTCCTAAAAATAATATTTTATCGAAATGAATATTTTTTTATTTTGGTTTCGTTCTCTAGAACAATTTTTTAGTATAAGAATGTGTTTAGTAACTACACAAAATTTTTATTCCTAGGAAAGAAATGTGTTTAGTAGAATTGTATAATTTTGTTGTTTCTTTTAATTTTTTAATATTTGTATTATATTTTTTTTTTTTTTTTTTCTTATTTCTTATTTCTTTTCTCTCCTTCTTTCTCCTTTGTGGCGATTGCTGGTTGCAGTGACTGGCTAGGCAAGGTTCGGCAAGCTCGCCGAAGCCTCACCAAGCTAAGGTGAGGGCCGGCAAGCTCGCTTGAGGCTCGCCTAGGCTTGACGTTGTCGTGGGCGGCGGCGCTCCGGTGAGTTCATCGGCTCTCATCGCCCGCCGCTAGTCATGGCCGAGGTCACGACTACCCAAAAGGAAGAAGAATGAAAGGAAAGAGAAGAAGAGAAAAGAGAAAAAAAAAAGAGAAAAGAAAAATTATTCCCGAGAACAAGAAATTATTTTTTCTACTTATTTTTTTGTTCCAAATATATTCCTAAGAACAAAAAAATAGATTTTTTTTTCTTAGGAACGAAAATTTTACCAAACATATTTCTATTATTTTTTGTTCCTGGAACAAAAAAACAAAAATAGTTGTTCCGGAAAACAAAAATAATTTTTACCAAATAGGCTCTTACTTAACATAAGGTGACATCAAGCCTGGGATCTGCACTCTGCAGCCTCTTTCTATTGATATTGTTAGAAATCAGACAGCCTCATCCAAACCTTTTTTATGGTTATTTTTCAATTGATTATGGTAGATATTACATCAAAACACAACAAAATCACTTATCGGGTTATAGTTTTGCCTAATTAGACGAACGATTCCAATGGACCAATGATTAAAAAAAAAAAAAAATCTTTGGATTTACCCTTGAAAGAACTTCGACATTAACATGTAGTTAGCATGTGATTAAGGTCTTTTGCGAACCTTTTTTTCCTCCAACAGAACGTATTTCGCAACAATAATCGTAAACATAATATGCATTTCCTTTGTGGCGTCATAGTGGGCGTACAGCTTCGTATAGTCTCTTCAAAGTTTTTCCCTGATAATTCAGTAGAACTCGTTATCAGAAGTTGTCTCTGGTGCTGTGTTTCGTGTCCAAACTTCTTTTGTTCGTCTACCACTCTACCTCGTCTCCAAAAAAAAAAAAAAAAAAAAAAAAAAATAGATTCAATAGAAGTTAATTTATATCTAACAAGTTAAAAGTTAGCAAACCTTAGATTTTTTAAAAACGATTGCTTGTATCTCAACTGCTCCGAAGATATTTTTCAAAAAATAAATGATTTGGAAAATACATCTTTTCTCATTAGGCATAATATAATTCAAGCAAAAATATTATGCCTAAAAGATTCAAGGTATACCATAGAATCAAGCTACTTACAAGCTTCATATCATCGCAAAAGGAACCTTTTAAACCATGTAGAGGTCCTTATTATCCCAAAAAGTGGCATGTGATTTGATGCTGGAAATGGAGTTCTTGTGTGTGTTTTCATTGGTAGCCATCACAACATTGAGGCATTGTTGCATTGGTAAATTGAGGCATCTACATTATCTCAATTTTTCTTATACTAATATCCAAAGGCTTCCTAAATCAATTGTTTGACTGCACAACCTAGAAGCTTTAATGTTGTGTGGTAATGAAAATCTTACCGAATCGCCTGAATATATTGAAAAACTGATCGATTTATGATTTCTCGACGTTAGAGAAACTCTTAGCCTAATAGCAATGCCACTGTTTATAAGTAACCCTATGGGTCTTGAGATGTTGCTACCACTTTTTATAGGTAGTCTTGTGGGTCTTGAAATGCTGTCCAAATTTGTTGTGGGAACCAAAAATGGGTTGAGACTAAAAGAGTTGTAAATAATATGCCAAATGCACCTTGTAGGGAAATTATTCACCTCCAAGTTGCATAAGGTTGGAGAACATGTCAATTTACCCACGAGGGATAGAATATGCTAGTGGACCACGTAGTGAGTGAAGATTATGAAAATTTCCGGAATTCGTTTGCAATTTTAACACAATGACTAACTTGAAAAAGAAGAAGAGAATATACATTGAAAATCATATTGGCCAAAAAAAGAAGAAGTAAAAACGACATCGAACAAATTGTAAAAGTACAATGATTGGCAATTTATTATCTCTAAAGTTTATGCACAAGTTTTGTGAAGAGAGTTTGTTAAAAGTGAAACGTATTGCTTTCTATTCTTTTTCCACAAAATCAAGGCAATGACACTTTCAAGAAAATGACCTACACGTCTCAATGTCTTTTCTCGTTTCCACATGCATTATTTTCTCTAACATGGCTCTTAGAGAGTATCATCATATAAAATTAGTCTTCACTATGAATACATTGACTCTTACACTAATATCGATTCTTCATTGTTGGCCAAAGGCCTAAGTGTAGATTAAATGCCTCTCATCAAAAGACCAATTTTTCACTTGCATTATTCTAGTGCATTTTGCTGTACGTCAGATTTGAATTGTTTTAACTCACAGATACTTAACAGTATGCAATGAAAGGCTGAGATTTGATTTTTAGCGGTTCAACAGTCAATGATCTTTTAGGTGAGGGCAGGTCAGGTTCCCTAAATACATAGTAGAAAAATGAGTTAGGAATAAGCGACCTAGTTGCCATACCATATAAGTTGCGTTCGTCGGGCTGGGTTGTACCACACCCAAGTGGGGAGGCCCACTAAGAAGGAGCCATATAAAAAGCAAATAAAAAAAATCATCATTATTTTATTTTTCTTTTTTTATTAACATGAACTACATGTTTTTGGGTCGGACTCATTAAAGTTTATATTAAATCAAATCTTGTTACTTTAAATTCACAACAATCTTTTCTTTGAATTTTAACTAACCCATGCTATTTGGCTAATTCAATGTGACTTAGACCACGTCAACGCTTCTAGCGGTGTAAGACTTATATTTTACTAAATAAAGAAAGTAAAAGTTGTCCATTTTCACTTTGATTTTCGCGACCATGTAATCCTATTACAAAGATAACTAATAAAAGGGGAGGGCTAGTGGGGTAAAGAAGTAAATTGCCTCGTCAAAGATGGTAAGATGATGTGTGTCCCAAGCACTTTGGCTCATCTTTTAAGGCAAAGAGAAGAAGCAATCTCCAACGTGAACATTTTCGCAAAAGTTGCCGAGCAAGAGAAATAATTGTGTTATTCTTTAGAACACGTATGATAAAATTTTTACTTTTTAATTTTTAAATTTTTCTATGTTTCGAAATAAGTTTCGAATAAAAGTCCGTTTGATATTGTAATTTAATTTTTTTATTTTTGGAATAGATTTCTATTCCAAAAATAGATTTAAAGAAGAAATTGGAAGCTAAAATTTTTAACTTCTCAATTTTTGAAATAAAATTTAAGAAATCAATTTCTGATAAAAATCAATTTATGTTTCGAAAATTTTGTCATACACACCTTTAATAGTACCATGTGAAAACTAATTTTTCAATGTGAACACGTTGACTCCAATGTAAAGTATTGAGTTTTTCGATTAATGGGGTCAAGAAAAGCTAAAGGTCGCTTGTCTTGATTTGATTGGTCACACGGTCTAATTGCAAAGAGAAAGTAACAAACATGTCTTCAAAAATCTAAAGTGAGATAGTCTTAATCGAAGGAGACGATTAACTTTCTACGCATTTTATACAAACATTATATATATACATATAAAATTAGATTTGGACCATTGAGAATGACAAGATTTACATAATTTTTATATGAGCCTTGCTAAATTTTATAGTCTAAGTGCATTTGATAATATTTTTATTCTTAAAAATAATTTTTGTTTATATATAATTTTTTCATTTGTATTTTTCTAAAACAAATAAATATATTTTTATTTTTTCTGTTTCAAATTTATTTACTGATCATTTTTCTATTTCAAATAATAGAAAATTAATTGATTTTGTCAAACAAAATTTTATTATTTTTTTGTTTTGACAAAGAAAAAAAGAGCAGAAAAATATGAAAACGGGATGGGTACGCCTGGATAATCACTAGAAAAATGAGTACGGAATGACTGACATGTCACATGGACACTGGTCAAAGGAACAGGCAAAGCTCACGCGGTTCTCGTACGACATGAGTTGGCCTCCACATGTTGGGTGGTGCCAGACTAGAGCACGAGGGCCCATTAAGAAGGAGCCAGGAAAAAGCAAATGGAAAAATCATTACTATTTTATCTTTTTTTATTAACATAAATTACAGTTGAATGTAGTTTAGACTCATTAAATTTCTATGTAGTTAAAACTTTTACTTTAAACTCATAACAGCCCATCCTTTAAATTTTAGCTAACTCTCTAAATATGAGTTAATTTGTAGATTATTTTTCAACTCATTTTAACGCTAGCAAAAGACTTCCATTTTCACGCCAGAGAAAGCAAAAAGATTGCTCATCCACTTTGATTTGCACGGCTAGATGATCCAATTACAAGGAGATCTGACAAAAGGTGAGAGTTAAAGAAGCAAATTGCCTTTTTAAAGTTGATCGTTTAATTTTTGTTGAGAATTTTAATTGGATTTAATTAATCGAATCAGAATAATCCCAAAAAGTGACTTTTTTTTTATCATCAGAACTTAACCAAATAAAAATATACGGAATTTTGATCCGTTTCGGTTCCGTTCAAATTACCACACAAAGACGCGCAATCCACGGCAAGACAAGACTGCGTGGATCAGGAGCAGGTCTGGCTCATCTTTTGAGACGAGAGAAGATGCAATTTCCAATTTGAACGCCTTGCGGAAGTTGCCAAGCAAAAGTGATGGCGATGATTGTGTGGCTCTTGCGGAGAAGCAACCAAAATATCGTTAAAGTCTACGGCGAGGTAGTCTTTGCCAATTTCGAGGAAGGAAGGTTTGTTTCGGTGGTCTTGGTCAAAAAGGTGAAGGTAAAAAAGCAGTACAATTGCCGCGTGAAAGAAGCGCAATCCTTTCCACAAGATTGCGCGTCTCCTTCGGGGCAAGAGTGAGAAGTAAAAGCTTTATTTAAAGTCCCCACTACTAGTAACCCAGGAGCAGAAACGCCAATCACCGTAAGTCACTTGAGACGCTCGTCTTTCGCTTTGAGATATCTGGCTTTGATAGCTCTAGATTGAGGCGTGAAGGCGATCTCATAATTGTGCTGCTTTTGAGGCTCGGACACGACTTGATGTGCTTTAAGGTAACTCTTTCTTAGACATTAAAGCCCATCTGAGTAATTCCGTCTCTAAATCATTCCTCCAGATGAGCCGGATGGTCTATTACATTTTGATAGAAGAAAATAAAAATGTTTGCACGACATCTAACATCCTTAAAAGCATGCACAATATAACATGTGAAATTCCATCGACTTTTTCAAAATCACGCTCATCACATTTATTGCAGATTTTTCTTACTACGTTACCCTTTATTCAAACTGATCACTATGAGCAGTTGGACTGGTTAAATTCGGGGAATTTAATAGTTCCTACTACAATCTCTATCTCTCTCTCTCTCCCATATTTGTCACTTTCTGAACCTTTTACATCCGTCCTCTCTCTTGCAGAACGGTTCAACGCTACCATCTACAGTCCTCGCTCGCTCTCTTTGTTCATTTCCCTCTTGAAAGTTCTCGCCGAGGCTTGTTTAGGGTCTTCTCTCTCCGACCTTGCACCTCTCTTCGCATCTCTGCTCGCGGAAGGTAATCGTTTTTTCATCTCTTATTAGCGTGCCATTTTTGTTGATTTGTTGCGGCTGAACTAGTGTGTAAAGTGTATTGGACTCTTTTTGTCTAATGTGGGAGGCTGCTAACGTGGTGTGTCACCATCTCCAGCTCATAATCGACTTCTGTAGAAAAGGGAAGCCTTTGCTTTCGACTTTTGATGTGACTAATCATGTGGCCTCTCTGTCTCATTGTTCGTTTGCATCGCAGTTCATTGTCCATCCTTCATTAAGCTAGAATGAGTTAGAATGCCAGCACACTAGATTCTTTTTTTTTTTTGGGTCGATAAAGCACTTACCATTAAGTTCGAGATCATTACATAATAAAACCGAAACCGAAAATGGATAGGGCAGATATAAAATCCAATTATGAGGAAGACGGTTATCACAATAGGCTTTTGCTACCCGGTTGGCAGGCTTGTTAGCTTTTTTAGGCGCATAAGATATTTAGATTCCTTGAAGTTGGGCCAGCAACACTTCGGTATCTTCTATAATTGGTTGCACTGTCGATGGGCTCGGAATTAAGCCCATTAAACTTTCCATCACAACTTTGTTGTCAGAGTGTACTTCGCACTCGTAGGTTAGTTCAGGCCAAGCCGAAGACTTTTCCCTCTTTCCTGCTAAAGACTCATTTCTCTTTCTTGCCTCTGCCAGCTTCAACAAAGCCGCACGAATGGCCAAAGCCTCCGTTTTTAGGGCTGAATTAGCGGTGATTTTCTCCACAAAACTGTCTATTGCGCACAAAATTGCCAGTATTCACCTCAAACCAGGGACCGTCTTTTAATGGGTCGTGAGGTTTCTTTGTCTATGAAGGTCTAAGATAAATTAAATAAAAAACGAAACAGAAAAGAGAAAGTAGTAGGCCGGTTTGCGGCCAATTCTGGGATCAAGGGGTTTGATTTTCAATTTCGAAAATTGGAAACATGCTTTGATAGGATAGGTTTCAGGTCTTGTTTCGGAATCTACACACTATAAAAGTAATTATTCTCTTAATTGGATTTTATTTGACAATTTTGCCTCTCAATAGAACATTCAAGACAAATAATATGATGTCTTCCTTGAATTATTGGACAAGATAACTCATTCTTCCTTCAGAGTCTTGAAAAATGACGGAGTTAGTTAACTGAAGAAAGGGTTAACACAGTTAACTGAAGAAAGGGTTAACAAAAAAAAAGTTGAACGAGTTAATATGCCTAGGTTTGAGTATTTTTAACTCTATTGCTGCTTTTTTTGAACAAAAAATGAAAACTATGTTGCTACTTTCTACCCGCTCTCCATCCTTGATAGTTTCAATCATCACAATACAAAACATACCAAAATCCATATTATGATGACTTCTTTCACTTTTGTGTCTTTCTAAAATTGCAATCATGGTAAAATCTTAATGTACTTAATCATAGAGACTCCCAAATACGTGAATTCTTTTAAAATAGAATAGAAGTAGATAATTGAGGGCTTGTTATTCAACAGTATAATATGATTTATATACCCGTGTCAATCAATATCCATATTCACATATATCTATCTATGATATTTTCTTTAACTTCATACCTTTTACATGCTATTCAATAGGAAGAAAAATATCTTATGATACACACGTGAAAATGATCACATAAATTGAGGCATACACGCATATTAAGAGATTCACCAAACTTTATAACACTCATTTCTTACACTTCTTATTACAAACAATAAATTCGTTTTTCAAAATGTGATTAATCAATTTAACTTGGTTTATCATGAATTTAGTGAATAATCCTACTCTTCTTCCATTTAGTTGAAGAAAAAAAGCTTTGCGGTGATATTTTCAAAGTGGGGCGTCCAACAAAAATGGGGACAAGCACTCAACGTCATTGTTTCAAACCTTGGTCGTCTCTTAATTTTCTTCAGGAGCTTCCTTTTACTTCCTTTCTTCTCTTCTTCTCCTTCCACCGAATCCGTACAATTTTGTGTCATTTCTAATCGTTCAGACTAACGTGGAGAAGGGGCAAATTCAGAGCAAGGCAAACAAAGGGCTGCATCGTTTCGTTTCAGATCGGTTCCTTTGCGGTGCTTCTTGCGTCTCTATGCTTGTATTCAAACATCTCACTAAGAAGAAAAAGAGTGCACTGAGGGAATCTGCCACTCCGTTTGATGCTATCTAACAAATTTATAGCTTTAGTTCTACAGATAAGATATCAATCAATGTTTAAGATTTGAGGATTTAAAATGACAGGCTCAATGATGATATACCGGTTCAAAATAAAATTTTTATAGATGGAATTATAGCATGTGGTGTTGGCGTGTAATGAGTAAAAGATAAATAACCATGAACATTTGTTTATCCCTACCTCACATCTCCAACTTCATTAAATATATGATAATTTTAAACATAATTTAAATATAAAATCACATCCATAATTACTAGCTCTGTCCTTTCTTGACCTCTTTCACGCATATCTAATTCTGTTTCAAATCAATTATTAACATTTAAATGATTTATTAAATTCTGATTTTCTATAACCCAATAAAAACCAAACGTATGCTTATGTCTTTAGTCGAATGCAATATACTTGTACACAGATTCCAGTTCTTTATAGCCTAATCGAAAAATTAATGTACACTTTGTTCGTGATTGGATCAAGCCAACAAGGTTGACCTAACTAGAGGCTGAGTTCCAAAAGAGGATATTTAAAAGCATAGATATTTAAATATTTCTTTTATCACACAAAAAGCCCTAAAATTAACGTAGGTTAATTGAAAATTATTTGGACCCGCATTTTCAGGGAAATACTCTTAGAAAAGCCCTACTCAATATTTTCTTTCATTTCTATGCGCTTTTAGAAAGAAATAAAATGTCGGCCCAAAAGGAAATATTTCCCCTCAATTTAAAATCATTTTCAGCAACTTCCTTCATAATTTAAACAGCCAAACAATTGAAATTTTTTCCTCAATTAATATTTTATTTTTAGTTAATTTTACATATGAGCAATGCCTAAAACTTGAATCCTGCCAGTTAAATCATGATTGATGGAAATTTTCTCAAATTAGGAAAGTGTATGCATCTGGAGAATGATGTCCACTGGGCAACAATTACATGACACCACATTAGTTTGGCCAACCGAAATGGGGTTAGTAGAAAGGGTTGGGAAAATGAGGTGGTGAAGATAATGAAGTTTGTTCGGATATTAGGCTAAAAATAATAAGAGTAAGGTTGAAGGCTATTATAAGGATAAGATGTCGTGGGAGTTTATATTTGGTGGAAGATGGTTCCATGGTATCTCCTACATAATTTCAATGTTTTAGGTGTGAACTAAAAGAAACTGTCTCGAAATAGACAAAGTTATGTCGTTATACCATGTGTTTTGAGGAAGTCGATTAGGCGTGGTAGCTAGGAGCACTGGCATTCGACTTTTTTGTTTAATTACTTCTTTCAATGTGAATTGGCTTTCTGAACAAGTAAATGAAGGGGCTCTTTGGGGGCCCTTTTTAGGGGCCATCACCTAATCTTCTGCAGTCAAGCCACGTTGGTCACCCAAACTGAAGGCCGTGTCCTCCCTCTCTCTCTCTCTCTCAGGAGCACGAACTTCTTTCAGCATTTCCCTCTCAGATCGCCATGGACAAAGGGCAAAGTCAGAGAAAGAGAAAGAGAGCACAGAAAGAGAGCACCGAGGGAGCATCCAGTTCTTCGTTCATCTCTCAAAAACTCACAGGACAAGGTGACGATGCATACGACGTATTCTTGAGCTTTAGAGGCTCAGATACTCGTAAGGAATTCACTGACCACCTCTACAATAGACTGGTCAATACTGGGATTTTTGTGTTCAAGGACGATAAGAGCATCCCAATTGGTGAGGATTTTAGTTCACAAATTCTTGGTGCCATCTCACGATCTAAGATTTCGATCCCCATCATCTCCAAAAATTATGCTACTAGCAAATGGTGCCTTCGTGAGCTCATCCATATGATGGACTGCAAGAATAGTGGGTCACACATAGTGTTGCCAATTTTTTACAAAGTTAAACCATCAGATGTGCGGCATCTAAAAGGAAATTTTGGGGATGCCTTCCGTTCGAGTCAGAAGGATTTTGATGAGAAGGTTATCCAGGAAGGGCCGCGAGCACTTAAAGAAGTGAGTGACTTACAGTTGTGGGAGTCCAAGAAATTTGCTAACGGGTACGTCACAGAACTTTTCTTGCGTTTTTTTTTGGTTGGGAAACTTTTCCTTTTTCTTTGATAAGTTCTCTTCACGCAAAACCAATGAAATGCAGATGTTTTACTTGCATTGCAAGCTCAGAAAAGATCCCCAAAATGTCCCAGTAAACAACCCTAATGGGTCGAAGACTAGCAAACACTAGTACTTCCCCAGATCTCGTGAAAACTAAACGAACGACAACTTAAACCAAAGATCCTGCAGTGCCCAAGCATTTTACATTTGTCTCCAACACAAAGCCAAAAAACGAAAGAAACAACCCCTTCAGCCAATAGTATGCCTATAATGGACGCCAAAATGCTGGGTCTTGATCGCTACCAGAAAAATTAGACCTCATTATGCCAACGGGTTGGCTCGGCTGAGAAGGGTTGGAAAATTCCCATTTACCATGTTTAGGGTTGATTTCCAATGCCAGTAACCCTCATTGGTAGGAAATCTTGGGATAACCTCCTCTCCTCCTAGAATTTTTTAAAAAAAAAAAAAAAAAGGACCTATCTTTGAACGGGCAACAACCTCAATCGTTATAATGAACATTATAGTTTGAAAGACTCTTCTTGAGCCAGGTACACCACCTTATTTTATTTCATCAAGATCCATCTATTGGCATAAGAGGATAGGGTAAAAAAAATTGGAATGACCGCTACTCCATCTTCCCCCATTGTTATGCGTAAATCCAAAATAGCTTGCATGTTAATTGGCCCCATGCATCCTTAAATATATGCTGGTCTTTGGATGAGATTAAGTCTAATCAGGTAGTTATCAATGAATTTTGTTGTTTGATAGGCATGAAGGAGAATTAGTGGAAGAAGTGGTCAAAAAGGTTCTGAGCAAATTGCAACAAGACTTTCAGCTTGATGTTACTAAGCACTTAGTTGGATTTGGGGATCATGTGAGCAAAATCAGGAATTGGGTAGACACTCTGCCGCAGTGCTGCTCGAATGATTGGAATCTATGGCATGGGTGGGATCGGAAAAACGACTCGGCCAAATTAATCTACAACCAGTTGTTGGATGAATTTGTACATCATAGCTTCCTTGCTAATATTCGAGAAACGGCTCAGTGCAAAGGTATTCCTTATCTACAAAATCAACTAATTAAGGAAGTACTTCAAATCGAAGATCAAGTTTGGAATGTTGACCATGGAATTAGTTTGATTAGATCTAGATTCAAAGGAAAAAAGGTTATCATTCTTCTGGATGATATAGATAACAAAAAGCAACTAGATGCTTTGGCTGAGAGCATAACTGGTTTATGAGGGGAAGTATTATCATTGTTACAACAAGAAATAAAGCTATTCTTGATCAATCTGAATTTGAGGTAGACTACCCATATGAATTGAATGGATTGGATGAGGAGCATTCTTTGTTTTTATTTAAGAGACATGCATTTCGTATGGATCGTTGTCCAACGGAGTTTGAGGATATCTCTTGTGAAATCATAATCACCATGGGTGGGCTACCCTTAGCTATTGAGGTCGTTGGTTCATACTTGTTTAAAAAACAAAGCTAAATGTATGGATAGATGTGTTGAAGCAATTGAAAGAACAACCACATGAAGATGTCCAAGCCATATTGCGGATAAGTTATGATGCATTAAAAGAAGGACATAAGCAGATTTTTCGATATTGCTTGT
Source organism: Eucalyptus coolabah (assembly GCA_014182585.1). Taxonomy (NCBI): domain Eukaryota; kingdom Viridiplantae; phylum Streptophyta; class Magnoliopsida; order Myrtales; family Myrtaceae; genus Eucalyptus; species Eucalyptus coolabah. Next base: position 35,747,758 of record CM024621.1, read on the forward strand.
TTTTATTGGAAGAGATCAAATTCGCAATGTACATGTGGGAGGACTGTGGGTTTCATCCAAGTCAAGGAATAGAAGAATTGGTACCGAGGTGCTTAATAAAAATTGAAAATGATGACAAGTTATGGATGCATGATCAATTGAGAGATCTTGGAAGGAGCATTTTTGCCAAGGACAATCACCTGAAAGATGTATCAAACCATTGATCGGCAAAGAAGCCTTCAGAGAACAAATACTAGGAAGGGTAACATCTGGCCCTCCTCTCTCTCTTTCTCTCATAATTATACATACATACATATATATTTTTAATATGAATTATTCTATTCTTTATTTAGTATGAGGAAATGCTCCTACTTTTTAGGAAAAAGTATGTTTAAACATCCATTCATGTCTTTACCAAAAAAAAAAAAAAAAAAAACATCCATTCATGTCCATTGTAGATGAATTGTGACAGCTAATTGGGATTATAAGTGTCCCAAGGATGAAAAAGTTACCTTATTTGATTCAAATTCATTGATATAAATTACATCTGTCAAAAACTTAATTTACAATCAATTTAAGATTCTTTAACTAAGATTCTGCACTAAAAATCTGGTTCACTAAAAGCACGGAACTTTATATCTAGTTGAAAATATTAATAATCTGAAAAATTACAGTAATTAATACAGAGGAAGCATATACATCTTACCAAAAAAAAGAAAAATGTGCCAATCATAATAAATAATAATTAAGCAAATCAGTAACAGTAAAGAAAAATCAATGTTTGATAAACTTTTTTTCCCCCATTTTGATCATGAAAGTACCCGTTCCTCTACTGGTTTCATCTATCTCTTTTCCTTCTTCTTTCCTCTTAATAGATATGATGGTAAAAAATCTCCTTAAGAATTATATTGGGAAAACTTTACCATGCTTTTAGGGTTACGTCACGTTGACCTTGTTTATCTCATGGACTAGGTTAGGTGTTTGACTATCAGTGGATCTTCTTATTATTTCTTTAATTGCTTCTTTCATTTCCATTGTCCGTTCCTTCGCTTTTCCTAATAAAACACTTCTTTCCTCTCCAAGTTGTTTTTATATTATTTATATATTTGGGACAACGCTCTTCTGTGCCAACAACCACTGGACAAACTTGACTATTTAGAGGAAATGTCATGCTTATTATTATATCGATACTTTTTTATTTACTATAAACAATTTTCAGCATGAAGTCAAATTTGAAAGTAAGTTTAGTTTTTACATAGATTGTCAATGTTCATGTCATTTAATTATTTTATATTGTCCATTTGGGGAAGCCTAGTAGGTTCATGACTAATCAATGGCGGGGAATTAACTTTTGCAATTAACAAGAGATGTTGGGAAAGGAAAAAGCTTTATTTTCTCGATTTAGTTTGAATTAGTTCGCTCATACCGTTATAAAGAGCACATTCTTTTGTTGATTCAATAATTATTCTTAAGAGAAATAATATTGACCATGAGTTTTTCACTAGTTAATATATAAAGTACGGATAATGACAAATGAGTCGAACCATAAAATTAAACCCAACCAAAAAAAAAGGGGAAAAAAGAATTCTATCTTTGGTTTGATAGTGTTCATGGAAGTTCATATTTCACAAAACAAATTTGTCTTTTAGCAGTTCGGTTTGTTCATAATATTTTCAAGAAACTAATGGAAAAAATGCACTCAATAATTTTTTTTTTTTAATGTTTACTTATATCTCATGCCCTATTGTATCTTTGCACTCAGACCTATAAATAGCATTCCCAAAAAAAAAAAAAAAAAAAACGAGATAATGCTTACCATTATAACAAAACCGTTGTCACAAAAGTTCATGTGAAAGAAGAAAGGTGTCGAGTGTTGTGAAATATGGATCAACTAGTTGTGAGCCCATATCATGCATATGCACAAAGCGACATGAATAAATTTATCTTGAAGATATAATTATAGTATCCTTATCTCTATTGGAAAAGCACATATAGATGGACAAATCATGTTCTTTGGAAAGACAGTTATAATTTATAAGTTGACAGTTCTTAATCTTTCATTATAATTCAACCAGAAAAAAAAAAAAAAAACTCTCATTATAGTAAAAATTCAGGGGAAACCGCATTTGAAAGACATTCCTTTTTTTTTTTTTTTTTTTTTCCAATAACAAAGTGGACATACTTCTTTTGGATGGAGTGCACAAGAAATAGTTAAATGCGTTAAAAATCAAATTATAAGGAATTTAAAAAGATAATAAATGAAATTGCATGAAACGGAAGTGCGATCAAAGGAAAATTACAAGGAAAGTAAAAGATGAACTTTGTTATGCCGTGCGTGTCTGATCTTACCTCTGAGTACCCCTTTTATACCAATGCCTCGTGTTGACCATTCTGTTTCTAGGCCATTCACATGTAACTTCCACATGCATCATATGTCACATGCATCAATTGTCTCATGCGTTACTTACCACATACATCCTATGACACCTAGTCCTATACTATTCCTTTCAAGGGAGAGATTTCTCTATTATTCTCTCAACCTAAATTATCTCAAAATCAAGTTCATTATGAATCATATTATTTAAATGAATCCATGGGCTATTTTCATCATTTAGCTCTTAAAAGGGGAAACCACCATCATTAATCGCAATTGCCCCATTTCTAAACATGCTTAATTATATATATATATATAGACATGTGCGTTGCTTCTCTTTTAAGAGGGAATTGCTCATCATTTGAAACATCAATTGGTGTCATCTGCTCAATCCAATATAAATGGTGTGCATAGCGTGGGTCATGTCTAGTCTATATCTAATATAGCATGATACTATAATTATAGAAATGAGATTGGTTGCACTTTAGGTCCCTTCCAATTTTACTATTATTTAAGGATTCTCCTACTAATAAAAAGTATGGCGGAGGAGTGAAGTCTCACTTTGGTAGAGTACTCCTTCTCTAACCAACACATCCCCCACCTTTAACGGTTATATAGTATTCTCTTCATCAACATGTTGTACCATCCCCAATTTTTATCACCCTTTCTTATTTTTAAGAGTTTAAGTTACAGAATTCACATAAAAATAAGCATAATGTTAACATAACATGCGCGTGGCATGTGTATAGAGTATTGTGGACATTAAGCAAAGTCCATTTACAAAAATAATTACCATTTCTAGGTCGAATTTTGCTTTTACGTGTTACAAATGCATTTTCTTGAACAGGTCGAGTGGGGCACTATTGGCTTGAAATTACTTTGCTCTAGAAGTGCATGTTAATAGATGAGTACTAATTTCTAATTTCTAATTCACCTCTTGAGAAGCATGCCCGTGCTAAAAACGAACGCCAATACTTTACTTCAACATACCTCTAGAAAACCTATATGACAAAAGTGGGTACTAACGGCTACCTAAGTTCCATAATGGTGAAATATTCCATTAACTCTCATTGCCAGGTGGGACACCAGCTTAATTAAGTTCGACTGGACGGTTCAAACAGGAAATTATTTACACTTAATAGTGCCAGGAATCAAACTCATAAAATGATACACAAAAGCACATTCCTTAACCACTAAATGAGCAGCGTGGGGTTGCCTCCCAAACATTTCAGCCAAATCTTTCAGAAAACTATCAATTGTACCTTATATTGCTTTTGGTAAATCCTAAAGAACCCGACCATAGAATAAATTGCAAAGAAAAAATAACTCACTAGAGATGTCTCCTTAGTGCCTAACTGAGCATGGCCAGGTGCCCGCTGTGATCTAGAATCGCACGCCCAACGGAGCATGACTAGGTGCCCACTTTGATACTGAGAATCGCATCTCTACACTTTTCAAGCGACCGTGTCTTGCTAGAGGCCCAGCCACCGACCAGTTTCTTTGGCTACTTGCGATCTCGTTATGGGCATCTCACTGTTCCTCTTAACGTTTACACCATGTCAATGTGTAGATTGAGTGGCGACTTGATTTATTTGTGGTCAATCTCGAGATGCTAATCCAATAGAAAGTTTAAGATTTAAAATTTCGATACTCGAACGTTATCCGAGATCAGCTAAGCTTTCGGGGAAAAATAATAAAGTATCGTTGTTAATGTCAATCAAGCCGTCTGGGATTTTGTCACCATCTTCTTCAAATTAAATGATCTCCTTTAGCAACAAAGTTTAAGCGGTACTTTTGACTTATAAGATGCGAAAAGAAATGGTGCCGTCTTGGTAAATGGACATACGTACCTTCACTTTTCTGTTTAGGTAACATAAGTAGATTTTTCCAGAAAGTTTCGTGTGGCGTAGTTTGCCAAAAGATGTTGCCAAGTATCGACAAACCTCTTGTTCCATATGTTAAGACCTTAATCTAACTATAACTCCATGTAAGGAAGTTAATTAGTTCATTTTTAGTTGGTCTAAAGCCAGCTCTCTTCCAATTTCCGTCAAAATCTAAAATATTATTCAAATGCTAAAGGTGTATTGCTAAGGAATGGTTAAACACTTAATAGTTAACAAATTGAAAATCAGGTGGTTACTTAGCTACTTAACAAGTGACCCATGGGTACTCTTTAACATTCGTATGTTTTAAAAGGTTTCATGTATTTCCACTTTAATAAAAATCAATGTACATGCACTACAAAATTCCAAAAAAGTGAGAGGTAAGAATTGAGGTGTTTCGTCTTGAATTTTTTAAAGCAAGAAAAAGTGTTCTTTTTATTTAAAATACCGTTTGAATTTTAATTTTTTTTTATCAAAATACTATATGTGTGTGTGTATCTGTCAACATTTATGTTTGGCGAGGGGTAAAAAGATGACAAATTGTGAAATTATGGGATTTAGAAAAGCAAAAGTAAAAAATTAGAAGTAGATTCAGGCACTCAATTGATTGATTTGATATGCAGCGTTTCGAGAGTGGGTTCGATTATTGGCCCCGTGGCTATTCCTCTCCATGTAGAAGTGAACTGTTTAAAAACTTACCAAGCTCAAGCTCAAGGTTTCTTTCATTATGCTGGACGACCATAAGTGGAGACTTTAATGAATTGTTTCTGAATTAAGATGGCTTCAATGGTTACACATTGAACCCGATATATTTTCTTCAGCAATCAATTTGCATCTATCTAAATTAGTGGTGCTGGAATTGTCACAAAACAAGCTTACAGATGATTGGGGAGGATGGAGTTCGATCATGGTAAGATGGAAAAAAAAGGACATCTTCTATGATCTTTGCTTTGTTTTGTTTTATCGATTAAACTCCTTTTTGACAGCTTTTTCTCTTTTGTACAGGCAGCAAAGCAACTAAAAGTTCTCAACCTTTCATATAGCGAGGAGTTAAGATATACTCCTAATCTCTCGGCTTTCACGAAGTTGGAGATTCTTATCTTGTCTAGCTGTTACAAATTGAAGCAAGTCGACCCTTCTATTGGCAAACTCAAGAGTCTCATATCTTTGGACTTGTGTCATTGTAAAAATATGAAAGAGCTACCAGAGGAAGTGGGGGAATTGCAAGAACTAAAACAACTCCTTTTAAGTGGTAGTGGCATTACAAAGATTCCTATGTCGATCTACTCTCTAAGGAAGCTAGAGTGTCTGGATATCACATTTTGTTGTTCATTGGTTGAAATTCCTCCCACAATTGGGAATCTTTTTCCCTCAAACAACTTGATCTAAGGAGTTGCGAGTCATTGACAGAAATCCCTAACTCAATTGGGAATATTTCTTCTCTCAAACGACTTGATCTACATAGTTGTGTGTCATTGACAGAAATCCCTAGCTCAATTGAGAATCTTTCTTCTCTAAAAGAACTTTGTCTAAAGGGTTGCGAGTCATTGACAGAAATCCCTAACTCAATTGGGAATATTTCTTCTCTCAAACGACTTGATCTACATAGTTGTGTGTCATTGACAGAAATCCCTAGCTCAATTGGGAATCTTTCTTCTCTAAAAGAACTTCGTCTAAAGGGTTGCAAGTCATTGACGTAAATCCCTAACTCAATTGGAAATCTTTCTTCTCTCAAACGACTTGATCTACATAGTTGTGTGTCATTGATGTAAATCCCTAGCTCAATTGGGAATCTTTCTTCTCTAAAAGAACTTCGTCTAAAGGGTTGCAAGTCATTGACAAATCCCTAACTCAATTGGAAATCTTTCTTCTCTCAAACAACTTAATCTACATAGTTGCATGTCCTTGACAGAACTCCCTAGCTCAATTGGGAATCTTTCTTCTCTCAAACAACTTAATCTATATAGTTGCGTGTCCTTGACAGAACTCCCTAGCTCAATTGGGAATCTTTATTCTCTTGAAGAGCTTCATTTATGGGGTTGCATGTCATTGACAGAAATCCCTAGCTCAATTGGGAATATTTCTTCTCTCAAACAACTTGATCTACGGAGTTGCAAGTCATTAATAGAAATCCCTAACTCAATTAGGAATCATTTTTTTCTAGATTTTGGGTTATCGACAGAAATCCCTATCCCAATTGAGTATCTTTTTTCTCTCAAACAACTTGATCTTTCTTCTCTCGAAGTACTTAATCTACATGATTGTATGTCATTGACAGAAGTCCCTATCTCAATTCGGAATTATTCTTCTCTCGGACAACTTGATCCAGAGGGTTGCGTGTCATTGACAAGAATCCCTAACTCAATTGGGAATCATTCTTCTCTTGAACAACTTAAGCTATGGGGTTTCGTGTCCTTGACAAAAATCCCTAGCTCAATTTGGAATCTTTCTTCTCTAAAAGAACTTCGTCTAAAAGGTTGCAAGTTATTGACAGAAATCCCTAGCTCAATTGGAAATCTTTCTTCTCTTAAACAACTTGATTTACATAGTTGCGTGTCCTTGACAGAACTCCCTAGCTCAATTGGGAATCTTTCTTCTCTCAAACAACTTGATCTACATAGTTGCGTGTCCTTGACAGAACTCCCTAGCTCAATTGGGAATCTTTCTTCTCTTGAACAGCTTGATTTATGGGGTTGCATGTCATTGACAGAAATCCCTAGCTCAATTGGGAATATTTCTTCTCTCAAACAACTTGATCTACGGAGTTGCAAGTCATTAATAGAAATCCCTAACTCAATTAGGAATCATTTTTTTCTAGATTTAATAGAAATCCCTAACTCAATTAGGAATCATTTTTTCTAGATTTTGGGTTATTGACAGAAATCCCTATCTCAATTGAGAATCTTTTTTCTCTCAAACAACTTGATCTTTCTTCTCTCGAAGTACTTGATCTACATGGTTGTATGTCATCGACAGAAATCCCTAACTCAATTCGGAATTATTCTTCTCTCGAACAACTTGATCTAGGGGATTGCGTGTCATTGACAGGAATCCCTAGCTCAATTGGGAATCTTTATTCTCTTGAACAACTTAAGCTATGGGGTTGCGTGTCCTTGACAAAAATCCCTAACTCAATTGGGAATCTTTCTTCTCTAAAAGAACTTCGTCTAAAGGGTTTCGAGTCATTGATAGAAATCCCTAGCTCAATTGGGAATCTTTCTTCTCTCAAACAACTTAAGCTATGGGGTTATGTGTTATTGGAAGAAATCTCTAGCTCAATTGGAAATCTTTCTTCTCTTGAACAACTTAAGCTATGGGGTTGCGTGTCCTTGACAAAAATCCCTAGCTCAATTGGGAATCTTTTTTCTCTAAAAGAACTTCATCTAAAGGGTTGCAAGTCATTGACAGAAATCCCTAGCTCAATTGGAAATCTTTCTTCTCTTGAACAACTTCATCTAGAGGGTTGTGAGTCATTGACAGAAATCCCTAGTTCAATTGGGAATCTTTCTTCTCTCAAACAACTTAAGCTATGGGGTTGTGTGTTATTGGAAGATTTCCCTAACTCAATTGGGAATCTTTCTTCTCTCGAACAACTTGATCTAGGGTGTTGCGTGTCATTAATAGGAATCCCTAGCTCAATTGGGAATCTTTCGTCTCTCGAACAACTTAAGTTATGGGGTTGTGTGTTATTGGAAAAAATTCCTAACTCAATTGGGAATCTTTTTTCTCTCAAACAACTTGATCTACGGAGTTGCAAGTCATTGACAGAAATCCCTAGCTCAATTGTGAATCTTTCTTCTCTTAAACAACTTGATCTACAGAGTTGCGAGTCATTAATAGAAATCCCTAACTCAATTGGGAATAATTTTTCTCTAGGTTGTGGGTCATTGATAGAAATCCCTATCTCAATTGAGAATCTTTTTTCTCTTAAACAACTTGATCTTTCTTCTCTCGGAGTACTTGATCTACATGGTTGTGTGTCATTGACAGTAAATCCCTAGCTCAATACAGAATTATTCTTCTCTCGAACAACTTGATTTAGGGGGTTGCGTGTCATTGACAAGAATCCCTAGCTCAATTGGGAATCTTTTTTTCTCTTGAACAACTTAAGCTATGGGGTTGCGTGTCATTGACAGAAATCCCTAGCTCAATTGAGAATCTTTATTCTCTCAAACAACTTGATCTCTAGGGTATTGCAAGTTATTGACAGAAATCCCTAATTCAATTGGGAATCTTTCTTCTCTCAAACAACTTGATTTACGGAGTTGCGAGTCATTAATAGAAATCCCTAACTCAATTGGGAATCTTTTTTCTCTTGAACAACTTGATATAGGAGGTTGTGGGTCATTGACAGAAATCCCTATCTCAATTGGGAATCTTTCTTCTCTCAAACAACTTGATCTAGGGGGTTGCGTGTCATTGACAAGAATCCCTAGCTCAATTGGGAATCTTTCTTCTCTTGAACAACTTAAGTTATGGGGTTGTGTGTTATTAGAAGAAATCCCTAGCTCAATTGGGAATCTTTCTTCTCTTGAACAACTTGATTTATGGGGTTGTGTGTCATTGACAAAAAATCCCTAACTCAATTGGGAATCTTTTTTCTTTCAAACAACTTGATCTTTCTTCTTTCGAGGAACTTGATCTACAAGATTTCGTGTCACCGACAGAAATTCCTAGCTCAATTGGGAATCTTTCTTCTCTCAAACAACTTGATCTATGGGGTTGTGTGTTACTAAGAGAAATCCCTAGCTTAATTGGAAATCTTTCTTCTCTCGAACAACTTCAGCTAGGGGGTTGTGTGTTATTGAGAGAAATCCCTAGCTCAATTGGGAATCTTTCTTCTCTCAAACAACTTGATCTATGGAGTTGCAAGTTATTGACAGAAATCCTTAGTTCAATTGGGAATCTTTCTTCTCTAAAAAGCTTGATCTAAATAGTTGCGAGTTATTAACAGAAATCCCTAGCTCAATCGGGGATCTTTCTTCTCTTGAACAACTTCAGTTAGGGGTTGTGTGTCATTAGGAGAAATCCCTAGCTCAATTGAGAATCTTTCTTCTCTTAAAGTACTTGGACTAGAGGCTTGAAAGTCATTGAGAGAAATCCCTATCTCAATTAGGAATCTTTCTTCTCTCGAATACCTTAACCTTTACGGGTGTTGTTCACTAAAAGAAATTCCTACCTCAATTGGGGATTTACCGAATTTGCAAAGCATTGGGGATTTTTGACCTTGAATAGTTACCTATTGCTATTGGATGGTTGAACAAACCGCCTAAGGCTATTTCTTGAATCTTGTGATAGTCTAAAAGGGGGAATTCCAAGAGAAAACGATGACTTGTCTTCGTTTGTGATTCTCCATATCAGTGGCACATTGATATTTGACCCGCTAGAAAGCATCCGGAATATTTCTTCTCTCTATTGCCTTGACCAAGAGGGCTGTAGGGAGCTTGATCGTTGCTAGAGCTTCCTTCCGGCTTAACATATCTTCAAATTCCTAGGTTGCCAGAGCTTTCTTACCTATTCCACTTGGAAGAACTTCATTTTTATGGATACGATCAACTTGAGTACTTCCCAGAGCTTACCTCAAGACTCTTGAAACTTTGTGTTGACTTCTGTCCCAAGTTGATATTGCTTGAGCTTGACGGATTCAAGTACTTGGAAGAGTTGTCAATAAAACACTATAATTCCATTGGAAGAATGGACCTCTCACAATCGAATCTTCTGAAAGAATGGAGGATTGCGATAATCTAGTTGAAATTTAGGGCCAAGGTAAATTGGAGTTCTTGGAGACAATACGTACATATAGCTACAAGTTCATTAGAAGGCCGATCCATCCGAAACTACGAGGGCTTGAAGCAATTAAATACTTGCTATTGCGACAATCTAGTCAAAATACAAGGTCTTGATAAGGTGGAGTTGTTAGAGATGTTGAATGTATGTAATCGTGATTCTATCGAAAGATTACTTGACCTATGATGCTTTTGGAACTTGAAAGAGTTGAATATCAATGGTTGTCATAATCTACGTGGTGTCGAGACTCAATTCCCAGTCTTATATAAGTGCAAGAGTGGGGAAGTCAATCCTAGAAGCTAACATGATGCTTCAGCCAAGATCAAAATTTCGATCCAATTGTGGTTCTTCATACGTTAGAAGGCGTTGATCATCTGGTAAGATTCTTTGTCCTTTAAAAACTAGAACGAGCCAAAAGTGTAGTACTTTTCTAACAGATATATCTTTTAAGAATTATTTGCTCGACGCTTGGTATCTATTTGATCTGGATTTGCCTAAGTATATTCGCTGTTGATTGCATCACAGCAATGCTTTTTCAGTTAATCTTCAATCGGCAACTTTTGCAGACAGATTGGCAGCTTGCGAGGCAACAAATGAAAATATCAACATAGGTAAACAAGAATTAGTAGCGATTCACAGTTTCCCTCTTGGTAAACTTAAGATGAAAATTTTTCATCAAGAGGTTGATCTTCTGCAACTCAATTTATAAACTCCACCCAGATCCCTTTTTTCTCTGTCTCAAACTAGTATTTTCCTTTAAAAAATCCTTCGCCTTTTTGAACTCCTTTTGTGAGCAATTTTATGTGTCAAATTTGACTATTGGTAGATATCCTGTTTAGGACAAACAGCTCTTGGTTTTTCGTGATGATGGGAAAGCCTATCCATTGTTCATTCGAGCATGAATTCTCATTAAGGAAGAGAAACTGAGCTAAAATAAAAATCAAGGTTCAATTTTTTTTTGGTGCGTGATTTAAAAAAGTAAAAATTAGTTTTGGCTAGCCTTTTTCATCTATGATTGTAGGCAGGCTTTCCATAAACAATTGTGAGACTGTTGAAAGATTATCAAGCGAGATAAATTGGTGCTACTTTTGTGACAGGTTGGGTTGGTCTATGTAATGATCAAGGCTTACGTTTGGACTTTAATTCAAAGAGCTGTATGGATGACCTTTTGCATAATTGGGACAATTTTTTGCCTGCTCTATAAAACAAGCTAGGCGAGGAGCTTAAGATTTTGCTTATTATTGTGCATCCCGTTTGATCCTGATGTTGTCATGGAATCATTTTATCAAATGATTGATCTGGGTCTGGTTAACTCGGCTGAGGCAATTTATAGTCCATACCCCAGAGAATGATCAAATCAAGAAGAGGGATTTTGCTGAGGTGTCATTAGCAACAGCTGAAGGCTAGCTTTTGTGCGACCTTGAACAGGCTCATGGGCCAACTGGAGTGTCCTAAGGAAGTTTTTTATGCCTGTGAAGATCAAAGCACTTGATATGGTTTCATCAGCACAAAACTGAATGATTGTGAATGTATTATTTTTCAGTTGAATCTACATTTTGTATTCTCATTAGGTTCTACCTCTATTAAGCAAATACACACGTGCTGATTTTTCTACATGTTAACCAGATGCTGAGTTCTTTGATGCAATGCGCTCTAATGGTATCATTCCCAAACTCAAAGCAGGCTCTGCAGATAGAGGTATGCACTGCCAGTCCTACCATAACTGTGAAAGAGTGACTCGTGTACTTATATTTAATTGAATGTGCTGTATGCTTGTTAGGTTCTACCTCTCTGTTAATCGAATATGTATGTGCTGATTTTTCTGCATGTTACCCTGATGCGGAGTTGTTTGATGCGGTCTCATTCTAATGATATCACTTTCAAACCCAATGAGGCTCTGCAGATGGAGGTATGTACTACCAGTTGTACCATAATAGAGTAACTTGTGTGCTTATACTATGTGAGCTGTGGAGTTTCACCAGAAATCCGTGAACTAGGATGCATGATGACAATCTCCTCTTTTTCTGTCAGTTCATAATATCTTTTGAATGTTGTGATAAAGGTCTCTGATACGACGAGCTTAAATCTCATGTATGTAGCATTAAATTTGTAAAGTTAAATATAGCCTCCTAGCAAACAATTCCATATTGCTAATTTCACTAATTGGATATTGCAATAACCAAGTAACAAGTACGCCTTTCTGCTATGTAGTTTGGGCACTTTGCCTTTTCAGCATCCGTTTGTTCATAAACACAAACAAGGATAATGGTGCTAATTGCTGACTTCTCTTCTCTTAAAGTCCGTTGTTTTCTATTTCTTTGGCCGATAATGAATTCTGTTGATTGCGATCCAATTGCGAATTAATCAGAGACCCTTGGAATGTGTGGCAAAACTAATGTCCCCAGATTTTGGTGTTGATAGGTAGGATTCATTGAAGAGGTCACTCGTAGATCGCCAGAATCTGGACCAGGTCAAAATAACCTTGTTTATATTGATGGACTCTCAAGTCTATGCTTATTACTTTAGGTTCTTCATTCCAAATACATCTAAAAATAGACAGAACTAAGGATCCATGCAGCCGTGCCTTTATCTCTCTTCGAGATGATTGGAAAGTGTGACACAGTTTTACTCTCAACCATCTCGTGTAACACATGCATCGCCCTCATTTTCTGACCATCTTTGGCAAGTGCCCGGGTGGAGACTAGTTATAAGTCTTCTAAGGTTGAATTTGTTAGTGTTCGTAACTTTTGATGAAATATCATAAACAACCTGAGTTTATCATTCATTCTTTTCCTAAATCTATCACGAAGTACATATGTAGCTAGTAAAATTATAATTATTTTCAAAATCTCATGTGACAACAGCTGATTGGAAAAGCCAATGAGTGTGAGACCCAAATACAGGATTTACATTTGATGATGCGGTTCAAACTATAAGAGACACACCTTCGGGTCGTCCAAAACTTCTTAACGACTTGCCTCGAAGGACACCACCAAGAGAAGGGAACAAAATCTCACCAAGGAATGAAGAAGGAGAAGGAGAAGGGGAAGGAGAAGAAGAAGAAGAAGATTGCCTCAATTGAGTTGAGAACAAAATTGCAGCTACCACTGCTACCGGGACCTTCTCATGTGGACTCCGGTGCCACCTCTTCTGTGGTATACTGGTATGATGACTAATTTATGAAATATTTGATATAATGCCAAAGTGCTAATTTCCAAGTCCCCTTCATTTATTGAGTAGTATAAGCTTGCACAAGTTCAGTTTCCTTGCGCTCGTATCAGCAGCAGCATCACAAAGTCCTGTCTTCCAATTCCCAATGAAATGTTCTTTTTTATTCTTTGCAGGGTTTTATACCGATAAATTGTTGATACTCCCTGCAATAAGCTCCGACAATCGTGGTGTACATGGTCACATCTAGCTCTCAGCCTGTGTCTTCCAAATTCTTGAGCAATCGAACGACTTTTCCAGTATTGCCGGTTCTGCACAATCCCTCATCATGGCTTGGCACGTGGTTATATCTACCTCGATTGTCTAACCAACATTTCATCCGCCAAGCTCATGGCTTTGGCGATTCTCCCCTCTCCAACGAGCCCATTGATCAGAGTGTTAAAAGCTCGCAGTTGTGGGTTCAAGTCCAAGTTTGACCATTTTACACAAAACTGAGGACCCGAGATCGGATCTTTTCAATTGGCAGAGGTAATTTATCAAAATGTTGCGAGTAGAACTGTTGAGAGTCGTTCCTTTCGAACCCATCCGCTCGATCATGTCAATGGCGACGGGGTAATGCTTCATCTTGGCGCCAACCCCAAGAGTTGGGCGAAACAGGGAGGTAAAGTCAAGAGGGTTCACTCGAATTGTCCTCTCCAAGAAGAATAAAGCATCAGCAGCTTCCACCAATCCACCATTTCTTCATTTGTTCACCACAAAGGTCACAAGTTCAGATTGATCCATTAAATCACTCACTCCAGCAGTGGATGGGCAACCGTGGGAGCAACGTGAAAGAAAATGGTTCGATGCAAAGATGGGATGACGGATGAGAAGTGAAAGGTTTAGCAAGATCGCCAGATTCTCGAACAAGACAGTGAAGAGTGGAAGTAAAAATGGATCGATTCATTCTCATTGGTTTTGCCAAATTCTCTCCTTCTGAGTTCCAACAATCCACAAATTGACGCAATGACGTATGGAGAGGATGATTATTAGGCAGTTTAATCACTGAAATTTTAGATGTCTGATAACAACATAGTTTTCGGTTCAATCATTGAAAACTACTTGATTGGCAAACTAAACATTTCTAGAAATGCTCTGATCAATTCATTCCACTACTCGGCAATTGAAGAGAGGTCAGGATGCATAATCATGCTCAGGATGCATAATCATGCTCTTATACTGTTGTAAAAACAACTATGAAATCCACATGTGGGACCAAATCCGAATGGATTGAAATCTCACAGGACAAGAACGGCGAACACTAGCAGAGTTAAAGTATCGCCTGTCGACATGAACGTTTCAAGTCTTACTACTATAGGCCCAAAAAAATGAAAAAACAATACTAACGTTTTCTACTATTGTGTATAGAACATACTTTTGACATTATACCAATTTAACAATTTGTTTTGGTTTATTCGATGCTTTCTTACTCATCGAATGAGGCAGGCATCCTGGCTCACATGTTGCAAAACGAAACTTTCTTATATGAATTTTTGGGCTGGATGGTTTACATACTTTGTGTTTCGCATATGAAGTATGTACTTCAAGAAGGAAAATAATAATTATTTTTTTGGCCCTGATAACATAGGATTACTTATCCAGTGGCTAAAACTCTAAACATGTGAAACGGATGACGAAGCTAAATCAATAATTTCTCTTTGAAATTGAAAGTGTCTTCTTTTGTGACTAGCCTTTTCATGCTTAGCTTATCATCTTGTCGTTCAATTGAACAAAGCATGCAACTGATTAGAAGTGCCGCTCTACGAGGACATAGAAAGACAATAGTTTACGAAGTAGATAAGAACCCGAACGTTACGTGGAAATAATTGATAAAGAGAAAATGAGAAAGTCGTCCATATGACATTCATAACAGATAATTACCACTAGATATGCAATATTTGGGAGGATAGAGTTTTCTGTTTTACATTTCTATTTCAATGTGCCATCAGATTCGGTAATTCTAGATTTAATTCATATTGTGATTCCTCTCATTCTTCATCCTGATCTCTTTTACGTCATTTCAGTTGCTTCGTTCTTGTACACCAAACATGCCCTTACGGTTTTCTAGTGTAGGCATCGGTAGTTTGTTTTCTTCTAAGATATTTTTGCTTCTTGGAATTAATGTTGACCGAGTAGAGTTTTCTCCATCTTGCGATTTGGGTGTATTGAGGTGCTTGTGTGGTGTGTTATGGAAGGAAGTTTCACATCGGAGACATGATGTAATTGTCAACGTGATTTTTGATGAAAATGCATCTAGACCGTAGAGTAGTGGTATAGGAACTCAGAAAATCTTTGATAGATTTTCCTGTGGAAACTTGTGGAAGAAAGGTATCTGACTTTGCGTTCTGAATATGTATGTCAACAGCTATTTCGCCCGAGGTATTTGTTTTTCTTCGGAGAGTGTGTGCATCTTCCGCCCTTTTCTTTTTCTTTGTTTTTTGTTTTTTGTTTTTGTTTTTTTTTTTTTGTTTTGGTTTTTTTTTTTTTTGTGCATCCATGTGGTAGAAATTCTGCATTGGCTAATAATAGAAGTGCTATGCCATAATTTCAAATTATTGGGGGAAGTTATGAGTTGTGCGTCCAGTAGTCCTTCCTTGAGGATGGGATAACGCGGGTCTTGAATGAAGCTATTAATCAAGATCGTTTTGTTCCCAAGCACGTCTAGACGCGAAAACAATTTCGACCTATTTTCTATGGGATTGCGCAGCCACCTGATCCCGTTGCAAAGAGAACTAGCAAAAGGTGAGGAGGGTTCATTGAGTAAAGAAGTAAGTTTTCTGGTCAAAGATGAGCAGTTGCGGCAGGATCGCGTGTATCCCAAGCACATCCGGCTCATCTTTTAAGGCAATAATAGAAGAAGTAATTTCCAATATCAACACCTTACAAATGGAAAAGTTGCCAAGTACAAGGAGATAATTCCGTACCTCTTAAAGATGGTATCCTATAAAAAAGTTAATCTCCACCGGGATTGGTGTGGCGATGGGCTCCAATTACAAAGAGAACAAACAAAAATATCACAGCGGGTAGTCTGGCCAATTTCGGGGAGGAAGGTTTGTTATGGTGGTCTTAGTCAGAGGGTTAAAAAGAAGTAGAAGCGCCATCCTCTGCAAGATTGTGCGTCTCCTTTTGGGGCAAGAGACTAAAGTAAAGCTTTACTTACGACATGTTTGGTAAAGCTCCCGATTCTCAAAATTTCTATATTTTCATTCTCGAAAATAGAAAAAGAATGGAAATTTATTAAGTGAAGCCAGTTAATTTTTCGATTTCTTGAAATAAAGAATAGACTTGGAACAAAAACAAAAAGTGAAAGAAGTTATTTATTTATTCTCGAGAACAATTTTTGAAACAAATCATTTTTTCTTCTTTTCTTCTTCTTTCTCCTCTAGTCGGTTGTCGGGCCTCTTTGATGGCCGGCGATCAGCTAGAGACGAGGTCCGGCAACCTCGCGGTGATTGGGCGAGGTCAAGCCTCGCCGGTGACTAGGATCGGAAATAGTCTTGTCCTTTTTTTTTTTAATCGATTAATTATTTTCCTTTTTTATGTTCTTTACATAGTGGCCATGAGTTTGGGGACATGACCAACTCCCAAGTTAATGAAAAGAAGACTAAGGTTCACTCGTAAGCACACGGGATTATAAAGTTGGGCTTGAGGTTGAGCTAAAGCTAAGCTTTAACTAGTCTAGTTTTAGTGTAAGAACCCTTTTTTTTTGTGGGTAGATATTACATCAAAGTACATTGAAAATCACTTATTAGGTTATAGTTATGTTTAATTAATTGAGCAATTCTAGTGAATAAATGGAAAAAAAAACGACGTCAGCTTTACTCCTGAAGGGAGATAGAAATTAACATGCTGTTAGCACTTAATTAAGGTCATTTATAAACGTTTTTTTTTCTCCACTGCTCCCCAGTACGTATTTGGTAATTATAATCCTAAATACAATACGCATTTTCTATGTGGCCTTATAGTGGGCATAGAGCTTCGTATGGTCTCTTCAAAGGTCTTCCCCAGTAATTCAGTAGAAATTGTTATCAAAAGTTGCCTCTGGTGCTGTGTTTTGTCTCTGTGTCCAAACTTCTTTTGTTCGTATCCTACGGTGGCTTTTTGTTCATGAAAATATGCTTTATTTAACAAACTGTAAGCTAACATGCTTAGAGAAAAATGTTTTAGGAACCTACAGTGTTTTGGACTTAGCATTCAAACCAAAAATGATACTGATCCAGAAGCAATTATCGTACCGAAAGGAAAAAGAGAAGAGAAACGGAGAATATAGATAACAAGTCTTGGTCGGGTTGTTTGTGGGGTTGAGAGGCATCATTCCTTCAGACGACATAAGATGCTGGAGATATTGATTTTGTATACCACTTTAGAGCGTGTTTGGTAACGATTCTACTTTTGAGAACAAATTATGATCGAAATGAATTTTTTTTTTTTTTTATTTTGTTCCCAGAAACAGATTTTGAGCAAAAAAAAATACGTTTGGAAGAATCGTACAAAATTTCTAATTCCGGAATAGAAAAAGAACGTAAATACGTTTGGAATCGTATAAAATTTCTATTTTATTCTTTTTTAATTACCTTTTTAGATGAGTGTAAATTTGATATTGAATTCTCATAAACCACTCACTAATATAATTGTCTTCTTTTATGAGTGAAGAAATCGTATTATATTTTATTATATTTTCAATTTCAAAATAATTCGAATTTAGAATTCTATTATATTTTAAAATTCTATCAAATCATAGAAATTCTATTGATTAATTATATTTATACTAAGTAATAAAAATATTAACTAATCAATTTTTTTATTAAATAGTAAATAATAAACCATAGTATAAACTATACTAATTATAAACTATCCAGACTTGGCACTTGTGAGTGGGATTGAAGCAGCACCACCACTCGGCTACGGCCACCAATGCCCGCGGATGGAAAGCCATACCCTATGCTTTCTTTCATGTGCCGCTTGAACAGAATCGTTTTGCAACCAATCCACACAAGATCCACGCGAGAACGATCGTCGCTTCCACCGTATGTCAAGAAAATCCCGACTCGAGAACTCTTTCGCAGGTTAAGACAGCCATCGCGCAAAGGAATCTTTAATGAGTAGAAAGGGACAAGCTTCTTCCTTTCGAGCAACCAGTCGAGCATATAGGCACACGGGCATGGGGAGAAAATGCGTCAGCTGCAAAGGTCAATGGTGTAGCATGTAGTAGAACGTCTGTGAAAAGGGTACCACAAAGAATGCTGAATAGAAATTGCAATGAACAGACCATCATTCTGAAAGAATATCTGAAAGCACCTTTTGGAGTTCAATATCATGATAAAGTCTCGAGTTTTCCTGTTTGTCAGCAGAGAAATGGCCAGTGAAACATCTGAAACCATTGTCTCGATGGCATCAGCCGCAAACTGCTGTAGAACAAAGGGAGCAACTGACTGAACTTGATGCTGCAAAGATAATGTATCTTGATTCCTCAACTCTGCTAATTGCTGATGGAGAAAGGCTTTGATCTGATGAAAGTACCAAATTAGGCAAGAACAAGAGATGTTGTCCAAAACAATGTCAGTACAATCTTTGCAAAATACAATAAATCTGGGAGGTGACCATGAAATGAACCATAAATTGGGAAAGAACAATTGAACGACGCAACAAACTAAACACTATCTCATAGAGATCATCGAGAATCTTATTTCTATACTCTGTATCTAGAAGCTGGCTTCGACCTTCCTTTGTTTCTGCAGCTTGTGCAATAGTTGGTGAATTAACTGCACCTACATTGGGCAAGCTAACATCATCAATGACATCAACTTGAGGTGTTTCAACACTAACATCCCAAGATATCTCTGACACCGATGCGTCCTGTCCAGCATTGCTCGGTTGAATTTGATTATGCTCGACAACTTCATTGACCTCACTTGCTGTGACGATTTCATAAGTACCAAAGCCATTACTGCCGTCATCAGTTTCTTCCACAGTCCCAATATCCCAATCAATTGCAGCATTGTCTACCAAGATATCCCAGTCAATATTATCTGCAGCAGCATCCACATTACCTCCTATCTCATTGAAGCCTGATTGAGTATTTGCAGAGTCTGTGATATCAGAGACAGCAGAAACATTCAAAGATGGTGGATTTTCACGAATGTCTATCAAGTTTGGTACAACACTCTTAGGACATATCTGCAAACATGTTTCAATAAATTAACCTTTACAATCATACCGAAAACCAATAAATGGATCTTAAATAATTTCTAATTTACTGCCTTACACATCCTTCTCTGTGTTAGCATCTTTCACAAAATTTGAGTAATACTCAATAGCTTGAGACACTGAGTCGCTGTTGATCACTTCCAGAATTCTGCTAAATGTGCTCGGAAGTGATTTTGCAGTTTCCAAAAGTTCAAACCTCACATTTGTTCCCTGAAAAGCAGACATGGATGCCCTTTAATCCTATCTAAAGGAAAGGTTGCTATTCTTTAGCTTGGTAGAAGGACACACCCAAAATCTTAATAGACTAGATTCAAAAGTTTAACCTGCAAACCAAGCTCTTGACAAGCCTCCACATATTTAGCTGCTGACAGAGCTGCATTTCTTTTGATATCAACTTCTCTATGCTCTAGCTCTGCTAGTTGCTGCTGAATCTTCTGAATGTTTCCTCTGATAGGGGCTTCACATCGTATTAATTATCAATGATATGATTATGCCTATCACAGAAAAACATATTGCAATGTACTCTACACATCCTATCCTCTCGGCAAAACATATCAAGGAATAGACTTACATTTCATAATTGACATTTTGGATCATTATCTGAGCAGCTTCGCCTAAAAATATATGATCTTTCTCGAAAGAACAAACGATTGTCTCCCAAGCACCCTGCCAAAATTATAAATCCAATGCGAGAATTATCCTTTAGATCACAGAAGAGTGTGTGTGAGCGTGAGCGTGAGAGAGAGAGAGAGAGGTCTTACAGCGGCACCTGATAGCCAGCCCGATCGGCGCAGGCGCCCGCCAACTCGAGCCCGGTGGCGCTCCCGCCAGCCGTCGCAGACGACGAACGACGGCGATGGTGAGCAAGCCGTCATCCAGATCAGCCGACAACCACCCATAGCTGCAAGTGAAGGGAACTCACCTTGAACGAGCAGCTTCAACGATGAAGAAGCAGCAGTCGCCGTCTGTCGCAGTTCTCGAGAAAAGAATGACTTTTGTGATGTAAGAAGAAAAAGAAAGGGTTTGAGCAGAGGAGAGAACGTATTGGAGAGAACGTTGAGCAAAGGAGAGAAGAGTTCCACTTTTTTTTTTTTTATTTTTTTTTTTTCGGAACAAAAATCAAATTTTCTTTTTATTCTTGATTTTACTCAAAATTTATTTCCGGAAGCAAAAATTTTATCAAAGCGCGATTATGTTCCCAAACTAATCATGAGAACAAAAAATCGAGAATCAAAAAGTTGTTTAAATAGTTACCAAATAGTGCCTTAGTAGTTAATACTCGCAAGGTTGGTTCACTGGCTGTCTACATGGACTTTGATTCAATTTCTCCGGAGCTCAAGATAAGTCCAAGTTTTGAGCCAAGCTCAAATCTACAAGTTATAAGTCGATGTATTGACTGTCAATTTATTTCCTTTGTTGCTTAACTAGTGCCTAAGTATTTGTTTGAAATTGACAAAGTAGTACTTTTTTCTTAATTTACCTTTCTACTTTTATATTCGTTTTCATCTGACGATCTCCAAAAAAAAAAATTGAAAAAATAGCATTTCCAACACTACTTTACCGTCTGGCCAGAAAAAGAAAATGGATAATTATGTACCCCAAAGGAAAATTAGGATCCGTAAGGTAATTTACTAACAAACTGAAAATAGAAAAACCATACGGCCCATAGCAAAACCACCATCATTAGACAGGATTCGGTCCCATCCTCCCTTCTCATCTGGTCACTGTCGATCATTCGACTAATTCTTGCCATTCTTTAGGTGGCTTTGGGTTGTCCCCAAGCATTTTGCTAGCGAGCCGAACTCGAGTCAAGAAAACAATACTCGATCAAGTTTCGATTTTTGAGTGCCACGATCCGAGCCGAATACACGCATTTGTGCACATTTTCTGTGGCAAGTTTCGCCATTACGAGCGAGACAGATAATGACATTCGAGGACGAGTCCCATATAAGAAAGCAAATGGTCGCAGCGAAAGGAAAGGATACCGAAGTCAGAAAAGCATATTGTACACATTGCAAGGACTAGTTAGCTTCAGACTTCAGACTTGCGAACACTGCAGGGCCATCCTGCCTAGCTTTGCATAGGACCCAAAACCTAGATATGTAAGAAATATTGATACTAAATATATATACATATATATTATATACAAAATATATATTATGGAGCAGAAAGAAATTCAATATATATTGTTAATTTAAAATTTTCATTTTATATTAGAATTCAAATATTATTTATATTTAATTTTCCATCAATTTAATAAGTTTGTTATTTGAGAAAAATAGCTTTTATACCATAAGTATAAGAAATTCTATTCACCTTTAACGTACTTCATATAGGAATTTTTTTAATCTGACTATATTTCTACATATCCAACTTTATTCTTACATATCCAACTTTATTCTATCTCGATACACAAAATATGATACATAACACTATCCTATCTTGATTTTTAATTAGGCTCATTCAATTATTGGTCAATTGTAAGATTGAGTATTCGGAACTAACTTTTCTACCAAGTGCAATGGCCATCTGATTCTCGGGGTAGCTTCTACTGTATATAGCCCAGACTCAAGTCTCTCTTCGCTTGGAGTGAAAAAGGTGTACGTCCTCTGGCTTGGCCACAGCGGATGATGGATATCTTGGCCACAGGGTCATATTCATTATTCAGGCATCAGTGCAGCTACTAAAGCATGCTCAGCCACTTGCAAAATTCTGATCATACGGTCAACAGCCATAGCTACATTACACCGGACGTACATACCATGCATGATAAGCAACCAACTCCTTCTTTTCAGATGAGACAACGGCATTTTTCTTCTCTGGTCCGGCCATGATTCTCCCCAGAACATTGGATATCTCACGTTTAGCCACGTCTCCAGTTCACATGTGCTCTGACGTTTAGCCACGTCTCCAGACGAAGCATCTAAGCTACCCAGAGGCTGCCGCCTCCAACCAGGAGTATCCAGGTGGGCAACCCTACCCGAGTCAACCTGATGAGGAACTTCCAAGTAACATTGACTATCCACAAACATACGTACCAGTATATTATGAAAACCATATACAATATGGAGCATAAAAAGAAAGACGGTCTTGTATGGCATCCGCCATATAAGAGAAGATAAATATGACTTAAAAGCAGCAAACATGCAATATGACTTTGCCATCACCTGTCTTCCTTGATCATTATCAATACATATCTTTGGAGCAAAAATATCTGGTATTGGATGTCGAAACCTTATTCTCATTAGATGAAGAAGACCCATCCCAAATAAGTTATAGTCAACCTGCCATTAATTAACCTCAAGTGCATCAAGAAACACACATATGAGAGATAGCAAGTCTGGGCATGAGAGCATTAATGACCCATCCTTGCAAACCAACCCACTATAGAACCAGAGAAAGGCAAATTTGGATACGATAGAAAGATAAACTGACGTCTCAAGATAATACCAGAAACTGAAGCAGATAGGGAATATGCGATTCATGCGGCTGCAAACTTCTGTCAAATACTGCCCCTCACTGGAAAATGATGTTGGACCATGAATAAAAAAGAAATAGACAAACAAGATGACTATAGGCACGTGTATTGCATGACACATTTTTTTTGTCAAAACTAATATATTTATTACAAGCTTTTCTTACAAGAAAACCTTCCTCATAGAAGATGAACTTTTGGAACAAATCCAAATACCATCCCAACTTTCATGCACATACCAATTTTCATCCACTACTTTTAAAACTACCAATTCAAGAGTGTTGTTAATATTGAGATGGGGGAGGGGAGGGCAGGGGAGGGAGGGGAGGGAGGGAGAGAGAGAGACTGGCAATAGAGGTTTAAGACAGCTAGAGAGCAGCCAAAGATGGCAACTGGTGGCTGGGAAGCCTTTGAGTGGTGTGATTGGTGGAGATGATTAGGTTTGGGTTTAGAATTTGGAAATGATTTTGGGATAATCTTTTCTAAAGTTTGTTGAAGGAAGGGCAATCTGGTCTTTGGACTATGCAGTTTGGGCCTAAGATGCAATTTGCGAATTTCAAAATTCGAGTATGTAAAGTGATTTTTGCGTGAAATCTTAGCCTGGTATTCAGAAGTTTGCCTTTTTTTTACCAAAACTAGTATCTCCATTTACAAGGTTTTCTTTCGAGAAAACTTCCCTGCATCTTAGAAAATGTTCAACAGAACATACTCCAATGGCCACGTTAAATGACTAGTGGACTTCCACTGATA
This sequence comes from Eucalyptus coolabah, assembly GCA_014182585.1. NCBI lineage: Eukaryota > Viridiplantae > Streptophyta > Magnoliopsida > Myrtales > Myrtaceae > Eucalyptus > Eucalyptus coolabah. Next base: position 35,771,420 of record CM024621.1, read on the forward strand.
CATTTATATTACCCTGTCAAAGAACAAAATATATGCTAATTTTCTCAGGCCTCTAAATAAATCAAAACCTAATTGCCAAATTTTCGCCCATATATTTCTGGGATGCCCCGAATAAAAATATGAATAGCAAATGCTTTCTTTTATGATAAAACAAAAATTTAGTTATCAGGCATGCACACTCCAGATCAAAACAATGAATACACTTGAAGGCATGCAATTGAAGAAGCCAAAGATGACAAGTACCAAATCTAGAGCAAAATGGTGAAAACTCTTTAGTATTCCAAAGCAAGACCAATTCCAATAAGGCACTATTGATAGAGAAAGAAGAATACCGAAAGATGTTTGCAGCATGTGAGACATCATGCGGATGATAGCTAAAGCTTCAGTCAAGGTGCCACAAAGATGTTGCTATGGAATATTCAGGCAGAAAAATATAGATACACAAGCTGTCATTTATGGATACAGGTATATCTTGACAAACAGCTCTTCAGATGCATGATAACCATAAAATCTCCTTGCTCACACAAGGCTGCAACCACGCACGTGTTGCCGTTTTATGCCAGCATTGCCTTTGAGCTGCGGTAACTCACAAAACAATCCTTTCAGATACAAACTAGCAAGTGAGTCGCACAATAAGTTAAAGCCAGGACTTAATATTTTCGAAATATGACAAATTATACCTTCAAGGCTTTCTCCATGGCTAGAGACACAGCATTTGTAAATGCATCCCCTGTGCAATTCAACAGTGACCAATTAATTCAACGCTAGTAGCAGAACATGAATTCGAAATATATAAAAGCACGAATAATTCAAAGAAATTGAGATAAAGTCTACAACAACATTATATTACGAGGACATTGACAAAAACTGGTCAAGTAAAACCACAGCCATGTTGCCAAAAGAACATATCACCCTGAAAACACACAAGCTACATGCTAGAGGTATTGTGAACTGAGAGAAACGTTGATTAATTTCTTCAAACCAAGATATGCACAAAGAGCCTATGCATCTGTAACACGCACAAGTACCTTCAGACATTGGATTGATAGGAATATCTGTACACGGTACATACAAATAGGGTAAATCCTACAAGAAAAAAAAAAACATAATATAGAACCAGTACGAAAAAAATGTACAAGATATTGCTGTCTCATAAGCTATGCAATGGACAAGCATCATGTACTTTTCACAATAGATTGCTTGGAGCCACGTAAGCTCCTCATTTGTTATTTAGACATTCAACTAGTGTCCAGCCAGTCTAAGAAAGTAGACTGTTGCCAATATGGTGCCTCTTGCGAGCAGAAAGTGGAAGAAACTTTCTGCATCCTGAATTTGCCTTTTATCTCGTAGCATATACCTTAACTCAAGTCTGTAAACCCATGCTGGTTTAAATTCTTCATCGGCAGAAAGGAAGTTACTTTCATTGCTCCACAGCTCAAGGGGGGTAAAGCAAGTACTTGAAACAATTAAAAAACTACAAATAAACAAGGACTACACTCACCTTATGCACATGTGAGCAAGTTTTTTGATCAGCAGGAGATGAACCATATACTCTTATTACAGGAACCTCATTCACTTTTTCACCTTCATCAATCAATCATGAAAAGATTATGAACATACAAAAGTAGATATTTCTAGCTAAATTTCTAGCTACTGTATAGTAAATGTAACTGTTATTTTTGTAGGTTAAAGGTCAAATCCTCACATAGAATTTTAAAGATTGACATGGGACCACGCCACATGAAAACTGTAAGCGCACCTTCTTCTCTTTGCATCAGCAACAAAAAAGCGAATTTCAAATATGTCATCATCAAGACAACTACACTCTCCAAATGAAAAGTAATCATCAGTCTACGGAAGAAGACGATGAGTTGAACGATGCCCACCAAATATTAAGAAAATATTCAATACTCTCTGGATTTTCTAAGCAACCAAACCAATCGTAATAAATTATCAAGACACCAATGTGCTGATTCCATGACTGTGCTACAATTTTAATCAATCCTTGCATATATCCATGCCAGGCAATTACTTAACATCAATCCAGCAGCCCCAACAAGAAGTCCGAATAAGACATCCACGGACAAACTGATAAGTTCTTCATAACAGAACACTTGGCCAAGCATATTCCTTGCACTCATAAGAAAGCAAACACACTTTTGTCTGCAATGCAGTAACTGATTTTTTTTTGGTAAAGGTAATAATTATAATATAATGGGGAAGGTAAAAACTATACAACCCTTGGCTTCAAAAACTTACACTCCCAATGAACATGCTCATAGAGAGTGGAAGGAAGCCAAGAAAAAGGCCAAGCGGCAAGCAAAAGGACTAAAGCCAACACAAGAGACGCTGGCACACCCAAAAAACACCAAGGGCCTACCCAACCAGTGTACAAACAGCAGAGGAGAAGATGGAAGGATCCAACTCCCAGAACCGTTGTAATCTTCTATTTCTAGTGGAGTTGTCCACATTCCTGTAGGTGAGAACCTTATCTTGAACAACTTTGAGAAGGTGCTTCTTCATGGTCGAGGTAGAAACGGGCTCACCCCTGAAAAGAATATCATTCCTATTCTTCCAGATGATGTGACAGAGCGCACCAAAGGAAAAACGGGCAATACAGTTATGGAATTCCTTGCCCACAAGGAAGGTAATGGCCCAAGTCAGCGTTTCCTCCCAACAAGGGAGTCCGCATCTGGTCACCCAAAGAAGGCAATACGCAACGTAATGCAACATCCAAAAATAAATGATCAATTGAATCAGGTTCCTCTCCACAGAAAGGGCAGAATGCATCATCAGTCCTACCATGAGCCATGAGAAGGGATTGAGTAGGCAGCTTTCGCTTGCTAATGAGCCAAAGGTTAAACTGATATCAAGGTAGGATAGCATTGTTCCAGATGAAACCATTCCAACTAACTCAATCCTTCTTTCGCCTTATAAGCTCCCAAGCCGAGGCCACTGAGAAAATCCCGAGGAATTCTCCCTCCAACAAAACCAATCCTTAGCATCAGTCAAAGAAGGGAGCGGCGAACCCCATGATTGAGTCCTACTCTGGCAAATAAAACTAACAGCTTCCAGATTCAAACCACAGGCTTCTCTGGCATTTCCTACTTACCAGTTACCACTAGATTCCATAACCAAAGAAGCGAACACAAAAATTATGCTTCAAAAGATGAGAGCAGACTCTCATTCTTCTTTTACCAAAGATGCGTTACATACATTTTATTAGGATAAAAACATAGAATAACTTCAAAAGCATCGCCGTTCCTAGGAGAAGACAACATCAAGACCCATTCTAAGACCCCAATTCAGCCACAGCTCCAGGAAGCAGCAAGACCCAACAACATTACTGTGTGGCAACTACCTATTACCATCACGGGCACAGTAAAAAAAGTCTTTCCATCTGTTTTCGTGCTTCCCCTAATGCCCATATTCCCACAGTCTCATTCTTTTTTACTAAAGACACGTTAGATACAAATTATTACTATGAAAACATAGAATAACTTCAAAAGCACCGCTGTTTCTAGGAGAAGACAACGTCAAGACCTATTCTAAGACACCAATTCAGCCACAGCTCCATGAAATGGCAAAACCCAACAACGTTCCCACCCGCGGCCACCTATAACCGTCGCGGGCACAGTAAAAGAACGAGTCTTTTCCATCTGTTTTCCTTCTTGCCCTCCAGGAGAAGACAATATCAAGACCAATTCTAAGACACCAATTCAGCCACAGCTCCATGAAACAGCAAGACCCAACAACGTTTCCACGCCGCGACTATACATAATCGTTACGGGCACAGTTAAAAAACGAGTCTTTTCCATTCACTTTCATATTTCCCCTACTGCCCACATATCCCACCATCCGAACTTTTCCATTCACTTTCATATTTCCCCTACTGCCCACATATCCCACCATCCGAACTGCCAGTACCTTGAAAGCTGCTGTAACAAACATCGACGCCCGGGATCGGGCGGGCCATGTAGTAGTCGATGGACACGATCCGGACGCTGAAAATCGCGGGGTCCTTCTCCGCGCCCGACGCCGCTGTACTGGGCTGCGAACCTTCTTCCTCCGTCGGGAGTGGCGGCTCCTCCATTTGCGGAAACCTTCCCACGACCCTCGCTGGGGAAAAGCGCCGGAACCCAGTGCGCGGTTAGCCCGAAAGTCGATCGCCGGCGAGAGCTCGGAGGCGCTGGCCGGTGGTAACCGACCGCGCGAAAGTCGAGCGTCTTCTCCAAGCTTTTTCCAACCAATTAGTAAAAAAATAAAAAATTGCTCTCGTGCGGTGCGGTAACGGAACGCCGGAACAGGAAAATCGACTCCGAGGAAACTCTTCGGGCCGATTTGATTATTATAAGTTACCTCCGAAACGGTTATTTTACTACTGTCAAATATAATGATAGATTCCGACCAAAAAGAAAAAAATTAATGATGGATTCGGTCAAAAAAATATTTAATGATAGATTAAAAATTGGCTTTAATCTATCTTATTAATTGGTTTTATATACTAAGTATATGCTAACAACAATGTTCAATTAGACCATTGGTCGTAATGGCTTTGCTGGGTAGACTTTAGTCTTTTGAGGAAGGTCGGAGTTCGAAGCTTGCAATGCAAATCGCAAAGAGATTTGGCGCTATTAGGTGATTAATGCGTGGCACGGTGGTGGTTTTCCGCTAACGTCACTGTGGTTTTTGGCGGCTATCACCCAAAGAATTCCTCTAAGACCACAAAAAAAAAAAAAAAAAAAAAAAAAAACAATGTTCAATTAGAGATATTAGCTATTAATAACTTAGCAACCAAATTACATTTTTATAACTTTCAAATAGATTAAAGAAATAAGAGTATTTGAAATATTAAAAATTTTAAAAGTGCAATCAAATTAGAAAATTTATTATAAATGTATAATTGAGTTTTAAAATTTTAAAAAAAATACAATCAAATTTTAAAATGGATTAATAACTTTGATATGAATTAAGATTTGTGTATTAGTCAAATCAAAACTAGTTCATAACTTAATTAAAAGAAAAAATTTTGTATTGCTTGAATTAGGATCTGTAACTTCATAAAATAATTAATGACTTTAACATATTGACAACTTGTACGACTAAATATTTATAAATTATTAAAACGAACAACAATTTTGAAACAATCAAACAAACCCCAAAGTATTTTTTATGAAAGTTTGGGTACAAACATGTCACAAGCCACCTTACCGAAAAAAACGTCACAAGCCAAATAAGTCTTAGGCCACTTATTTTTTGATTGTCATCTAATGATTTCTGTCGCTTACTTCTAGGCCACTCGCTGCAATCTTCCCTGGCGTCCTAGGCCTTGGATGGATAACCTCCTCTGGGCTATGCGGTTCCTCAAAGGCAAAGAATTTTCTCACATTATAGCATGACATTCTTTTGCTGCTATGTGCTATATCATTTGGAAGAAAAGGAATGCCGCTATCTTCCGTGGAGAGTCAGTCATCCTTACTTCAATCAAAAATCACATTATCAAAAGTGTGAAGGACAAAGCTGCAAGTTTTTCTAATATCCCTGATATCTCAAGGAATAGACGTCTCCAGCGGAGTTGGGGCTTCCACCCAGCTATCTTCAGCAATCGACAGGAGCATGCTTAGATCGGCATCCTTCAACATCCTGCCTCTTTGGTTTCCGGACGTTGGCTTCTCTTCTGGCAGCGGAGGGTCTTTGCTAGTCTTAGCTCTTTGTTGTCTCTCCTGGACCTTCGGTCCTTGCTCGTTTAGTCCGTGTTGTTCTTCTTTTCCTGTTTCTTAATTGCGCTCCCTTCCACTCTCCCTACATTTGTATTGAGAGTGCAAGATTAGGAGCCAGTCGAGTTTTCTTGTAAATTTGTTCAAAGCTATAATACCACTTACCTCGGACCATTCGCTAAAACACTAGTCGATCCACACAAATTACTCTATAAATATATTAGTCAGTCCACACATAAATAAATCATATGCTCCATTCCTTTGCAAAAGGCTAAAAATATACGTACGTTGATCACTTGATCAGAGAATCATACAATAGCCACCACCCTTTTCCTTTTGGACACTAAATTTACTATGAAATGCAAATTACAAATGCATTATACAAGGTTCTATCCATACAGTGAGGGGGAAACAAGCTAATCGACGCTTGGAGTTGCCCCAAGAATGCAAAGAAATAGATGCGGCTTGGAGGAATTGAAGATTCGCACACATGGAGAAATAAATTCAATTCCAGTCCCGTGCTTCAAGCTGCCATCACCATTCATTTCATCTTATTAAAGCGGCCATAATGTTGCCTAACCATTTCATTTAGGCCAATCCCACCTGTCTCTCCCACCTGTCTCTCCCACCTAAGGTCTTCGGAGAATTTCGAGAGTGCAGCCCTTGGGTCACCATCAGAGATAGACAAGTAGTACTGAGCAGTCCCATCATCAACCTGCATGCTCGTCCTAAGGGAGTTGAGTATTCTCTTCTTCCCTCGTTCAGAGGTCGTCCTCTTTAGCAAAGAACTTATCTCTATGTCCTGGACGCCTTCTGGGTAAAGCACGGCGACTTCCCTCTTTGCATGATTATCTCGCTCTATGTAGCACGTGGAATCGATACGAATGTCAGGGTTGCTTATGGGGATTAACAATCTCTCCCTTGAATATATACCATGATCACTCATCATGTTGTTCATGCGCTTTATGTCCAAGACCTGACAGCACAAAAGAAATTCTTGAAGCATGTGACATGCGGCATAGACAGGCACAGAAACGATATGCTTGACAGAAACATTGAAGCAGGGATGAAAAAAAATTTCAGGAAGCCATTCTAAAAGTAAGTCTCGGACAACAGTTATCAAAACATTGAACCCAGAGAGATCTAACTACATGAAATCATTATTGACACTTCAGGGATTATTATGACTACAACCATGGAAAATTTCCATATAAAGACATTCATTTCCTAGTTGCACAAACAATTTAAGTTATGCTCTCAGAATTTGAGGTTCACGTTCAACTATTTCGATGAATCAATACCACCACTGCAGAATCATCTACTATTTCTATGTCAATGTTATTAAGTCAGAGAAACTATCATGAGGATCACAAAGTGCATTGCCCATCATTTCACACTGATCACTTGCAAAATCTGAGCATCATTTAGCCTCGTGTGTTCTGGCAACTAAGAAATTGTGATTATCTATTAAGATAATCAATATATAGTCGTCAATCAAGCATATCTTTTTGCTATTAGTAACCGGAGATGCTTCTTGCTTGGCAAACTTAAGAAAACTTTACCACATGAAGAGATTTCATAATGTTTTACATGAAGAGGACCCTATGCTCCCTAAGACATAACATTTTTGTCCAAGCCCCAACCTTCCTCCATACCTCCAGAAGAAACTGCGACAGTGACTTCCAAGTGTAACCGTTTCCTTTTCCTTCTTTATATTTTAGGCTTCACTAAAAGATGAAGTCACTCCAAAATTACAAAATTCGTGTGTCAATTAGTCTGGCCTTCTCCAATGGGAATAAATCTATAAGATTTGCAGTAGTAAATTCCGATGATCATCTATCCTACCACGTATTTGATACAATATAGAGCAACAGTGTAAAATTATAACTAACCCCACTCAATGGGATAAATCTGTCATTAACGTTGAAGTCATTCAACCGCCAGCCTGAACAAAGAAGCTATGAACATCTGATATGTACACTGTGTAGCATCTTGTCAACATTTTTCTTCTCCTAGTAAATTCCCCAAGCTAACCTTTATCAAAGAGGCCAGAACCCAATCGAATGGAGGTATAAAAGCGCCATGCCCGAAATTGAACAAAACTATGTACTTAGACAATCCTGCACCAATCAACAGAGCTATCCAACTTTGGCTGTTCTAATGGAGGAATGACAGAATGCTTCTTCAAGGAGAAAAGCCTCTGCAAAGACCTGATAATTGTCGCTAGCTGTACAGCATTCCTCGACCAACAAGTCCTCAGCATTCTTCGGGATTCGCCATTTTAGCAATCAAACTCAGGATCACAAATTCGTATATTATGAAAAGCACCTAACCCCCACCCATCCTCTCAGCGCCAATTAAAAACCAAATAGACAATCTATGCTGGAGAAGAAAACCAGCCAGAAATTCCATGAAAATTCACAATAAGGCTCCCAGCTTCCGCCCACTTCACTCAAACGGACCCACCCACGTCTAACCCTGGCCACACATGACCACATGCAGAACAAACGTACATGACTTCCGAAACATCAGAAGGATACTACCAAGAAACCTTCTTCGTACAGTTTCAAAAGCTGTAGCCGTACACACCACTTTAGCTAACTTTTAAATGAAATCCCAATCCATTTGTTCGTCAGAATCAGCTGAAAGTGAATCTCCTTCCAAAATGCAGCGCCAAAGCATGTCATTTGCAAACGTTTAAAGTATACCATGCGAGAATATCATTTCGCCGCCAACATAATTCACAGTTTTGCTCCCAATCAATACAGCAAAAGGGACAGAAACTCCATTACCTGAACGGAGTACTTCACAGCGAGGCTCGCGACGCTATCGCCACGCTTAATCCGGTGCGAGATCGCAAACTTCCCCACGCCGTTATCCCTCCAGAAGCTACCCGAGCTCGGGACGCCGACCACCTCCTTCAACCTCCAGGGGGCTGCGAAGGCTCGGGTGACCATGTCTCGATTGGAGGCGACGGAGCTCCAGATGCGGCAGACGCAGCTTGTGCAGGCCAGGTCCGGGACGGGGAGCTTCTCGAAGATTATTTAAAAGTATGGGTTAAATTTGTAAAATTATTTAAAAGTATAGGGCCCTTGTGAAAATTGGCCCGAGCCAACTCTTGTGAGGCTTTGCAACCAATTTCAAGACTTCACTGAACATTGTGAAAATTGAAAAGTCATGGGACATTTTGCAACAAGTGCCAAAATCCAGAGAACGGAGAGTAATTCATTACTCAAATGCCGATGCCGCGAAACGCTTTTTCTTTGCAATTTTTTTTTTTTTTTTACTTATCGGGATTTTTTTATTTTTTATTTTTGCTATGCATAATGAGAAAAAAACACACGTGAAATAGTTTCTAATGATGATGACTGTATTTTGAATCACTTTTTGCCGGATTTTAACAGTTTTGCTAATACAAAGATTCACTATGATAACTAAATATAATATAATGTTGACTTATGATTGATAATGATGATTCATGTTTGCTTAAACTATTGTAAAACTGTCAAGCTCCCTTTTTGAGTTTAGAGTGCGTAATGTAACTTTATGGAAGGAAATCGTTTTACTGATTGGCTTGTTAATCTTGGGACCAATAAGTGTTAGGATATTAGGTTCTTTCCCCTGCCTTCCAGAAAGTAACTTCATGTTTAATTTATTATCAAACATGGATAGTAGGCTCTCAACATCAATTTATGCATATGACTTTACCCTTTTTTCATTAAAAAAATAAATAAATAAAATTTAACTAGCATGGGTGCAATGAAAGGTATTACCATTTAAGGAAAATTGACATTACTACCAAGCTTCTTTATTTGGTGTCCTCCGCAGAAACTGAAATTCGCCCTTGCTGGCAAACACTAAACTGATCTTTAACAACAAGGATCTTATCGACCGTGGTTTAAGTAGAGGTTCATTGACTTAAATCGAAATCTAAGAGAAACCAATCAAAACTTTTACTCTATATAGATTAGCGTGAAAAATAGACCTTGCGGCTCACTCCATTAAGATCCCCATCTACCCCTAGATCAGACTTCAGCTAGAATGGAATGAACAACATATGAACATTAGTGTGGATTCACGTGCAATGTGTATGAAAGAAAAGGCAGAATCAGCTGACGTATTTCTTATGGATAATTTACTTTGAAATTAGATCCCGAATACTGGCGAGACCTTTGAAAAATTAGTCTTACACTGTAGATGCGTAAAATACTTATCCATTTACATCGGGACTGCATAGAGAGAGATTTGGGAGAATGACAAAAGAGAGATTTGCAAAATCTTTAATAGAATTTCATGAATATCGATGGATTGATTGAGTGATTAAACGTTTGATTTGGATGTAATAGATTTCAAATTCAAATGGTAACCTTGGAGGCCATACCTGCAATCTGATACACATGGAAGCAGTGATTTGCATTCATATGTGAGATTAATCGAGCCAAAAGGTTTGGATACAATGTGTTATAAAAAAACCTAGAAAAATTTTTAGATCACTGTCCAACTTTCTTTAGTTCTTAATGGATATGAGATGGTAAGCCCTTGGTTAAGAAGAATTGCATGGCAGACAACTCCTACATTTTATGCTTTAGATCTGGATCGTGCAAGCAAGAACTCATGCAAACCACCTCGCCTTAAGTTGGCAGTGGTTTACATTATAGTAAGTCAACAACATGGCATCTGCTTATCAAATGCCCATGAGTCGATTGATTTTCATGAGTAAAAACGCAGATGACTGAGATGACTGAGAAAGGGCAGATCCAGAGTAATGCAAGCACTGGAATGCATCGCGCAAAGAAGAGAAAGAGGGCCAGCAGTGATCGCGCAGAAACTTAGCCACCGGAGCATCTGCGCCCACGTTCGAGACATTTTTCTAGACATTGCTGGCTTTTTCATTGGAACGGACAAGGAAATTTCTAATGATATTGCCTTTTCGCTTATGGGGAAGGAAAAGGATTCAGGCCATTTGTCTTGACAAAGGCTCAGAAGAAAGAGATGAAAAAAACGACCGGACATACACAAATGAACAACTTGAGAAGTTCCTGGGCTTAAGGTTCCTCCAGGTGAGCGATGCGAATTTTAGCAGAGATTTTGAGAAATTATATCCTGAATTAAGATGGCTTCAGTGGACGGAATGTCCTAAATCTTTTGAGGCGACCAACTTGTGTCTAGAGAAACCGGTCATGCTGGGATTGACACAAAGCGCAATTATAGAACACTGGAATGGATGGAGCTTAATCAAGATAAGCCAGAATGACACATCTCGATGTATATTTTGTAATACTGATTACTCCTTGATGACTAAATCCTATTATACTTTTTGTTCTTATAGACGGAGAAGTGGCTCGAGGTACTAGACCTTACTATGTGTGATAATTTACAATGTACTCCCAACTCCTCGGCTCTCCAAAATTTAGAAATTCTCATCCTTAATGTGAACATCCGGAGCAAATTCACCCTTCTACTAATGAATTAGGAGAATTGAAGGAACTTGTTTTAGATTCGACTGCTATAAGAGAGATTCCCGCTATCGTTCTTCCGAGAAAATTGGAGAAGCTTAGTGCCAAGCATTGTTATGGTATGGTTCATCTTTCGAACTCCATAAGCCATCTAGTGAATCTGTTGACCTCGAATTTATGCAATTGTCCAGAGTGGCCGAACTTCCAGGCAATATTGGGTACCTTAAGAAGCTGCAGAGCTTGCGAATTGGCACGACTTGTGCACTTTTTTGCCCATCGACACAAATCCCAAACTCTATTAGGAAGATGGAGTCACTAACTAAACTCAACCTATCCAGCAAACATAATGTAACTACCATCTTCCACGGGGATTTGCATAATTTGGAAATCCTGAAAATTTCTCCTACCGGAATCCAAAAGTTGCCAGGTACTATTGGAGGGTTGGGGAAATCCTTAAAAACCTTTCGGTAGTCATTAGTGCGTATGTTAACGTTTCTATTCCCAAAAATAGTTTCTTTTCAGAAACTTTTTTTTTTGTTCTCGAAAATAGTTTATGAGCATTTTAAAGCATTTAGTAATTATAAAAAAAATTTGTCAGAAATACGTTTGGTACAACCCCAAATACTTTTATGACTTAGAATTTCTTTTAATGTATTAATAATTTTATTACTTTTTTTCTTTTTCTTTCCTTTTTCTTCTCCTTTTCCTTAGCCGATCGTCAACCTTGGTCATGGTTGGCCGACGAGATCGACAGCCTCAGGGGAGCCTTACTAGCCACCAGCGAGGACCCCCCCGAGTCTCGTCACGGCTGGGTGAGGTGATGTCACCCAGATTTGGCAAGGTCGAGCCTCGCCTAGCCACCGGTGACGCTCAACCTCGCCTAGCCACCGCGAGGTCACCAGATCTGGGCACCTAGGAGACGCCGACCTCGCAGTGGCCGAGCAAGGCTCGGCCTCGCCTAGCCATGGTAAGGCTCCGATGAGATTGTCGGGCCTCGTCGGCCAATCGTTGGCCATCGCCGAGGCCGGCAACCAATTAGGAAGAAGAGAGTAAAAGAAAAGAAAAGGAAGAAAAGAAAGGGAAAAAAACTTGTTTCTTGAATTGTTCCCGGAAATAAAAAAACTTTTTTTTTCTTGTTTATGTTCCAGATCTGTTCCCGAAACAAAAAATTTAGCAAACGCATTTCTATTCTATTTCTACTCCCGAGAACAAAAAAAAAAAAAAACAGAAATTCTAATTTCTAAGAGCGTTACCAAATGCGCCCTAAGTAGAGTTACACTTCGCCTCCTCTTTTTACCTAATCCATCAAAGAGAACTCATTGCTTATGATTGCATAACGCTGGGATCTCTCCCAGTGCTTCCTCCAAGACTATTGAAGTTTCATGTTGCAGGATATGGCAAGTTGAAATGCTTGCCAGGATTAGAGCTTTGTGAATGCTCCAGATTGATGCAAAGTGAATGCCGGCAAGTATCAATATCCCCAACAACATTGGCCATAGCAGGTCGCATGGGGTTGACTAAGCCGGATGGCCTTAGACAATGTGTAGAGTCCTCGAGATGCGTGCCAATTAGTCAAAACTATGGATTGAGCGATCTGTCAGATATGGAAGACAATCTAGTCTAAGTTCAAGGTCTTGATAGGTTGAAGCACTTGGAAGAATTTGATGTAGTTTTTTGCCGTTTCATTGGAAGACTGGACCTTTCAAAACCAAATCATCTAAACAATTGACTGCTATATACTATAAAAATTTAGTTGAAATTTGAGGCATTTATAGTTCGGAGTTTTTGAAGCACTGAGTATCACTGATTGTGCGTCCATTGAGAGATTGAACCTTGCAAAATCAGAGCATCTAAAGGAATTAAAGGCTGCAAATTGCAAAAGTCTAATTGAGATTCGAGGCCTTGACAGGTAAAAGTTCTTGAAAAAGTTGGATCTCTGGTCCTGCGAGTCCCTGGAAAGATTATCAAAACTGTCATTTTAAGAGACCCTGAAAGAGTTGAACATCGACTGGTGCATCGAGCTTTGTGATATTGAGAGCTTGGGAAGTTTCTCGTCCTGCCAAAGCATGTACATTGACACATGCCTATCCTTAAAGATACTGCCAAACCTGTCAAATTTCGAGAATTTATAGAAACTCACTATCAGGGATTCGCTTGATGTTTTGGAGATACCTAGAGTCGAGGATTTGAGATCTTTGACACATCTAGAGATCACAGGATGCTAATCAATTGAAATTTACCAGATTAGTCGGCACGTAAGAAGTTACAATTTCCGGTGGTACAAGACTGCGACAATCTTACGGAACTATGGGGACTTGAAAACTTGGGTTTGATTTATTTGGATATTTCTAATGCAACTCATTCGGAGCAATACCAAACTTGCCTAGAACACACATCGTAAAGGACTATGAAGAATGTCCATTTGATTATGGCTTACCAATGATTGAATTCCAAAGGTAACGATGTGAAAAATCATGTATTACAGTAGGGAGACAATTGATGCTTCCCTAGACTAAGGAAAAAGAGCAAGTAAATTGACGTTCTTCTTTAGATTCGTACCAGCTTTTTGACAAAAACATTTTCCTAAACAACCAGCTCTACGTTTCTTCATTATGATCCTGAAGCATTGGAATTTTACGCTACACAAGGTGGATTTGTTCCCTTGATGCTTGCCCTGGACATTCCAACTTGGCAAAGTTAATCTCATCTATACCATATGTGCTCGTGGATGTGAGCGAGTTAAATCAATCAAGAAAAATACTATACCAATTTCGCTGGAAACCCAGTCTAATGAGTCAGCTGCCGCAAGTCCAAACAACTCCAAGAAGTCAGGAACGACCAACGTACTAGCCACAAGGAACGATGCTTAAAGCTTGTGGAGTTAGTAATGCTATCTTCCATTTGCTTGTTTAGTAATGCTATCTTCCGTTTGCTTGTGCTATCTTCCATTTGCCTGAACTGCGTTGACAACAAAATGCACTGAAAATCTCAAGAAAAAATTCGAAGAGAATGTCTTTGAAGATGGAAGATAACAAACGGAACGGTGAGGATTGCAGCTACCACTGCTACCGGAGACTTCTCATGTAAACTCTGGTGCTGCCCCCTCTGCGGTGTGATGACTAAGTTCATAAAAAATTCGATATAATGCCAAAGTTTATGTAAACACAGCAAGCTGTCAATATTGCTAATTTTCCAAGTGCAAACTATTTATTCGAAAGTATAAGCTAGAACAGTCATTTTTCTTACTCTCAAATCAGCAGCATCAGAAAGTCTGGTTTTCCATTCCCCAAGAAATGAAGATTTCCTTTTCTCTTTGCAGGGTTTATACCAATAAATTGTCGATACTCTTTACGTTTTCAAAATGTCATAGTTGGCATCAAAACTGATTTTCATATTAAGCTTATTATCGATAAGAAAATTAACGGTAGATTCACTTATAACGTCTCAGCTAGAGATGTCCATCAGTTTTCTGACTCAGCTGATTGAGAGGGATGACGGTCTTCATTGCTCGAGCTTTTCCTAGGTGTTTATTGTTGCACTGAAATTTAGGTATAGCTGGATATGATTTTTACTTTGCCAGAGCTGTCACCGTCTATCAGCAACATCTCGAACCCCATAGATTCCTTGCTGACAGGAATGTATAGCTGTATCATCAATCGAGTAGTTTAATGGCACTATGATCAAGTGCTATTAAATGGCTGTCCCCTAATTTGCGTAATTATCGTATGGGTATTTACATGTTACTACGTAAGGTACTTCCGTGCTTTGAGGGAAAATTAATTGCTTGCTTTAGGTGTGATTGATTGGTTTTTGAAGCACCTATTCACATCGAAATAGTTCACGGAGGTTGTGATTCTTGTTGTCATAGTTTGGCAGTTAGGATTGCTGGAGACTCTTGAATTACTCATCTAGTTCCTGATTTGCTGGATCATTACCACAATCTTCTCGCTGAAGATTGGACATCCTAGCGATTTGTGAGCTGACAATTTATGCATAAGTGAGATTTTTGCTATTTTAGAAAAAATAACTTCAAATAGTGCTAATGCTTGGGGAAATCTTGTCGAAGTTGGAAATGTTAAATTCATTTTTCTAGGACATGATAATCGTCATCACATGTAGAAATCCATCCGCACTCCATCCAAATCCGGGACTGGTACAAATTCTGTCTCTTGGAGCATTATAAGAAACAGGGCAAGCAGAGTAGAATGGTACTATGAAAAACTGAATAAGAGAAACATCACGTGCAATTCCAGATAAATGTCATTTGACCCGAATGCAGTTCCAAATATCAGTCGAAACCTAAATTTTATACATACAAGTTGCCCTTAAAGTCATTGCCTAATCAATCCAAAGGCCATATGCCCTTGCAGCATGCATCCTCTTTCACCAAATTAGGCGTGTTTGGTAACGATTCTCGCTCCCATAAATAATTTTTGATAAAAATGATTTTTTTCTATTCTCGTGAAAGATATGTGTTTGGTAAAATTGTATAATTTTGTTATTTCTTTTAATTTTTTAAAATATTTTTCCTTTTTTTCTTTTTTTTTCTCTCCTTCTTCCTCCTTTGTGGCCGGTTGTTGGTTGCGGCAACCGACTAGGCAAGATTCGGCGAGCTTGCCGAAGCCTCACCAAGTTAAGGCGAGGGCCGGCAAGCTCACCGGAGACTCACCTTGGCTCGGCATTGTCGAGGGCCGGCAACGCTCCGGCAAGCTTGCCGGTTCTTGTTGGCCGATCGCCAATCATGGCCGAGGTCAGCAACCGGCCAAAAGGAAGAAGAAGGAAAGGAAAGAGAAGAAGAGAAAAGAGAAAAAGAAGAGAAAATAAAAATTATTCCCGGAAACAAAAAGTTATTTTTTCATTTTTTATTTCTATTCCAAATATATTTCCGGAACAAAAATAGGTTTTTTGTTCCTAGGAACTAAAATTTTGCCAAACACATTTATATTCTTTTTCTGTTTATTGAGCAAAAAAACAAAAATAGTTGTTCTAAGAAATAAAAATAGTTTTTACCAAACAGGCCCTTGTCACCCTGGGATCTGCACTCTGCAGCCTCTTTCTGTTGATATTGTTAGAAATCTGACAGCCTCATCCAAACGTTTTTTATGGTTATTTTTCAATTGATTATGGTAGATATTACATCAAAACATATCAAAAATCACTTATCAGGTTATAGTTTTGCCTAATTAGACGAATGATTCCAATGGACCAATGATTTAAAAAAAAAAAAAAAAATCTATGGATTTACCCTTGAAAGAACTTCGACATTAACATGTAGTTAGCATGTGATTAAGGTCTTTTGCTAACCTTTTTTCCTCCAACAGAACGTACGTAAACATAATATGCATTTTCTTTGTGGCGTCATAGTGGGCATACAGCTTCGTATAGTCTCTTCAAAGTTTTTCCCTGATAATTCAGTAGAACTTGTTATCAGAAGTTGTCTCTGGTGCTGTTCGTGTCCAAACTTCTTTTGTTCGTCTACCACCCTACCTCTTTCTCCATAAAAAAAAAAAAAAACAATAATTAGATTCAATAGAAGTTAATTTATATCTAGCAAGTTAAAAGTTAGCATACCTGGATTTTTGAAAAATGATTGCTTGTAACTCAATTGCTCCAAAGATATTTTTCAAAAATAAATGATTTGGAAAATACATCTTTTTCTCATTAGGCATAATATAATTCGAGCAAAAACATTATGCCTAAAAGATTCAAGGTATACCACAGAATCAAGCTACTTCCAAGCTTCATATCATCGGAGAAGGAACCTTTAAACCATGTAGAGATCTTTATTATCCCAAAAAGTGGCACGTGGTTTGATGCCGGAAATGGAGTTCTTGTGTGTGTTTTCATTGGTAGCCATCACAACATTGAGGCATCGAATTGCATTGGTAAATCGAGGCATTTACATTATCTCAATTTTTCTTATACTAATATCGAAAGGCTTCCTAAATCAATTGTTTGACTACACGACCTAGAAGCTTTAATGTTGTGTGGTAATGAAAATCTTATCGAATCACTTGAATATATTGAAAACTAATCGATTTACAGTTTCTCAACTTTAGAGAAACTCTAAGCTTAACAGCAATGCCACTGTTTATAGGTAACCCTGTGGGTCTTGAGATGTTGCTACTAGGTGTGCAAAAGAATGGGACTCGCCCTGACCGCCGGAACCAAATCGGAACTGCCCGGAACCAAGTGGTTTTAAGGGAACCGGTCCGGTTCCCGCCAATTTGTGGGTACCGGTTCGGTTCCTAGTTCCATGGGTGGATCCGCTCACCCGCCTAGCTAGATCGGACCGGTTATATTATAATAATATATTAATTTTTAGTATTTAAAAAATTCGAAATTAGCAAATCTAAAATTTATGACTCCAATCACCATCTTGTCTCAATTCATTACTCTCTTACTCCATCTCGTCTCTCTCGGTTCAAAATCTTCCCCGAGCTCCCTCTTCCTCCCAATTCACTTCCGGATCTACTCATCTCCCTTTGAGTCCTAGTCCGAACTCGGCAAAACAGTGAGTTAATTCTATTTTCCTCTCTCGAACTTGAACTCTCTCCACATCGTCACTACCTCCGCATTCACCGTCACTATCATCCTCTTCGTTGTTAGGCTTGTTCGACTCCCTCTTCCTCCTCCCCCTTCTCGTGCTCTTCTCCCCATCATCCTTATCTTCGGGGATGGGCGAACTCTAGGTCTAAGAATGGCTCATCATCCTTGTTTTCCTCCTCATTGTCAGTCTCAAGGGAGGAGTGGGAGACGACGGAGGCGGTGGCCAAGATGGTGGTGGTGGTCAAGACGGAAGCGGAGCGAGGGTCACAACCGGTTGAAGGCGAAAAAGGGGAAGGCATGTGGAGGTTGAACCGGTTCTATGGATCCACCCGGGAATTGGATAGAACTGGTGGTCCGATTCTCGGGTGGATCCATGCAACTAATGGATGGTTCCCGGTGCCCACGATTTTCGAAACCGGTTCTTAGCGGGGTGGTTCCCAGTTCTAGGTAGGGAATTGCCTGCTCGAACCATGCACAACCCTAATTGCTACTACCTTTTATAGGTAATTTTGTGGGTCTTGAGATGCTATATAAATTTGTTGTGCGAACCAAAAATGGGTCGAGACTAAAGGAGTTGTAAATAATGCTAGGGAAATTTTTCACCTCCAAGTTGCATAAGGTTGGAGAGCATGTTAATTTACCCGTGAGGGACATAATATGCTAGTGGACCACGTAGTGAGTGAAGATTATGAAAATTTCCGAAATTCGTTTGCAATTTTAGCACAATCACTAACTTGAAAAAAAAAAAAAAAAAGAATACACATTAAGAATCATATTGGCAAAAAAAAAAAAAGTACACTAACGACATCGAACAAATTGTAAAAGTATAGCAATTGGCGGTTTATTATCTCTATAGTTTTTGCACAAGTTTTATGAAGAGAGTCTCCTAAAGATTTTGTTAAAAGTGAAATGTATTGCTTTCTATTCTTTTCCCACAAAATCAAGGCAATAACACTTTCAAGAAAATGACCTACACGTCTCAATGTCTTTTCCCGTTTCCACATGCATTATTTTCTCTAACATGGCTCTTAGAGATTATCATCATATAAAATTAGTCTTCACTATGAATACATTGACTCTTACACTAATATTGATTCTTCATTGTTGGCCAAAGGCGTAAGTGTAGATTAAATGCCTCTCATCAAATGACCAATTTTCCACCTGCATTATTCTAGTGCATTTTGCTGTACGTCACATTTGAATTGTTTTAACTCATAGATACTTTTACAGTATGCAATGAAAGGCTGAGATTTATTCTTTAGCGGTTGAACAGTCAATGATCTTTTAGGTGAGGGCAGGTCAGATTCCCTGAATACATAGTAGAAAAATGAGCAAGGAATAAGCGTTGTCGTACCACATAAGTTGCATTCGTGGGGCTGGGTTGTACCACACCCAAGTGGGGAGGCCCACTCCCACTAAGAGGGAGCCATATAAAAAGCAAATAAAAAAATCATCATTATTTTCTTTTTTCTTTTTTATTAACATGAACTACGTGTGAATGTGGGGCGGACTCATTAAAGTTTATATTGAATCAAATATTGTTACTTTAAATTCACAACAATCTTTTCTTTGAATTTTAATTAACCCATGCTATTTGGCTAATTAAATGTGACTTAGACCACGTCAACGCTCCTAGGGGTGTAAGACTTATATTTTAATAAATAAGGAAAGTAAAGGTTGTCCATTTTCACTTTAATTTGCGCGACCATGTAATCCTATTACAAAGAGAACTAATAAAAGGGAAGGGCTAGTGGGGTAAAGAAGTAAATTGCCTTGTCAAAGACAGTAAGATTATGTGTGTCCCGAGCACTTTGGCTTATCTTTTAAGGCAAAGAGAAGAAGTAATTTCTAACATGAACACTTTCGCAAAAGTTGCCAAGCTAGGGAGATGATTGCGTGACTTTTAGGGCGCATTATAAAATTTATACTTCTCTATTTCTCTATTTCTCCTCGCTTTTTCGGAATGGTTTAAAATAGAAATCCATTTGATAATGTAATTTGATTTTTCTATTTTTGAATAAATTTATATTCTAAAAATAAATTTAAAAAAAGAAATCATAAGTCAAAATTCTTAACTTACTAAAAATTAATTTCTGTTCCGAGAAATTTTATCATATGCATAGGAATACCATGCAAAAACTAATTTTTCAGTGTGAACACCTTGACTCCAATGTAAAATATCGAGTCTTTCGATCAATGAGGTTGAGAAAAGCTAAAGGTCGCCTATCTTGATTTGATTGGTCACACAGTCCAATTGCAAAGAGAAAGTAACAAAATATCCTCAAAAGTCTAAAGTGAGATAGGCTTGCTCGAAGGTGACGATTAATTTTCTACACCTTTTACAAAAACATTATATACATAAAATTAGATTTAGACCATTTTTTTTTTGTCAAGAGATTTGGACCATTAAAAATGACAAGATTTATGTAAGTTTTATGTGAGCCTTGCTAAATTTAACAGTCTAAGTGCATTTGATAATATTTTTATTCTCTAAAATAATTTCTGTTTATAAATAATTTTTTTCATTTTTATTTTCGAAAACAAAGAAATAGATTTTTATTTTTTCCGTTTCAAATTTATTTACTATCACTTTTCTATTTCAGATAATAAAAATTAGTTGATTTTGTCAAACAAAAATTTATTTATTTATTTATTTGTTTTGAAGAAAAAAAGAGCAGAAAAATATGAAAACAGGATGGGTACGCCTGGATAATCACTAGAAAAATGAGTACGGAATGACTGACATGTCACATGGACACTGATCAAAGGAACAGGCAAATCACGCGGTTCTCGTACGACAGGAGTTGGCCTCCACATGTTGGGGTGTGCCACACTTGAGCACGAGAGCCCATTAAGAAGGAGCCAGGAAAAAGCAAACGAAAAATCATTACTATTTTCTCTTTTTTTTTTTTTTTTTAACATGAATTACAGGTGAATGTAGTTTAGACTCATTGAATTTCTATGTAGTTAAAACTTTTTACTTTAAATTCATAGCAGCCCATTCTTTAAATTTTAGCTAACTCATATACAATCTAACTCACTAAATATGAGTTAATTTGTAGATTGTTTTTAACCCATTTTAACGCCAGCAAAAGACTTTCATTTCCACAGCATAGAAAGCAAAAGGTTGCTCATCCACTTTGATTTGCACGGCTAGGTAATCCAATTACAAGGATATATGACAAAAGGTGAGGGTTAAAGAAGCAAATTGCCTCATCAAAGACATCCACGGCAAAAGTTGTGTATCCCAAGCACATCCAGCTCATTTTTCCAAAGGCAAGAGAAGAAGTAATTTCCAACATGAATACTTTTGCAAAAGTGGCCAAGTAAAGTGGACGATTGTGTCGCTCTTTAAGGAGTAGCATCGTGTGAAAACTAATTTTTCAGTGTGAACACCTTGACTCCAACATAAAGTACCGATTCTTTCTATTAATAGGGTCAGGGAAAGCTAAAGGTCGCCCGTCTTCATTTTGATTTGACTGATCATGCAGTCCAATTACAAATAAAAAGTGACATAAGTCTTGCCCGAAGGTGACAATTAGCTTTCTACGCCTTTTACCCATATATATATATATATATATATATATATATATATATAATGGATTTGGACCATTGAAAATGACAAGATTTATGTAAGTTTTATATGAGTCTTGTTAAATCTAACGATTTAAATTCAAATGAAGATGAGTATATGTTGGATTCACTGAGTGCATTTGTAATGTTTTTATTCTCAGGAATAATTTTTATTTAAAAATATTTTTTTAATTTTTTTTTAAAATAAAAATAAATTTATTTTAATTTTTGTATATGTTTTAAATTTATTTACTGACCACTTTCCTATTCTTATTAATAGAAAAGTTAATTAATATTATAAAATGGATTTTTGTTTTTTATATTTGAAAAAAATAAAAGAATAGAAAAATGAAAAAAATGATATATCTTGAATGATCACTAGAAAAATGAGTAGTGAATGACGTGTCACATGGACATTGGTCAAAGGAACAGGCAGAGGAGAGAAAAAGCCCATGCAGTTGTCGTACCACATGAGTTGGCCTGCACACGATGGCGTGTACCACACTCGAGCATGAGGCCCACTAAGAAGGAGCCATGTAAAAGCAAATGGAAAAATCATTACTACTTTTTTTTTTTATTAACATGAATTACATGTGAATGTAGTTTAGACTCATTAAATTTGTATGCAGTTATTTTTTTTTTTACTTTAAATTCATAACAACCCATTCTTTAAATTTTTTGCTAACACATACACAATCCAACTCGCTAAATTTGAGTTAAATTGTAGATTTTTTTACCCATTTTAACACCAGCAAAAGACTCCCATTTCCACAGGCAGGGAAAGCAAAATGTTGCTCATCCCCCTTTGATTTGCACGGCTAGGTGTTAAAGAAGCAAATTGCCTCATCAAAGACATCCACGGTAAGATTGTGTGTATCCTAAGCCAAGCACATCCGGCTCATTTTTCAAGGCAAGAGAAGAAGTAATTTCCCACATGAATACTTTTGCAAAAGTTGCCAAGTGGACGATTGCGTGGCTTTTTAAGCAACGGTAAATTTTCTTGTGTGAACATGTTGACTCCTGCCCAAAATATCAATTCTTTCAGCTAATGAGGTCAGGAAAAGCCAAAGGTCTTCATTTTGATTTGACTAGTCACGCGGTCCAATTATAAAGAGATAATAACAAAGTATCCTTAAAAGTCTACACTAAGGTAACCTTGCCTTAAGGTGACGATTAGCTTTCTATGCTTTTTACACAAACATGATATATGTGTGTTAAAGATTGAAAATGAGTTAGAAAGTAGATTTTTGATTAATTTTAATGCCTATAGTGAAGAGAAACTTTCGTTTCAATGGACAAGGAAAAAGAAAAGTTACCCATCTTCACTTTGATTTTTGCAGCCACATGGTCCAATTACAAGGTGAACTCACGAAAGGTGAGGGCTAGTTATCTAAATTGCTAGAGGTGTTAATGGTTTGGTTCGTTTCGGATAACTAATAAGTAAGAGTTGAATCGAATTGAATTGCGACTCGCGTCGAAAACTCCATTTAGTTAGTTTGATTTTTCAATCTTCTTTTTTTTTATGCTTTGCTTATTAGAACCAAACTGAATAAAGTGAAAAAGAAGAGAGTATTTAAGTTTTTTTTTTGGTCAAAGAAGAGAGTATTTAAGTTGATCGTTTAATTTTTGTTGAGAATTTTAATTGGATTTAATTAATCGAATCAAAATAATCCCAAAAAGTGACTTTTTTTTTTTAATCATTAGAACTTAACCAAATGAAAAATATACGGAATTTCGATCCGTTTTGGTTCCGTACAAATTACCACACAAAAGACGCGCAATCCACGGCAAGACTGCGTGGATCCCAATCAGGTCTGGCTGAGGCGAGAGAAGATGCAATTTCCAATTTGAACACCTTGCGGAAGTTGCCAAGCAAAAGTGATGGCGATGATTGTGTGGCTCTCGTGGAGAAGCAACGAAAATATCTTTAAAGTCTACGGCGAGGTAGTCTTGCCAATTTCGAGGAAGGAAAGGTTTGTTTCGGTGGTCTTGGTCAAAAAGGTGAGGGTGAAAAGGAGGCAGTACAATTGCCGCGTTAAAGAAGCGCAATCCTCTTCACAAGATTGCGCGTCTCCTTCGGGGCAAGACTGAGAAGTAGAGCTTTATTTAAAGTCCCGAGTGCTCGTGACCCAGCAGCAGAAACACCAATCACTATAAGTCACTTGAGACACTCGTCTTTCGCTCTGAGATATCTGGCTTTGATAGCTCTAGATTGAGACGTGAAGGTGATCTCATAATTGTGCTGCTTTTGAGGCTCGGACACGACTTGATGTGTTTTTAAGGTAACTCCTTTTTAGACATTTAAGCCGAGTAATTTTGTCTCTCTGCATTACTTTTCCAGATGAGCCGGATGGTCTATTACATTTTGATTGAAGAAAATAAAAAAACATTTGATTCTTAAAAGTCCCGAGTGCTCGTGACCCAGGAATCACCATAAGTCACTTGAGACGCTGGTCTTTCGCTCTGAGATATCTGGCTTTGATAGCTCTAGATTGAGGCGTGAAGGTGATCTCATAATTGTGCTGTGCTTTTGAGGCTCGGACACGACTTGACGTGCTTTAAGGTAACTCCTTTTTAGACATTAAAGCCCATCCGAGTAATTCCGTCTCTGCATCACTCCTCCAGATGAGCCGGATAGTCTATTACATTTGGATAGAAGAAAATAAGAACATTTGATTATTACCCATTGCATGACATCTAACATCCTTAAAAGCATGCACGATATAACATGTGAAGTTCCATCGACTTTTTCAAAATTCACGGTCGTCACATTTATTGCAGATTTTTCTTACTACGTTCCCTTATTCAAACTCATCAGTAAAGTTAAACCTTGTGGAATTTGATAGCTCTCTCTCTCTCTCTCTCTCTCATATTTCTCACTTTCTGTATCTTTTTACATCCGGCTCTCTCTTGCAGAACGATTCAAGGCTATCATCTACAATCCTCGCTCACTTTCTTTGTTCATTTCCCTCATAAAAGTTCTCGGCGAGGTTTGTTTAGGGTCTCTCTCTGAACTCGCACCTCTTTTTCATATCTCAGCTCGCGGAAGGTAATCCCTTTTTCATCTCTTATTAGCGTGTCATTTCTGTTGATTTGTTGCGGCTGAAGTAGCGTGGTTTGGGCTCTTTTTGTCTGATGTGGGTGGCTGTTAAATTGGTGTGTCACCAGCTCATAATTGACTTCCGTAAAAAAGGGAAGCCTTTGCTTTCAGACCTTAGATGTGACTAATCATGTGGCCTCTCTGTTTTGGCTCAAAATTTAAATGTTCAATTTTGGCTCTTCACTTTTCTAATTTTTAAATGACAATTTCTTATTTAACAACTCACAAATTTTATTGCTATTTCCATTAAGTTGTTTCCTTTTTAATTGATTACGAAGATTTGATATTAGATTTTATGAATATCAGTAATAAGCACTTTGATGAAGGCAGAGATCAAGGATACGCATGTGCTTTCAAACAGATGCTTATATAAACCTCTGATCAAAGGCATGATTGGAGCAAATATGGAAAATTTCTTAGAGGACCTGAGTGCATAAGACCTTAATAATTCTTTAATAATTCTGAACCTTTATTTTTATTGAGTCTCATGTGAAAACGCATAATATAAGGGTTGAGAATCAGTAGGGGTGTATGCATTTGAGAATGCATCCACATGTTAGCTTTAGTTAATTTTACATGTGAGCGACATGTTTAATTTGTAACCGACCAATAATGAAAATCTCCTCGATTAGGAAAGTCCATGCATCTAGAGGATGAGGTCCATGGGAAAGAAAAGATGTGCATTACACTGCTCTAGAACAACAACTTGTAATATTGGATTAATCAATAGACACCCGCCTAAGAAAACTCATTCATTAAACTTTGTGTACTGGGAATCGTTCATAAATCATGTGCTTTCCATCTAGCCTTTCCACTTGTTTATCTACATCTTTTAGTGGAGCGAGAAGGCGTCTTCTCTTCATTAAACTTTTTAGTTTTAGTAATCGTTCATAATGCGTGTGCTTTTCACCAAAGATTAGGAGCCTTGACTATATAGGGCACACATGTAGAGATGGAGATTAGCCATTTTCTTCTTGTCTGTTAGCGGACGCAACCCAATGATGTTGCCTTGACGAGAGGGCGCGGTCCATTGGAAAGAAAAGATGTGAATTGCACTCCTAAGTCAATAACTTTTACTATACAATTTGTTAACAGACTGACTCGATCATTAAACAATTTGGATTCAAAATTGTTCAGAAATCATATGCTCTCCTCCCAAAAGCACGTGCTCTGCCATTTCATTTGCTTATCTACTTTTTATTGTGCAGCAGGAAGGGATCCTCTCTTCATTTTTGCCAATAAGATTTCCATGGGGAAAGGGCAAAGTTGTAGCAAAATAAAAAGAAAAGAGAAGGAGCGCAAAAAAAAAGAAGCACTGACGGAGAAAAGGAGAAGGATTGCTGAGAAAGACATCACTGAGGGAGCATCTGCTTCTTCGTCCTTCTCTTCGATACCCACAGGAGGAGGTAGCGATCAATATGATGTGTTCTTGAGCTTTAGAGGCTCTGACACTCGCAACGGATTCAGTGATCACCTCTTCCGCCAGCTGAACAATTTAAGGACTCTACCAATTTCTGTGTTCAGGGACGATAACAGCCTTGAAATTGGCGAGGATTTTAATTCAAAGATTCTCAATGCCATCAAGCGATCTAAGATTTCGATCCCCATCATTTCTGAAAATTATGCTTCGAGCATATGGTGCCTCCGCGAGCTAGTTTGCATGATGGACTGCAAGGAGAGCACGTCGCACAAGGTGTTGCCCATTTTTTACAAAGTGCTCCCATCAGATGTGCGGTATCTGAATGGAAAGTTTGGGGAGGCCTTTCATTGGCGTAAGAACCGTTTTTATGAGAAGGATATTCAGGAAGGGCAACGAGCCCTTACAAAAGTGAGTTACTTAAAGGGATGAGAATCTGAGAAATTTGCTAATGGGTACTTTCCTTCCACCTACACTTTTTTTTTTTTAAGTTTTGTTATCTAGCAAAACCAATGTCAAATATGGATGAACTGCTTCCACTACAAGCTTACAAAACATCCCAAAATGTCCCAATGAATAACCATAGTGGCCCCCACGGACTACAAACACTTATACTCCCTAAGATTTCCTCTAAAAACTACACTAACAACATCTAAAACCTTAGGATCCCTTACTTAATCTTCCAAAGCTTGGTAACCGCTGGATAAATCGACCTCTTATTGCTTCACACAGATCATGTCTAGGTTTAACACCCACTTTGTTGCCCGTAACTTTCATTGGTAGGTTATCTATAAGTTAATTACAAGTCCTCCAATTAGGCCCGTGGGATGCATTGGCCTTAGAGGGATAACATCTTGTCCTCCTAAACTTTTTGCAACAAAATTTATTGACCTTCTATCCTTCAACTATTAGTGACCATTAGCCTCATAACAAACTCTTTACTTCTAAAGAATCTTAATTTGCTAGGTGCACCACCATATCTTAATTCGATAATATCTATCTATTGGAAGAAAAATAAGGGGAAAATGAAATGATTGCTACACCATCATCCTATATTGTCATTTGTAAAACCAAGACATTTTGCATGTTAATTGGTCCCATCCATCCTTCACATATATGTGGGTGTCTTTTGATGAGATTACGCAAAATTATGAAGTTATAAGGAGTTCTATTGTTCAACGGTGCATGAAGCAGAATTAGTGGAAGAAGTTGTCAAAACTATTTTGAGGGAGTTGAGATGTGATTTTCAGCTTGATGTTCCGGAGCACTTAGTTGGAGTTGATGATCATGTCAACAAGATCAAGAATTGGGTAGACATTCCCGCCAGTCATGCTCGAATGATAGGAATATGTGGCATGGGTGGGATCGGTAAAACAACTCTCGCCAAGGTCATCTACAACCAATTGTCGAATAAATTTGGGCGTTGTAGCTTCCTTCCAGATATACGAGAAACAACAACTCACAGCAGAGGCATTCTTGAGCTACAAAATCTACTAATTAAGGAAATACTGCCAAATGAACATGGTGTATGTAAAGTTGATGATGGAATTAGTTTGATCAAATATAGATTTAAAGGAATAAAGGTTCTCATTCTTCTGGATGATGTTGATCACCGAGATCAACTATATGCTTTGGCTAGAGAACGTGATTGGTTTTCGACAGAAAGCATCATCATTGTTACAACTAGATATGAAGCTGTTCTTCATCAACCTAAATTCGAGGTAGATTACAAGTATGAATTGACAGAATTAGATGTGGAACATTCTTCGTCTTTATTTAAAAGACATGCATTTTCCATGGGCCATTGTTCGAAGGATTCTGAGGGTATCTCTCGTGATATCTTATCCACCATGGGCGGACTTCCCTTAGCTATCAAGGTCATAGGTTCATACTTGTATGGAGAAACAGATGGAAAAGTATGGCAAGATGTGCTGAAGAAATTAAGAAATGAACCGAATAGAGATGTCCAAAGGACATTGAAGATAAGTTATGATGCATTGGATTTTAGACAACAGCAGATTTTTTGATATTGCTTGCTTCTTTGTTGGCAAAAAGATTGAAGATACATATGCTATTTACGTATGGGAGGATTGTGACTTCTATCCAAATCAAGCAATTAAAGAGTTGAAGCAGAGGTGCTTAATAAAAATTGGAGCTTCTGGTGAGTTTAGGATGCATGACCAATTGAGAGATCTTGGAAGGAGTATCTTTTGCCAAGGACAATCGCCTGAGAGATGTCTTAAGGCATTGCTTGATTTGCCATTGTGTAGTTTGCGAGAAATGGAGGTAACATATGGCTCTCTCTCTCTCATAACTCCATAAATTTAATGTGATCCATTTTAGTCTTTTATTTAGTACAACCGAGATACCCCTATTCTTTAGAAAAATCTATTCATACACCCATTTATGTCCCCCTTACATAAATTGTGATGATAATTGGATTATAAGTGCCCAAGGATGAAAAAGTTACATTATTTGATCCAAAGTCATTGATATAAATTACATCCGTCAAAACTTAATTTTGCAATTAATTTAAGATTCTTTAACTACGATTCTACGCTGAAAATCTTGTTCACTAAAAGCATGTAATTTTATATCTATTTGAAACTATTGATAATCTGAAAGATTAAAATAATTTAAGAAGAAGCATATGTATCATAGATCAGAAAAATGAAGATGTTTTGAATTTTCGTTCAAAACGGTAATGTACAACATAAGGTGATTATAAAACTAATAATTACGCTAAAGAAAAATTTCGCACTTATCACAGTGCTTGCTTTATAATACGGTCTAATGTATTGTGGTGCTCCTATGAATTAGGAAATCAATGTTTGATACACTTTTATTTTATTTTTTCCATATTGATTTTGAAGATACCCCTCCCTCTACGAGATATATCTATCTCTTTTCATTCTTATTGTGTCTTAATAGTTATGATGGCAAAAATCACCTTAAGAATCTTACACGGAAAATCCTTACAATGGTTTTAAGGTCGTATCACGTTGACCTTGTTCATCTCATGGATTTAGGTGTGCGATAAAGAGTGGATTTTCTTATTTTCCTTTCTTTGCTTCTTTCATTTCTCGTTGTCTGTTCCTTCGCTTTTCCTAATAAACATTTCTTTCCTCTCCAACTTGTTTTATATTATTTATATTTTTGGTACAATGCCCTTTTGTGCCGAAAACCGTCGACAAACTCGACAATTTAGAGGAAATGTCATGTTATTATATCAATACCTTTTTCTTTACTAAATAACATTTTCAGCATGCTGTCAATTTTGAAAGTAAGTTCAATTTTTACTTAGATTGTCAATGTTCATGTCGTTTCAATATTTTATATATTCCATTTAGGAAAGCGTAGTGGGTTCATGACTGATCAGTGGTGGGGAATTGACCTTTGCAATTAACCAAGAGATGTTGGGAAAGGAAAAACTTTATTTTCTCGATTTAATTTGAATTAGTTCGCTCATACCATTATAAAAAGCACATTCTTTTGTTGATTCAATAATTATTCTTAATAGAAACAATATTGACCGTGAGTTTTTCACTAGTTAATATATAAAGTACGGATAATGACAACGAGTCAAACCATAAAATTAATCCCAACCAAAAAAAGGGAAAAAGAATTGTATCTTTGGTTTGATAGTGTTCATGGAAGTTCATATTTTACAAAACAAATTTGTCTTTTGGCAATTCAGTTTATTCATAATATTTCCAAGAAACTAACAGAAAAAAATGCACTCTTAAGTTATGTTGATTAGTCAATAATTTTTTTTTTTAATGTTTACTTATATCTCCTGCCCTATTGTATCTTTGCACTCAGCCTATAAATAGCATTCCAAAAAAAAAAAAAAAAAAAAAAAACGAGATAATGCTTTAAATTTGGAGCAGATACCGTTGTCACAAAAGTTCATGTAAAAGAAGAAATGTGTCGAGTGTTGTGAAATATGGATCAACTAGTCATGAGCCCATACCATGCATGTGCACAAAACTGACATGAATAAATTTATCATGAAGATATAACTATCGTATCCTTTTCTCTATTGGAAAAGCACATATAGATGGACATATCATGTTCTTTGGAAAGACAATTATAATTTATAAGTTGACAGTTCTTAATCTTTCATTATAGTAATTCAACCAGGAAAAAAAAAACATCTCTCATTATAGTAAAAAGTCAGGTGGGAAACCACATTCGAAAGACATTCCTTTTTTTTTCCAATAACAATGGACATACTTCTTTTGGATGGAGTGCACAAGAAAAAGTTAAATGCGTTAAAAATCAAATTATAAGGAATTTAAAAAGATATTAAATGAAATTGCATGAAACGGAAGTGCGATCAAAGGAAAATTACGAGGAAAGTAAAACATGAACTTTGTTGTGCCGTGCCTATCTGATCTTACCTCCGAATACCCCTTTTATACCAATGCTTCGTGTTGACCATTCTGTTTCTAGGCCATTCACATGTAACTTCCACATGCATCATATGTCACATGCATCAATTGTCTCCTGCGTTACTTGCCACATACATCCTATGACATCTAGTCCTATACTATTCTTTTCAAGGGAGAGATTTCTCTATTATTCTCTCAACCTAACTTATCTCAAAATCAAGTTCATTATAAATCATATTTATTTAAATGAATCCATGGGCTATTTTCATCATTTAGCTCTTAAAAGAGGAAACCACCATCATTAATCGCAATTGCCCACTCTCTTTTAATAGGGAATTGCTCATCATTTGAAACATCAATTGGTGTCACTTGCTCAATCCGATATAAATTGGTGTGCATAGCGTGGGTCATGTCTAGTCTATATCTAATATAACATGATACTATAATTATAAAAATGAGATTGGTGTCACTTTAGGTCCCTTCCAATTTTACTATTATTTAAGGATTCTCCTACTAATAAAAAAAGTATGGCAGAGAAGTGAAGTCTCACTTTGGTAGAGTGCTCCTTCTCTAACCAACACATCCCCCCACCTTTAACGGCTATATAATATTCTCCTCATCAACCTGTCGCAACATCCCCAATTTTTATCACCATTCTCTTCTTATTTTTAAGAGTTTAAGTTACAAAGTTCACATAAAAATAAGCATAATGTTAACACAACACGTGCGTAGCAGGTGTATAGATTATTGTGGACATTAAGCAAAGTCCATTTACAAAAACAATACCATTTCTACGTTGAATTTTGCTTTTACGTGTTACAAATGCATTTTCTTGAACAGGTCGAGTGAGGGGCAGCACGGCTTGAAATTACTTTGCTCTAGGAGTGCATGTTAACATATGAGTATAATTTCTAATTTCTAATTCACCTCTTGAGAAGCATGCCCATGCTAAAACGAATGTCAATTATTTACATCAACATACCTCTAGAAATCCTATTGACAAAAGGGGGTACTGACGGCTACCTAAGTTCCATAATGGTGAAATCCTCCATTAACTCTCATTGCCAGGTGGGACACCGGCTTAATTTAGTCCAACTGGACGGTTCAAACAGGAAATTATTTGCACTTAATAGTGCAAGGAATCAAACTCATATCATGATACACAAAAGCGCATTCCTTAACCACTAAATGAGTTGTCCGGGGTCGCCTCTCAATCATTTCAGCCAAATCTTTTAGAAAACTATCAACTGTACCTTATATTGCTTTTGGTAAATCCTAAAGAACTTGACCAAGGAATAAATTGCAAAGAAAAAAATAACTCACTAGACATGTCTCCTTAGTGCCTAAGCGAGCGTGGCCAGTGCCCGCCGTGATCCGAGAATCGCACGCCCAACCGAGCGTGACTAGGTGCCCACTTTGATCGAGAATCGCATCTCTACGCTGTTCAAGCGATTGAGTCTTGCTAGAGGCCCAGCCACCGACCAGTAGCTGTGGATACTTGTGATCTCTGTTATGGGCATCTTAGTCCGTTCCTTTGAACGTTTACGCCATGTCAATGTGTAGATTGAGTGGCGGCTTGATTTATTTGTGGTTAATCTCGAGATGCTAATCCAATAGTAAGTTTAAGATTTAAAATTTCGATACTTGAACGTTATCCAATGTCACTGATCAGCTAAGCTTTCGGGGAAAATAATGAAGTATTGTTGTTAATGTCAATCAAGCCGTCCGGGATTTTGTCACCATCTTCTTTCAATTAAATGATCTCCTTTAGCAACAAAGTTTAAGCGGTAGTTGTGACTTATAAGATGCGAAAAGAAATGGTGCCAGTCTTGGGAAATGGACATACGTATCTTCACTTTTCTGTGTAGGTAAAATAAGTAGATTTCTCCGAAACTTTCATGTGGCGAGAGTTTGCCAAAAGATGTTGCCCAAAGCATCGACAAACCTATTGTTCCATATGATAAGACCTTAATCTAACCATAACACCATGTAAGGAAGTTAATTACTTCATTTTTAGTTGGTCTAAAGCCAGCTCTCTTCCAAATTCCGTCAAAATCTAAAATATTATTCAAATGCTAAAGGTGTATTGCTAAAGAATGATTAAACACTTAATAACAATAGTTAACAAATTGAAAATCAGGTGCTTACTTAGCTACTTAACAAGTGACCCATGGGTACTCTTTAACATTCGTATGTTTTAAAAGGTTTCATGTATTCCCACTTTAATAAAAATCAAAGTACATGCACTACAAAATTCCAAAAAAAAGCGAGAGGTAAGAATTGAGGTGTTTCATCTTGAATTTTTTAAAGCAAGAAAAAAGTGTTCTTTTTATTTAAAATATTGTTTGAATTTAAAAATAATTATCGAAATACTATATGTGTGTGTTTACCTGTCAACATTTATGTTTGGCAAGGGGTAAAAAGATGACAAATTGTGAAAAGTATGGGGTTTAGAAAAGCAAAAGTAAAAAATTAGAATTTGATTCAGATACTCAATTGATTGATTTGATATGGGGTTTCTTGAGTAGCAATTATTGGCCCTCTGGCTGTTCCTCTACATGCACAAGTGAAGTGTTTAAAAACTTACCAAGCTCAAGGTTCCTTTCATTTCACTCGGGACGACCATAAGTGGAGACTTTAATGAATTGTTTCCTGAATTAAGATGGCTTCAATGGTTATACATCGAACCCAATATATTTTCTTTAGCAATCGATTTGCATCTATCTAAATTAGTGGTGCTGGAATTGTCACAAAACAAGCTTACAGATGATTGGGAAGGATGGAGTTCGATCATGGTAAGATGGAAAAAGACATCTTCTATGATCTTTGCTTTGTTTTGTTTTATCGATTAAACTCCTTTTTGATAGCTTTTTCTCTTTTGTACAGGTGGCAAAGCAGCTAAAAGTTCTCAACCTTTCATATAGCTGGGAGTTAAGATATACTCATAATCTCACGTCTTTCACGAAGTTGGAGATTCTCATCTTGTCTCATTGTTACAAACTGAGGCAAGTCGACCCTTCTATTGGCAAACTCAAGAGCCTCATTTCCTTGGACTTGTGTAGTTGCAAGTCATTGACAGAAATCCCTAACTCAATTGGGAATCTTTCTTCTCTCAAACAACTTGATCTAGAGAATTGCAAGTTATTGACAGAAATCCCTAGCTCAATTGGGAATCTTTCTTCTCTCGAACAACTTCACCTAGGGGATTGTGTGTCATTGAGAGAAATTCCTAGCTCAGTTGGGAATATTTCTTCTCTCAAACAACTTGATCTATGGGGTTGCAAGTTATTGATAGAAATCCCTAAGTCAATTGAGGATCTTTCTTCTCTCGAACAACTTCACCTAGAGGATTGTGTGTCATTGAGAGAAATCCCTAACTTAATTGGGAATATTTCTTCTCTCAAAGAACTTAATCTATGGGGTTGCAAGTTATTGACAGAAATCCCTAACTCAATTGTGAATCTTTTTTCTCTCAAACAACTTTATCTACAGGGTTGCAAGTTATTGACAAAAATCCCTAACTCAATTGGGAATCTTTCTTCTCTCGAACAACTTAATCTACGAGTTGTGACTCATTGATAGAAATCCCTAGCTCAATTGGGGATCTTTCTTCTCTCAAACAACTTCATGTAGGGTCTTGCTCCTCATTAGAAATCCCTAGTTTAATTGGGAATCTTTCTTCTCTCGAACAACTTGAGCTAGAGCATTGTGTGTCATTGAGAGAAATACCTAGCTTAATTGGGAATCTTTCTTCTCTCAAAGAATTTAATCTAATTGGTTGCAAGTTATTGACAGAAATCCCTAACTCAATTGGGAATCTTTCTTCTCTCAAAATACTTGATCTACGGGATTGTGAGTCATTGACAGAAATCCCTACCTCAATTGGGAATCTTTCTTTTCTCGAACAACTTGATCTAAGCGATTGCAAGTTATTGAAAGAAATTCCTAGCTCCATTGGAAATCTTTCTTGTCTCGAATATATTGATATAAGGAGTTGCAAGTTATTAACAGAAATCCCTAGTTCAATTGGGAATCTTTCTTCTCTCAAAGAACTTAATCTAGGGTGTTGCGAGTCATTAATAGAAATCCCTAGTTCAATTGGGAATCTTTATTCTCTCGAACAACTTGATCTAGGGTATTGCGAGTCATTAATAGAAATCCCTAGTTCAATTGGGAATCTTTCTTCTCTCGAACAACTTGATCTAGGGTGTTGCTTGTCATTGATAGAAATCCCTAGCTCAATTGGGAATCTTTCTTCTCTCGAACAACTTGATCTAGGGTGTTGCGTGTCATTGACAGAAATCCCTAGCTCAATTGGAAATCTTTCTTCTCTCGAATATCTTGATCTAGAGGGTTGCATGTCATTGACAGAAATCCCTAACTCAATTGGGAATCTTTCTTCTCTCAAACAACTTGATCTAGGCGGTTGCAATCGAGGGGGTTGCGAGTCATTGAAAAAATCCCTAGCTCAATTGGGAATCTTTCTTCTCGAACAACTTAATCTCTGAGTTGCGTGTCATTACAGAAATCCCTAACTCAATTGGGAATCTTTCTTCTCTCGAACAACTTAATCTACGAGTTGCGTGTCATTGATGAAATCCCTAACTCAATTGAGAATCTTTTTTTCTCTCTGACAACTTCGGTTAGGGGATTGTGTGTCATTGAGAAAAATCCCTAGCTCAATTTGGAATCTTTCTTCTCTCGAACAACTTCGTCTTGGGAATTACAATCGAGGGGTTGTGTGTCATTGGTAGAAATCCCTTGCTCAATTGGGAATCTTTCTTCTCTCGAACAACTTCATCTACGGCGTTGCGTGTCATTGACAGAAATCCCTTGCTCAATTGGGAATCTTTCTTCTCTCAAAAACCTTGATTTACAAAGTTCTCGTCATTGACAGAAATTCCTTGCTCAATTGGGAATCTTTCTTCTCTTGAACAACTTGATCTAAGGGTTGCATGTCATTGACAGAAATTCCTAGCTCAATTGGGAATCTTTCTTCTCTCGAACAACTTTATCTATGGAAGTGTGAGTCATTGAAAAAATCCCTATCTCAATTGGGAATTTTTCTTCTCTCAAAAACCTTAATTTACGGGATTGCAAGTTATTGACAAAAATCCCTATCTCAATTGGGAATCTTTCTTCTCTCGAACAACTTAATTTACGGGATTGCGAGTTATTGACAAAAATCCCTATCTCAATTGGGAATCTTTCTTCTCTCGAACAACTTAATTTACGGGGTTGCAAGTTATTGTCAAAAATCCCTAGATCAATTGGGAAACTTTCTTCTCTAAAAAACTTAATCTAAAGAGCTGCGAGTTATTGACAAAAATCCCTAGCTCAATTGGGGATCTTTCTTCTCTCAGACAACTTAAGCTAGGGGTTGTGTGTCATTGAGAGAAATTCCTAGCTCAATTGGGAATCTTTCTTCTCTTCAATTACTTGGACTAGAGACTTGCAATTCATTGAGAGAAATCCCTATCTCAATTAAGAATCTTCCTTTTTTGGAATACGATTTTTACGTGCGTTACTCACTAAAAGGAATAGGGCAAAAGTTTGAGAGTGAGAGTTAGAATAGAAGTAGTAGAGTAGGACCGACCAAAAAACAAATTGAGAATTTACCGAATTTGCAAAGCATTGGGGATTTTTGACCTTGAATAGTTACCCATTACTATTGGATGGTTGAACAAACCGCCTAAGGCTATTTCTTGAATCTTGTGGTATTCTAAAAGGGGGAATCCCAAGAGAAAACAAGTGGATCGGTCTTCACTCGTGATTCTCCATATCACTGGCACATTGATATTTGACCCGCTAGAAAGCATCCGGAATCTTTCTTCTCTCTAATGCCTTGACCAAGAGGGTTGTAAGGAGCTCGATTGTTGGTAGAGCTTTCTTTCGGCTCAACATATCTTCAGGTCAATTCTCTGATTCCCAGGTTGCCAGAGCTTTCTTACCTATTCCACCTGAAAGAACTTCATTTTTATGGATATCATCAACTTGAGTACTTCCCAGAGCTTACCTCAAGACTCTTGAAACTTTGTGTTGACTCTTGTCCTAAGTTGATATTGCCTGAGCTTGACGGATTCAAGTACTTGGAAAAGTTGTCAATAAAACACTACAATTCCATTGAAAGAATGGACCTCTCACAATCAAATCTTCCGAAAGGATTGGAAATTGAGGATTGCGATAATCTAGTTGAAATTTAGGGCCAAGATAAATTGGAGTTCTTGGAGACAATACGTACATATAGCTGCAAGTCCATTAGAAGGCCGATCCATCCGAAATTACGAGGGCTTGCAGCGATTAAAAATACTTGCTATTGTGACAATCTTGTCAAAACACAAGGTCTTCGTAAGGTGGAGTTGCTAGAGATGTTCAATGTCTGTAATCATAGTTCAATCGAAAGATTACCTGACCTATGATGCTTTTGGAACTTGAAAGAGTTGAATATCAATGGTTGTCATAATCTACGTGGTGTGGAGACTCAATTCCCAGTCTTACATAATTGCAAGAGTGGGGAAGTCGGTCCTAGAAGCTAACATGATGCTTCAGCCAAGATCAAAATTTAGATCCGATTGTGGTTCTTCATACGTTAAAAGGCGTTGGTCATCTGGTAAGATTCTTCGTCCTTTAACAACTAGCATGAGCAAAAAGTGCAATACTTTTCTAACAGATATATCTTTTAAGAATTATTTGCTCGACGCTTGGTATCTATTTGATCTGGATTTGCCTAAATATATTTGCTGTTGATTGCATCACAGCAATGTTTTTTCAGCTAATCTTCAATCGGCAACTTTTGTAGATAGATTGGCGGCTTGTGAGGCAACAAATGAAAATTAACGACACAGTTAAACAAGAATTACTTAGTGATTTACAGTTTCCCTCTTGGTAAACTCAAGATGAGAATTTTTCATCAAGAGGTTGATCTTTTGCAACTCAATTTATAAACTGCGTGCCAGATCCCTTTTTTCTCTATGTCTCGAACTAGTATTTTCCTTTAAAAAATCCTTCGCCATTTTGAACTCCTTTTGTGAGCAATTTTATGTGTCACATTTGACTGTTGGTAGATATCCTGTTTAGGACAAACAGCTCTCGATTTTTCGTGATGATGGGAAAGCCTGTCCATTGTTCATTCGAGCATGAATTCCAGTAAGGAAGATAAATTGAGCTAAAATAAAAATCAAGGTTCAATTTTTTTCTGGTGATTTAAAAAAGTAAAAATTAGTTTTGGCTAGCCTTCTTCATCTATGATTGTAGGCAGGCTTTCCATAAACAATTGTGAGATTGTTGAAAGATTATCAAGCGAGATAAATTGGTGCTACTTTTGTGATAGGTCCGGCTGGTCTATGTAATGATCAAGGCTTATTTTTGGACTTCAATTCAAAGAGCTGTATAGATGACCTTTTGCATAATTGGGACAATTTTTGGCTTACTCTATAAAACAAGCTAAGCGAGGAGCTTAAGATTTTGCTTATTATTTTGCATCCCGTTTGATCCTGATGTTGTCGTGGAATCATTTTATCAAATGATTGATCTGGGTCTGGCTAACTTGGCTGAGGCAATTCATAGCCCATACCAGAGAACGATCAAATGAAGAAGAGGGATTTTGCTAAGGCGTCGTCACCAACAGCTGAAGGCTAGCTTTTGTGCGACCTTGAACAGGCTCAGGGGCCAACTGGAGTGTCCTAAGGAAGTTTTTATGCCTATGAAGATCAAAGCACTTAATATGGTTTCATCAGCACAAAACTGAATGATTGTGAATGTATTATTTTTCAGTCAAATCTACTTTTTGTATGCTCATTAGGTTCTACCTCTATTAAGCAAATACATATGTGCTGATTTTTCTACATGTTAACCAAATGCAGAGTTCTTTGATGCAATGCGCTCTAATGGTATCATTCCCAAACTCAGTCAGGCTCTGCAGATAGAGGTATCCACTGCCAGTCCTACCATAACTGTGAAAGAGTGCCTTGTGTACTTATATTTAATTGAATGTGCTGTGTGCTTGTTAGGTTCTACCTCTCTGTTAATCGAATATGTACGTGCTGATTTTTCTGCAGGTTACCCTGATGCGGAGTTGTTTGATGCGGTTTCGTTCTAATGATATCACTTTCAAACCCATTGAGGCTTTGTAGATGGAGGTATGTACTACCAGTTGTATCATAATAGAGCAACTTGTGTGCTTATACTATGTGAGCTGTAGAATTTCACTAGAAATCCACGAACTAGGATGCATGATGACAATCTCCTCTTTTTCTGTCAGTTCATAATATCTTTTGAATGTTGTGATAAAGGTCTCTGATATGACGAGCTTAAATCTCATGTATGCAGCATTAAATTTGTAAAGTTAAATATAGCCTCCTAGCAAACAATTCGGTATTGCTGATTTCGCTAATTGGATATTGCAAAATAACCAAGTAACAAGTACGCCTTTCTGTTATGTAGTTTGGGCACTTTGCCTTTTCAGCATCCGTTTGTTCATAAACACAAACAAGGATAATGGTGCTAATTGCTGACTTCTCTTCTCTTAAGTCCGTTGTTTTCTATTTCTTTGGCTGATAATGAATTCTGTTGATTGCGATCCAATTGCGAATTAATCAGGGACCCCTGGAATGTGTGGCAAAACTAATGTCCCCAGATTTTGGTGTTGATAGATGAGATTCGTTGAAGAGGTCACTCGTAGATCGCCAGAATCTGGACCAGGTCAAAATAACCTTGTTTATATTGATGGACTCTCAAGTCTATGCTTACTACCTTCAGCTAATTTTAGGTTCTTCATTCCAAATACATCTAAAAATAGACAGAACTAAGGATCCATGCGGCCGCGCCTTTATCTCTCTTCGAGATGATTGGAAATTGTGACACATTTTTACTCTCAACCATCTCGTGTAACACATGCATCGCCCTCATTTTCTGACCATCTTTAGCAAGTGCCTGGGTGGAGACTAGTTATAAGTCTTCTAAGGTTGAATTTGTTAGTGTTCGTAACTTTTGATGAAATATCATAAACAACCTGAATTTATCATTTATTCTTTTCCTAAATCTATCGCGAAGTACATATGTAGCTAGTAGAATTATAATTATTTTCAAAATCTCATGTGACAACAGCTGATTGGAAAAGCCAATGAGTGTGAGACCCAAATACAGGGTTTACATTTGATGATGCGGTTCAAATTATAAGAGACACACCTTCGGGTTGTCCAAAACTTCTTAACGACTTGCCTCGAAGGACACAACCAAGAGAAGGGAACAAAATCTCACCCAGGAATGAAGAAGGAGAAGGAGAAGGGGAAGGAGAAGAAGAAGATTGCCTCCACTGAGATGACAACAAAATTGCAGCTACCACTGCTACCGGGACCTTCTCATGTGGACTCGGTGCCACCTCCTCTGCAGTATACTGGTATGATGACTAATTCATTA
This sequence comes from Eucalyptus coolabah, assembly GCA_014182585.1. Classification (NCBI taxonomy): domain Eukaryota; kingdom Viridiplantae; phylum Streptophyta; class Magnoliopsida; order Myrtales; family Myrtaceae; genus Eucalyptus; species Eucalyptus coolabah. The sequence continues at coordinate 35,811,043 of CM024621.1, forward strand.
GATATTTGATATAATGCCAAAGTGCTAATTTCCAAGTCCCCTTCATTTATTCAGTAGTTTAAGCTTGCACAAGTTCAAGTTCCTTGCTCTCGTATCAGCAGCAGTATCACAAAGTCCGGTCTTCCAATTCCCAAGGAAATGTTCTTTTCTTAATTCTTTGCAGGGGTTTATACCGATAAATTGTCGATACTCCCTGCAATAACCGCCCACGATCGTGTTGCACATGGTCACATCTAGCTCTCAGCCTGTGACTTCCAAATTCTTCAGCAATCGAACGGCTTTTCCAGTATTGCCGGTTCTGCACAATCCCTCATCAAGGCTTGGCACGTGGTTATATCGACCTCGATTGTCTGGCCAACATTTCATCCGCCAAGCTCATGGCTTTGGCGATTCTACCCTCTCCAACGAGCCCATTGATCAAAGTGTTAAAAGCTCGCAGTTGTGGGTTCAAGTCCAAGTTTGACCATTTTACACAAAACTGAGGACCCGAGATCGGATCTTTCAATTGGCAGAGGTAATTCCTCAAAATGTTGCGAGTAGAACTGTTGGGAGTCGTTCCTTTCGAACTCACCCGCTCGATCATGTCAACGGTGACGGGGTAATGCTTCATCTTGGCCCCAACCCCCAAGAGTTGGGCGAAACAGGGAGGTAAAAGTCAAGAGGGTTCACTCGAATCGTCCTCTCCAAGAAGAATTAAGCAGTGTCAGCTTCCACCGATCCGCCATTTCTGCATTTGTTCACCACAAAGGTCACGAGTTCAGATTGATCGATTGAATCACTCACTCCAGCAGTGGATGGGCAACTGTGGTAGCGACGTGAAAGAAAATGGTTCGATGCAGAGATGGGATGAGAAGTGAAAGGTTTAGCGAGATCACCAGATTCTTGAACAAGACGGTGAAGAGCAGAAGTGCAGATGGATTGATTCATTCTCATCAGTTTTGCCAAATTTTCTCCTTCCAAGTTCTGACAATCCACAAATTGATGCGATGGTGTATGGAGAGGATGATTGTTAGGCAGTTTAATCACTGAAGCTTTAGATGTCTGATAACAACATAGTTTTCGGTTCAATCATTGAAAACTAATTGTTTGCCAAACTGAACATTTTAAGAAATACTCTGATTCATTCCCATACTCGGTAGTTGAAGAGAGATCATTATGCAAAATCATGCTCTTATACTGTTGTGAAAACAATTATGAAATCCACATCTGAAACCAAATCTGAATGGATAGATATCTCATACACACAATGAGGGCGAACACCAGTGGAGTTGAAGTATCACCTGTTGAAATGAATATTATTTCTAGTCTTACTACTGTTGGCCGAAAAAATGAGAACTTAATACAAATGTTTCTATTATTGTCATTGTGTGCACGGAACATACTACATTATACCAAATTAAAATTTTGTTTTTGTTCTATTCGACACTTTCTTACGCATCGAATGAGGCAGTCATCCCAGCTCATATGTCGCAAAATGACGTCACAGGGAAATTTTGATGGTTTACATTTGAAGCACGTAACTTCGCAAAAGAAGATAATATTTCGGTCCTCTTTTCCTTGATGGCATAGGATCTTATTTAGTGAATAAACTCTAAACATGTAAAGATCGTGTTAATTCACCTAGTTGAAGTCAGTAGAGGTGAGTGAGAGATGGCTCGGACACCAACTGATCACTAAATTAAAAAAAAAAAAAAAAGCGCTAATGGATTAAGAAAATTGTAAGTTGTAAGTCTGGACTGCAAAATCCATTATCTGTCTTTTTGATAATGTGGTTATGCGAAGATCGATTCCATAACATGTGCTTAATCTACGTGCACAAGTTCGTCGTGAATCACAAAACCAATCGCATGAGTAGTGTTGGGAAAAAGAATCATTAATTATGGCATTCGAAGGAACGAAAATGAAAAGATTCTTTTTCCAACTTCAAATTGTGCCCATTTTCACAAGGAGTATAGTTTACAATTCGGTTCTCATCCTGAGGATACCAATTCTGCATATAGCGCAAAATAGACGTAGAGGTTTGATCAATAATTTCTTCTTTTATGCTTATCTTATCATTTGTGTCATTCAATTGGAGTAAAACACGCGCCTAATTAGCAATTCCACTCTATGAGAACACAGAAAGACAATAATTTACAATTTAACTAGACATGAACCCCAACGTCACGCCGAAATAAATGACTAATAGAGGAAACGAATAGTTATCAAAAGGGAATAAGTATTGTCAAAGATTCTTTTATTCATTTGCTCTATAACATAAAGGAGCAATTCATGAAAAAAAACATGAGTACTCAAATGTAACTAATGACAATAAAAGGCAAGCCTTTGAGGTGAAGAGACCAAAACCAATTGTCCAACGAAATGTAAATATATGCTTAGGTGGAGCATTTTTGGTGGAATACAGTAAATCCAAGTTTTGCAATATGAATAAGACTTCTCTAGTTATCTTAAGTCTTATCGTCATCATGGGAAGTGATGTTTAGCAATACTTTGTTATTACGTATTTGTATAAATGAGATCATATAGAATTCGTAATACCTAGTAGCTTAATGATTACGCATGAACGTTTTCCTAGTACATCAATTTTTTTTTCTTCTAGGTTTTGTTTGATCAGGGAGTGCTGGTAAAGGCTAGTTGTGCCATGTAAGAGTCTTGTTTAGATCATAAAACAAACGGAAGAAGTACACCTCAAGTGCCTAAACTTGGCATGGAGGGACATTTAAATTCTAAAAGTTAAGAAAGTGACACTTAAGTATTAAAATCGAACAAAATGAGTCATTTAGGGCCTGTTTGTTTTCATTTCTTTTTTTCTGTTTAAAAACAGTTTTTTTGTCTTTTTGTTCCTCGCGAACAAAAAGGAAGTAAAACACATTTGTTTGCGTTTTTGTTCCAAATCTATTTTTTTGTTCCTAGAAACACATCTTGAACAGAAACAACAAACAAAAAAAATTCTGTTTCTTGTTTCTTGAACAAAATTTAAGAACACTTTTCTCTTTCTTCCATTTTTTCTCTCTTTTTCTTCTTCTTTTCTTCTTCTTTTTCTTTCTTTTTTTTTTGGCTGGTCGCCGGCCTCGACCATGGTCGGCAACCGGCCGTCGAGGGCGGCGATGCCATCGAGGGCCCGGCGACCTCGCGAGCGTTGCCGGCCCTCGGCAAGGTCGACCTCACGTTGGCTTGGGCGAGATCGAGCTTGCCCGGTAAGGCGAGGCCGAGCCTCGCCCAGCTATGGCGAGGCTCGGCCACTGGGCCGCGAGCCTCGCGGGTGGCTGGGTGAGGCCGTCGGCCCTCGCCTCGCCCCGCCATGGCCGAGGTCGGCGACCGGCCAAAAGAAGAAAAAAAAAAAAAAGGAAAAAGAAAATAAGAAAATAAGAAAATAAGAAAAATAAATAAGAAAATAAGAAAAATAAGAAAGAAAATAGAAAAATTAAAAATTAAAAGAAATAAAAAAAATTATACAAATTTACTAAACGTGTTTCTATTCTTTTTATATTTCTGGAATAGATTTACCAAACGCATTTTTTTGTTCAAAAATTATTCCCCGGGCGTAAATAATTTTTCTATTTCTGTTCCTAAAAACAATTTTTAAACAAAAATGTTACCAAACGCACTTAAATGCCAATCCGATCAAAATGCTGATGTGACGATTTTCGGTGAAGCAAGTGCAAAATATCGTCGTTTTGCACGTTGACGTGGCTAGACAATGTAAAAACGATGTCGTTTTGGTGCTGACATGATAAAAAATTAATATAAAAATTAATTAAATTAAATTTAAAACTAAATTTATTTAAAACATTTAAAAAAATACAAATATATTAAATTTAAAAAAAAAAAAAAAAAAAAAAGGAAGGAGGCGGCTGAGGGCTGAGCCCTTTCCGCCACCGCCTCCCACCGTTGTCGGGGGCCAGCAACACCCTCCAAGAGACCCTCATTCCTGACTTGCCTCCAAGGACACGACCAGGAGAAGGCAACAAAATCTCACCAAGCAATGATAGAAACTGAAAGAGGAAGAAGAAGAAGCATTCTGTGCCATCATATTGTCACCAGTTTTTACGACTTTCTGGTCGTGTTTAAAAGCCTTCGCTCAATAATTTTACAGTCCTTTCTCACTTTCTGGCCTAACAGCACTGTTTACTATAGGTCTTTAATTATCTTTATAGACTTACATTGGTGATGACCATGGAAGAAGGAAATAAATTGGAAGATAAAGAAGGTGGTATTCGCACCATTTCCTAGTTAATAATGCAATCTGCCATTTGCCTGAATTGAGTTGACAACAAAATGAGCTGAAAATCTCAGAAGATGAAAGAACATAACAAAACGGAATGATGAGGATTGTTGCTCATGCTGCTACCCGGGACTTCTCATGTGAGCTAAACTGTCCCTTCCTCTGTGGTGATGATGACTTGTGCCTCGAATATTTGATCAATGCCAAAGTTTCTATGAACAGCGAGCCGTCAATATTGCTCATTTCCAAGTCCACTATATTTACTCAATAGTATAAGCTAGCACAAAGTTCTTTTTCTTACTCACATATCAGCAGCATCACAGGGTCTTCTCTTCCAATTCCCAAGGAAAGCAAATTTGTTGTATTTTTTTTTTTTACCTTACAGGGGTTTATACCACTAAATAGTCGAATCTTTTTCTGCTTTGTCAAAATGTCATAGTCGGCATTAAAACTGAATTACATATTAAACTTATTATTGATAAGAAAATTTGACAGTAGATTCACTTATAACGTCTCAGCTAGAAATGTCCATCAGTTTTCCGACTCAGCTGATTGAGAGGGATGACAGAGTCCTCATTGCTCAAGTTCTACCTGGATGTCTATTATGGCATTGAAATTGAAGCGTAGCTGGAGATTATTTCTTCTTAGTCAGAGCTGTCATTGTGTGTCAGCAATATATCGAACTCTCTAGATTCCATGCTGATTGGATGATACAACCGTGTCTTCAACATGGAGTAGTTTGGTGGCACTTTGCAGCATGATCTAGGGCTATTCAACTCGGTGCTAATCAACCGACCAAAAAAATTCGGTGCTAATCAACGGATGTCCACTAATTTGCGTAATTCTTGAACGTATATTTCCATGGAAGGTTCTTCCGTGTTTTTCTCATAAATGCTGAGGAAATTTAATGCCATCCCTCGCAAATACATTGCCTCAGTCCCTTCTTTATATGAGCTATTTAATTGCCTGTTGTAGTTATGGTTGATTAGTTTTTGAAGCAGCTATTCACATTGAAGCAGTTCATGGAGGTTGTAATTGCTGTTGTCTTACGGTTAGGACTACAGTAGACTCTCACTGCCCATCTGGTCCCTGATTTGTTGAATCGTTATTACCATCTTCTAGCTGATAATTGGGCATCCTAGCGAATCGTCAGCTGATCATTTATGCACATGTTGGGATGTTTGCAATTTTAGTAAAATAATTTCAGACAGCACTAGTGCTTTGAGAAATCTTTTTGACATTGGAGAGTTTCTCAATCCTCTTGTTGGAGATGTTAAATTCATTTCTCTATGACATGCTTGGCATTAGGGGTGTGCAACGGAAGCCACCTGAATTGGGAACCACCCAGACCGGACCGGCTGGACCGGCTAGTTTTGGGCGGTTCCCAAAGAGAGCAGTCTGGTTCCCGATTCCCACTTTTGGAACCGGTGGCTGGTCGGTCCAATTCCCAGTTCCAAGGTGGGAACTGGATTGATTGGACTAGGCTAGTTAATTTTTTACATATAAAATATATATTTTTAAATTTCTCAAGAAACAAACCCTAACTCCTCCAAATTTCTCCTACTTTTCATTTTATTTTTGGCCCAAAACAACAATTTTATTGGTTCCATCGAACCGACTAGACTAGTCGGACGGTCTGGTTCCTGGTTCTAGGACAGGTTAGTCCGGTTCCCGGTCCTAGAATCTGAGAATGAGTCCTTCTAGTTTGGTTTCCGGTTCCACCTTGGAGCCAGACCGGAACGGAAACCAATCAATCCTGCTTGGCATCAACATGTAGAAATTCACCCGCACTACATTTAATCTGGGACTGGTACAAATTCTGTTTCTTGGAGTTTTATAAGAAACGAGGGGAAGTAGAGTAGAATGGGACGACATCAAATGTTGATTGAAAGAAAAATCTCAAGCAATTCCAGGTAAACGTCATTTGTCTAGAATGCAGTTCCAAAATATCAGCCAAAATCGGCATTTCATATGTGCAAGTTGCCCCTAAAAATGTCACCTCCAAGTCATTGCCTAATCAATCCGATGGTCTTTTACAGCCGGAAGCCTCTCTGTAAAATTACTTTGCATTCGGGGACAGCAAGCCTGCGACCCGCCTCTGGAGCCTCCTTCTGTCATTGCATTTGATCAGATGAGGCCTGCAGCCTCTCTCTGTTAAATTCGTTAGAAATCTGATGGCCTTTGCAGTTTTGCATGGCCCTCCAGCCATGATTCCACTATATACTTTTTGGCAAACATTTCATCGACTGAACTTATGACACGGCTTGTGCAATTTAACTCCTTAAAGCCCATTGATCAAAGGGGCAAATTCACAACATCTGGTTCGAGTCCAAGCTTGAGGACTATATTCAAGACAGAGAAACCAAGATGAAATCCTTTCAAGTTGCAAGAGGCGATTTGTCAGAATCCTGAGAATATAAATGTCTCAAGTTTAAGGGGGTGTGGGTCATTGCAGCAACCTCTGCGAGTTAAAACATACTAAAATCTACAGCAACCTTATCATGAAATGACAGAGCCGTGCTCGATCTATTACTAGAATAAATAGCCAAAAATTTTAAATGGAAAAACAGACGTTAAAAAAGCTCTCCTTGTAGCTTGGCAGAGTCATTTTTCATACTCTCATACCATCACCATCATAAGGATATCATACAATCAATTCGGACCTTTCTTTTCCGGTCTTCCGATTCCAACGGAAATTAAGAAAAATTAGGCACAAGTGCCTTTTTATTTTCTGTTAAATTAGTGCCTTAAGTTTCTCATCGCAGGTACCTTCTTATCTTCTACAAGTAGAGAAATGCTAAATCTATAGCAAGCTTCTGGTGAAACACAGTTAAAGATACGAATCATGATCGATCCTCTACAGAGATTTATAGCCTAAAGGTTCAGTGAGAAAACAGACGTAAGAAAGAGCTCTTGTTGCAGCTCGGTAGAGTTTTGAAGATGGTGATGAAGAACCTACAAGAGTTCCATTGCGAGGAGACTCACAGATCAACACAGTCTGGACCAGTCATGTTTGTGTTGGTGTTTTCTCAAGTCCATGCATACAACTTTCAGTTAATTTTAGAGTCTTTGTACCCAGTATAGTCAAAACAGGTAGAACTGAGGATCAATGCAACCGCTCCAATCGTCTCTCATCGAGATAAGAACTCTCTACTACATACGGTCACTCTCAACCATCTCGTGCTAGCCATGCATCACCCTCATTTTCTGACCATTTTTATCGAGTGTTCGGGGGGAGAGTGCCCCTTTTCTTTCAATTCTTTAAGCAGCTCATAGGAATCACTCGTTCAGTTGGCTTTACATAGCCCTGCAATTATAGCACCAAATAACAAAGCATCATGTTGCAAACCTTTCTCGGGCAGGGCATTGAAGAGTTCTATAGCATCTTCAAGTTCCCCTGCCACCCAAGCCGCTAATAAGGGTGTCATAGCTGATGATATGGACATTTCCACCTTCCACTTGTCTATAAAAAGCAATTGCCTCATGAACCTGGTGACATTTACAAAGATCATCTAACGTTACTGATTATTGTTGATTTAAATGTTCGCTACTAGCTAGAATTTTGTAAAACATATGGTGCGCAACCTGAGGCAGTTCGATGAGGAAAAAGCCACCCCGAGACAGTTATAGGTGGCAACATCGGGGACTGATGTTATAGATAAAGCCAAATATTTGTTTTTAGGGGTTTTTTTTTGTCTTTTCTATTAGATTTCCTTTTAGGTTAAAAGTGGTACCTATATATTAGTGATGGCAAAACCGTAGCCGTCAAGACGCTGAAAAAGGAAATAGAGAGGCAAGAAAAAGAGAGAAGAAAAAAAGTGAGTTTTTCTTGATGAGAGTTCTCAATCTCTTTGTACCCGACATTGAGAGAAGATCGTCATTGTATTCCAACTTTTCCAAAGTCTAGTGGATTCGCAGAGTGCCTCTCGCGGAGACGTAGCCCAAGTTTGGGTGAACTTCGATAACAAATTTTCTGGCGTGTTCATCCGATTCTCCCGCTCTTTTATTACTATATTCTGTCCGGTGAATTGTTTGCGAGCATTATTTTTCCGGAATCGACGTGCAATTTCGTAACAAGCGGTATCGAGCTTAGGTTGGCTAATCGAGAACATCGAGGGTTTTCGGTGACGTTCGATTGAAAGCAAACGGGATGGCGAGAAGATAAAATTAAAATCGATAAGTTCAATGGAGAGGATTTTGGATGGTGGAAACTACAAATAGAGGATTATCTTTATCAAAAAGATCTCTATGCACCACTTGAGGGTTGGAAACCCGAGATGGCGGAAGTGGATCCGACAACAGGCTTAGGATGGAAAATTCTTGATCGAAAGGCGTTAGGTGCGATTCGTCTAGGGTTGACGAAAAGACGGGTACCACATCGCGAAAGCAAAAGCGCAAAAAGAAGCCATGGATATTCTAACAAATATTTTTGAGAAGCCATCCACATTAAATCAGGTATTTTGCTGAAGAAACTGGTTAATATGAAGTTATCTGATAGAAGTTCTGTGGCAGAGTATATTAATAGTTTCATGCAGGTCACGGGTCAATTGGAATCTGTAGTGCATAAATTTAGATATGAAACTTCAAGCTTTATTATTTTTATGTTCTCTTCCAAAAAGCTACAATACCCGCAGTGCGTGGGAATTTCGAGCACCATGAAGGATGATTTAACTCTTGATGATCTTTGTGAGTAGTATCATGGATGAAGAGATGCGAAGGAAAGTCTCAAGTGGAGATAATTTTTCTGCATCTACATCTTTAACGGCACTTGCAAAGTGGAGAACCGTGGAAGAAGTAAAAGTAGAGAGGAAATTTCAGCGGTCGTGATAGATCACAATCAAGGGGTAAGAGACGAGGTTGCAAAGATGAGTGTTGGTTTTGTCACAAAACCGGACACCGGAGGTTTCAAAGTGTGAAGCCTATAAAAGAAGCAGCAAGATGAGAATCAAGGTGTTAATGTAGTTAGCGATAAATCTTTGCTAGATAAATTGTGTTTGTCTGGGGTTTGACTTGACAACAAATAAATGGTTTATTGATTCGGGCGCTTCTTTTCATTGCACCTCGCAAAGAGACATATTTGATGATTATGCCAGTGGAGATTTTGGACAAGTGGTTGTGGGAAACGGCCACATGTGTCCAATTGTTGGGAAATGAACCGTGCTGTGAACATCTCGGGTGGAGGACGTCTAGTTTTGCGTGAAACTAGGCATATTCCGGAATTAAAGAAAAATCTGATTTCAACCAAGTAAACTTGACCAAGAAGGTTTGGTAATAACCTTTGGCTATGGAGAGTGGAAGATAACCTCAGGGATAAGAGTAGTAGCAAAGGGAAAGCGTACGAGTACACTTTACCTTCTCCAATGAGACAATATCAGTGATATGGTTGCAACTACAATGGCTACGGTAATTTATCTACTCTTTGGCATTATTGTTTGGGACATCTTGGTGAAAAAGGTGTAAAACAATTACACTCGAGGAAATTACTTCCGGGTTTACAAAAAGTTGAGTTAGATTTTTGTGAGAGTTGCATTTATGGAAAACGAAGGCTGTTAGTTTTCAATTGAATGGGCGACAAAATAAAGGCCGAAGCTAGAGTTGGTTCATACCGATGTATGGGGACTGCTCAAGAACTCTCTTATGGTGGTAAGAGATATTTTGTCACATTCATTGATGATGCAACAAGAAAGACTTGGGTCTATGCTCTTAAAGAAAAATCAGAAGTATTCGGGATGTTCGAGAATGTGGAAGACCATGGTAAAAAAAAAACGAGTTATCGATTAAAGCTTTGAAATACGATAATGGTGGTGAATACACAAGTAAAGAATTTGCAAATTATAAGTCGAGAAGGCATACACGGGCTAAAGATTTGTTCCTAGAACTCCTCAAGAGAACGGTGTATTTGAAAGAATGAACAGGGACTATTCTAGAATGTGCGAGATGCATGAGACTACAAGCGGGTCTCCCGCTACACTTATGGGCTGCCCCAGTTGATGCGTTTGCTTATCTTATCAGAAGTCCATCTAGTGAGTTGGATGGAGAAATACCACAGAGCGGTGGTCGGTAAGAAGATTAATTATTCACATCTAAAGGTGTTTGGTTGTATTGCATATGCTTTGATTGACGGGGAGGATAGGAAAAAGCTTGATGCTAAGTCCCAAGTGTGTCTTTATCGGATACGGTGGCGGCAGTATGGTTATAGACTTTGGGATTATGAGAATAACAAAGTCATCCGCGATCGCAATGTGGTATTCCATGAAGAAAAGATGTACAAGGATCGTCGACGACGAGACAGAGCATGAGAAGGTAGTACAACAGAATATGTTGAATTAGACACAATGCCCGTGAAGATGTTTCCAGTAGATCAAAGTTCACCTGAAAGAGAGGTTCAAGATGAGCCTATTATCGGTGAAGAGGTAGTTCAAGAAGAACGGTGATTAGGAGCAAACGAATGACCCCGAAGTACCTATCTTGAGAAGGTCTACACGTGTGAGAAAGCCAAAGGTAATTTTTGATCCATCAGCTATCTTGTTTCGAGTCATGTCTTATATACAGATTCAAGAGAACCGGAAACTTACAATGAGGCAAAGGCAGACACGTCTCACTTGCAGTGGGAGTGTGTTATGAAAGACCAAATGAGCTCGTTGCTTCAGAACAAAACTTGGGAGTTGACCAAGTTGCCCACAGGTAAAAAAGCTTTATTAAACAAATGGGTGTACAGGATTAAGAATGAAGCAGATGGTAGTATTAGATACAAGGTGAGACTTGTAGTTAAGGGCTTTTCTCAAAAAGAAGGGATCGACTACTCCAAGATATTTTCACCGTAGTGAAAATGACATCAATTAGAGTTCGCTAAGTATAGTTGCAGTTGAGGATCTTCATCTTGAGCGGTTAGACGTAAAACAGCGTTTTTACATGGTGACTTAGATGAAGAATTATACATGGCACAACCTAAGGGTTTTGAAGTCAAGGTAAGGAGCACATGGTATGTCGCTTGAAGAAAAGCTTGTATGGCTTGAAACAAGCTCCGCGACAATGGTACTTAAAATTTGATGGTTTCATGCAAGAAAAGGATTTGCACATTGTGAGTCGATCACTTGTGTTTTATTTTTGCAAATATGATGATGGTGACATTGTGTATCTATCTTTATATGTGGATGACATGCTGGTGGCTAGTTCCAATATGAAGAGAATCGTAGAAGTGAAAAAGATGTTATCATCACGGGTTTGCTATGAAAGACTTGGGAGAGGCGAGAATATTTTAGGCATGAAAATCATCGAGATAGGAAAAATAAAAAATTATGGTTGTCGCAGGAAGACTATGTGAACAAGGCGTTAAAGAGATTTAACATAGACAAGGCAAAACCGGTTGCAACTCCTCTAGCGAATCACTTCAAACTTTCCAAGGATATGTGTCCAAGCACTCAGGCTTTGAAAGATGAGATGGCGGTAGTTCCATATGCATCGGCGGTGGGGAGTTTGATGTATGCCATGGTGAGCACGAGACCATACATTGCACAAGCAAAGTGGGAGTTGTGAGTCGATATATGCGAGAACCGGTAGAGAACATTGGAATGCGGTTAAATGGATATTGAGATATCTAGCGGTACTTCCAATTACTCACTTTGTTATGGTGGTACATCTCTAGAGTTGCAGGGTTATGTAGATGCATATCATTCGGGTGATCGAAATAGTGGTAAGAGTATCGCGGATATGTCTTTACATTGCAGGTACAGCAGTGAGTTGGGTATCTCAACTACAAAAAGTAATTGCTTTATCGACAACAGAGGCAGAATATGTAGCGATTACAGAAGCCTCCAAGGAAATCATGTGGTTACAAGATTATATGGAGGAGTTACATCGAAAACAACCCGGTCGACACCGTGAAGTGATAGTCAAAGTGCGGTGCACTTAGCAAAGAATGCAGCTTATCACTCAAGAACTAGACATATCAAGAAGCGTTATCACTTTATCGAGTCAGCATTGAAAGATAATGAATTAAAGCTACAAAAGATTGATGGCTCGAAAAATCCAGTGACATGATGACCAAGGTAGTAGACAGAGAGAAGCATATTTTCTGTACTACTACCATTGGTATTACTCCATGTTGATTGATGAGGAGTATCCTTGAGAGGCACAAGTTTTTCAACTACTATTTTTTGAAGAAGATGGATACAAAGTTGCTTGGTGCTTGGGTATATTTGTCTTCAAGTAGGAGATTGTTATAGATAAATCCAAATATTTGTTTTTAGGGGTTTTTTGTCTTTTCTATTAGATTTCCTTTAGGTTAAAAGTGGTACCTATATATTAGTGATGGCAAAACCTAGCCGTCAAGACACCGAAAAAGGAAATAGAGAGGCAAGAAAAAGAGATAAAGAAAAAGTGAGTTTTTTTCTTGATGAGAGTTTTCAATCTCTTTGTACCACGATCTTAAGAGAAGATCGTTGTTGTATTCCAACTTTTCCGAAGTCTAATGGATTCGCAGAGTGCCTCCGCGCGGAGACGTAGCCGGGTTTGGGTGAACTTCGATAACAAATTTTTCGGCGTGTTCATATGATTCTCGCTCTTTTATTACTATATTCGAATCAGTGAATTGTTTGCGAGCATTATTTTTCTGAATCGACGTGCGATTTTGTAACAACCGATCCATTCTCTAACATTCATGAATCAATGTTAGGTTGGTTGTAAGTGAAAGAGAGCAGTTTTGTGCAATCATCAAATGAAATGTAGTGGGTGCATCATCTATTTGATTTTAACGACAGTTACCACCAAGCAATGAAGTATACGTGAACTAGGTCAGGCGTCAATCCTCCTCAGATCATCAGATTAAAAATGCATCTTGTCCAGCAAAACCTTAGCTTCTTTCCGTTAACCAACCCAAGTTGAGCCATGTATCAAGGGCTGACATTTGGGCATCAGTCATAATATTATACAACTTCAACGCCTCTGTCTCAGGTGCCTCTAATGATCGTGCTGTACTAGGAAGCATGGACACTCTCTAGGGGCCTCCGTGTCGGTGTCAGACGCGTGTAATTCTTGTTGTCATAGTTCGACAGTTAGGATCACAGGAGACTCATGAATTTCCCATCTGGTTCATGATTTGTTGAATATCTCAATTTTCCTGCTGAAGATTGGACATCCTAGCGATTTGTCAGCCAACCATTTCTGCATAAGTGTGATTGCGATTTTAGCAATATAATTCCAGACAGCACTAATGCTTGGAGAAATCTTGTTGATGTTGGACATCTTCTCAATCCTATTGTTGGAGATGTTGAATCGATCTCTCTACGACATAATAATTGGTATCTCCATGTATAAATTCATCTACCCTTGTTCCAACTCTGGGATTGGTAAAAATTCTGTTTCTTGGAGTATTATAAGAAACAGAGGAAGTAGAAATAGATTAGGATAATATCAAATGTTGAACGAATGGAAACGTCCCGTGCATTTCCTGATAAATGTCATTTGACGCAAATATAGTTTCAAAATAGCAGTCAGTCGAAACCGGCATTTCATAAGTGCAAGTTGCCCCTTAAAAGTATCGTCTCCTAGTCATTGCCTAATCAATCCAACGGCCTTTT